>JAEOAD010000019.1:3000000-3325000 GCA_036365145.1 Orientallactaga sibirica | reverse complement strand
AATGTTAATGTTAATATTAAGACTACTGCTATTCAGAGCTAAATTCTAGCATATGCATTTTGACATACCTCATAAATTTTCATATTGGTATGAATGTTCATAACAACAAAATACTTTTAAGATGAGAATAGTGTAAATGAAATAAGAATTTCTTCCAAAAGTCAACTATTTACCTTTTTTAATTTTCCAGATACTTGAAAACAATAATTTTCATACCTATTATAAATAATTAAAATATACATTTAGATTAAATTTAACAGGTGATTCAGTGAAATAATTTTTATTGGAATTAACATAGCAAAGAATAAAATAAAGTATAAAAGTACATACAGGGCTGAAGACATTGCTTAGCAGTTAAGGCTCTTGTGTGCATAGCCTAAGGACCTAGGTTTGATTCCATACTACCCAAGTAAGGCAGATGCACAAGGTAACACATGCATATGAAGTTCATTTGAAGTGGATAGAGACATGACCATTGTCTCTCTGTCTTTATCTGCCCCCCTCAAATAAATAAATAAAATATTTTTTAAATGCACTTAGACATCAAAAAGGTATAAGAAGAAAAGTTGCAGGTAATAGACTGCAGATAGTAGTAATGCATAAATTGTAACAATTTATTCATATGACTACTTTACATATACATATACTTTACATATACATACTACTGGTCAAAATCAATAAATTGGATAAGATAGGATTACATGGTGAATATCAAGTACAATTAATAGGTAAACATATTTAAGAGAACTTTGCTTAGAAAATGGTGTATATTTAAGTATTCAGTCTTGCTAGACAGCTTCATGATCAAGAGAAATACACACCTAGTTAAACTTAATAACCATCACAAGCTAATGTTAAATGGCCACATAGTAATAATCTTATAGCTGTCTCCCAACCAAACTAGTAAGCAAATACATGTACATTTTGACTAACTCTCTGAACTTATTTCTTCTAGATTTCTATACCCTTATGACCACCAGATTCCTCTTTGGACATTTTACCTTTTTATTTTATTTTTATTTATTTATCTGAAAGAGAGAGAAGGAGAGAGAAAGAGGCAGATAGAGAATGGGCATGCCAAGGCCTCTAGCAACTTCAAAGGAACACCAGATACATGTACCACCAACTAGGAAATCGAACCTGGTTCCTATAGCTTTGAAGACAAGCACCTTAACTGCTAAGCCATCTCTCCAGCCCGTTTTATCTTATTCAGCCCATCTGAGTTCACGTTTTTTTATTTTCAAAGCACAAGGAAAGTGTACTTTATTCATTAAACTTTTTACCAGAATTATTTAAGCATATGTTATGTGCCAGGAACTCATGTAGAGTTTTAATTGAGCAAAAAAACCAAAGTTGTTAATTTTGGCTTACTTTGGGCTGATGCTGATGATAAAATATATCACCAGCATCAGTCCAAAGTATATAAAATAAAATGAGAAGTATGTAAAATAATATGATCAAATATGTAATTTTAAAAATCATGTGGAAAAGTGTATATGGTGTGTCTAAGTGGGTTACAGTTCTATACAGGTGCCTGAACCCACAGAGTTATTTAGCATTATTTCTTGTTCAAATGACAAATGAGGTTCTTGAGAGAGTATAATTTTGGGTTCAGTACCCTGTGAATTTGCCTTGGAAAGTTGTACCTTATTTATATTCTTTATTTATCCCTTGGGGCAAGCAGTTGATTTCTAAATTTTGGAACATTCTAGTTAGCTGTGTTGTTGATGAAAACACTGTTCAAATCTGATGACAATTTAATATAGAAGAATAAAAGTGAATTGAGCGACCTTTGCTGCAATTGACATTGGCCTTGCCATTTTTTTAAGTGAGTGGTCAATTTATCTAACTTATAGAAAATACTGTGATTGCTAAATAGACTGTCATATATAAAGATATACATCATTCATCTTGTAAAGGTTCACCAAGCAATAGTAATAAGAGAAGGTCAAGGGGCATGGGGACTTCATAAGCCTCTTAAAATTCAATGACCTTCTGCACAAAAGTAGTTGCATTTTTTCCACATGGAAAATGGAAAAAAATACTTATTGCTCAGCATCATTGAATAGACATTGTGAATACCCAAGAGTGAGAATATGTTTTTCTCAGTTATTACAATGTGAAGCTGTTTAGATTCATGCATGGGATGTAAATAATCTGTTTATTCTTTGAGACATGGCTCAAACCTGGATAATTGTCTTATTTTGTTAAAATGCTCACATTCTGGCTTATTTCTGAGGAAAATTTTATTTATTTTCCAACACTTTCATTCATGTTCAAGGTACATGTAGAACAGCAGGACCATACCCAACATGGGAATAATAGGGAGAATGCTGCCTATGCTTACATAAAAATACACAAGGAAAACAGTTTCCCTCCAGGGGAATCAAAGCAAGTAAAATGCATATTATGCTTACTAATGACATAATTAATTCATAGCTAAATAAGTAAATAAAGTATAGTTCAAATACTAAATTTTAATACTAATAGCTATTTTTCTCTAGATATGAATAGGCAAACAACATGTATTTTAAATGTGCATTAGTCTGAACAACTTTCAAGTCATATGCTTATTTTTTTTGACCTGCATAATTTTGCCAGTCTTCATAGGCAGCTGGACAATTCAGATTATCAAACTGATAGAACTTGAGTTCCTCTCACTATTGATGGGAATATATGCTGAATGGCAGGGCTTTGCTGGGTCATTATAATTTTAAAGTGTGTTCATATTTTGAAGAAGACGTGTCCTAATGTAAGATCAATTTAGATAAACACCCCAAATCTTTGTATGTGTGTAGGCTAAAATAGGATTAAATAAAGCATATTTTTCTCCTTCATAGTAAACTTTTGATTAAGTAGTTCTTGAACTGTTTTCTGTTAATGAATATTCATGTATACCTCATTTACCTATTTTCAGGTATGTACTTCTCATAAAAATAAATTTTAATTTCTGGTCGATTTTTCATATCTATTTAAATGAAAGGTTTGAAAATTATTTATTCCACATAGCCCTTCAGCCCTGTGCACTTAAGTGCCTTCTGTCTCCCCTATCTCCAGAGTGGTTATGGAGTGTCAGTATTGTTTTATACTCAAACCATTACTCACCACATTAGGGTGTGACAAATTGGCCTCTTGAATGAAATCCTTATCCACCTGTACAGTTTTTCCATCTGGTTTAATAAATCAAGGAAATTCACTTCACTTCCTTTAATTGCTTGATTAGAAATGCCACATTGCAGGCTGAAGAGATGGCTTGGGGGTTAAAAGCACTTGTTTGCAAAGCTTGACTGTCAGGTAGCAACATAAAGCCACATGCACAAAACAGCACACACATTTGGAATATGTTCTGGTGGGGTCATATTCATATATATATATATATATATATATATATATATATATATATATATAGTCTTTCTCTTTTTCCCCTTGCAAATAAATATTGAAAATAAAGAAATGCCAGGTTACCAGAGGTTGGAGCTGAATAAATTTGATTTATGAAGTCTTTTCCAGATATTATGAGCTATTAGTTTATTATATTCATTTATTTCTAAATATTTTATTGATTGATTGATTGATCTGAGAGAGAGAGAGAAGCAGATAGAAAAAGAGGCAAGAATGGACATGCTAGGGCCTCTAGCCACTACTCCAGATACATATACCACCTTGTGCATCTTGCTTCACGTGGGTACTAGGCAATAGAACCCAAGTCCTTAGGCTTTGCAGGGAAGTGCCTTAGCCATTGATCAATCTTCCCAGCCCTATTCATCTCTTTTAATAAATAGACATTATCATGACATCAGACTTTGATATTTTAAATGTTTCAGGACATAAATTACAATTTTGTTTGGTGTATACATGAAAAATGATGTTAAGATCATTATCGATTCATTCCTTTCCATTTATTTATTTACTCGTTGCCCTAGTATATGCTATATGTAAATATCTTCTATTTTATTTTAATTGGTATTTAACAAGACAACTATATTGTCAAACACTAACCGTGTCAGTACATAATCTTTTTGTCTTTGTGTGAATTAGCCAATTTAGGGTAGGATTAAATCATTACATTGTCATAAATTAAGTTTCAGAGTCAAGAAATTAATAAATATGTACTTTAAATGATTTATGGGATTTTTCTATTATATTTGCCTTTTCATTGATAGGAAGAAAAATTTAAAGATAGGAGGATTCAGTTTAATGATATAGCCATTTAATTTTTGTTAAGAGTTTGGTACAATCTAACTTGCTTTTACCCAGTTAATATTAATCATAGCTTTATTATAATGACTTCAAAAGCAAGATTAGGTTATCTTTACTTTAAACAACAAACATAAAATATTTAAGTCCATCAAAAAATGATTGGAAAGGGTTTTTAAAAAGTGCTAAAGCAATTATTTAAATATACTTTTTCCTAGAAAGGTAGGAGCTGTATTTAGTGACCATGTACAAATATTGTTATAATGATAGCAGGAAATTTTGTTCATAGGAAGGGTAAGTAAACATGGAAAAAGTAACATGACTTTTCTATTGATTAAATAAATTATGCTTGCTAACAATCCTAATCCATCTACCTGACTTTTTTGAGTTAGCTATCTGTTGGCCCTCTGCTGCATTTGATATATATTTTTGTTTTCACATATATTTTAGGCATTTATATGCACTCAGGTATATATATGGAAAATATGTACATATATGTATATGTGCATATACATATAAAATACAATGGAAAATATTTTCATCTGGGAGAACATCTAATTCAGTCCATTTCATCTTGTAGATGATAAAGGATTACCTAAGAAGTGATTTTTTGAATTAATTATGGACATACTAAGTATAGATACATCATGTGTTGGTACTATCCTTTTCCTTGTCCCTGCCCCCATTCCACTGGAGTTCCTCCTCATTGGGGTCACAGGTTTTCCCTGTGGGGTTCTGGGTTATGTTTTGTGGGAGCAGCAGTCAGTTATTGGGGAGAGGCAGTGTCTCTGGGTATAATGTCCCAACTTGTGGCTCTAACAGTCTTTCCACCTGCTCTTACGCAAAATTCTCTGAGCCGTTCTGGGTGTGTTTTAAGTCTACTTCAGTGATGAGCTATTAGGAGTCTCTGGATCCCTGCTTTGGTAGGTGTTGGGTGACCTCAACATCTGTCTCCACCGTGGCTCACCATGGAAGCTGCATTCTTGATCATTTCCCCAGTTCCTCTGTGGTTTCAGCTGAGGCTTGGCTGAAGTGTGAGGGGTGGTTTATCTCCTGTGATCTCACTACCATCTGAAACAGAGAGTGAAGTTTGCACAGGTTAAATGGGATAAACGTTATTAATTTAGGGAGAACTTGATAGATATAATCTCTCTTTTAGTTCAAGATTAGTGGGAGCTTGACATTGGGGAGCATAATGTTTGTCTCCATAGGATTCTGACCTGGTACCCAGTTCCAGATATAGGTTCCTGTACACTGAGTGGATCTCTTAGCCTATCAGAAAGCTATTGGTTACCCAGCAATGCTGTGTGCCACTATTGCACTTGTGTGTACATTTCATCAGGGTGTTTCCTTTTGAATGTAGCTTAGACATGTCGTTGCTCAGACAGTTGTTGGCCATTTTCCCCCAGTAGCTCATGTACTGCTTTCCAGCACTAGATGGGCTAACTGTCTGGGGTCTCTTCCATTCCAACCAGGTCTCTCAGTTTTCTGTTCAGGCAACATATGGTGTCTTTACCTCAGGTAGGTAATCAAGTTCTTTGACAGAAGCTGTCTTGTTTTGCCTCTTTGATCAACAGCTCATTATATGGGTGGTAATTGCATTGTGGTAGTGGGAGTTACAGGCCAGAGCCAATAAAATAAATAAATAAATAAATAAATAAATAAATAAATAAATAAAATGAAAATTTAAAAAAAATTAAGATTGGGCTTTATCCCACCCTCTCCAGCACCCTTCTTTTCAGGTGCTCCCCCCATGCTCCTGTTGAAGGTTCAACCTTTTAGTCTATCTTCAAGGAAAAAGGTTTATATGGTGTACCAGTTCATTTTGAGTTCAGTCCCCCCCCCAACCCTTCCTCTCCTCCCAAGAGGTCAGCAACTTGAGCTGATCCAGGTTAGGAACTGCAGATGAGTGAGAACATGCAGGCAGTGATTGTCTTTCTGTGATTTTATAAGTTTGCTGAGTATGATCTGTTCCAAGACTGCCCATTTTTCTACAAATTTCATTGTGTCATTTTTTCCTTACTGCTGAGTAGAATTCCATTGTTCATTTTAGGGGAGACCTGCACGTTGGTGTAGAGTTAGGAGTGTAGGTGAGGCCACAGATGAGCAAAGGCACTCAAGGCAGAGACAGTGGCACCTGAACTTGTTGGACTGTGGGATGACCTGCTTACCAATAAGGCAGGAGTAGAGTTTGTTTTAAAGGAGCACATGGAGTTAAGGTATTAAAACCATATGGAATGGAATAATATACTATATCAAAATGTTTTATTATTTTTTCTGGACAATAATGAGGACCAAATAAACGGTGTTAAACAATGGGCTGACTTATTAACTTACACATTGAAAAAGTAATTGGGCTATTAAAAGATTCATTTCAATTGTGTTCCTGACAAGAGTAAAGGAAATTTTCAGTTCACAACCCTCACAGAAAATATTTATACCCATAGATGTTAAGTGATGGGAAGGAAAGAAAAAGTCTCATTCATATGTTAATGCAATCTTTTTGTGAAAACACTTTGTATATTCCATGAAAGAATGACCTTTATGAAAAAGATCTGTGATAAAACATCTTTGTGAAATAAGCTCTAAATGTATTTTTTATGAGCAATTCTATTTGTAAAGACATATAACAGTGACCACATGTATAATGATCAACAGTATACAATGTACTTTAGATTAATGGTTTTCAGATTTGCCTTCATTAAAAAATTAAAATTATTTATTTATACATATATGTACATATATAGATATATGACTGCTTATAAGTGTGTCATTAATGAACATGCTGAACAATTTTCATATTTCAAAATGGAGCTACTTTTCACATATAATATAAAGGTAGTAAAAGGCATTTTAAAATTTTAACATTTTAGAAACAATAATTAAATATGTACACTGCCATCCAATTTTGTTGTTTGACCTTTTAATCATGTTGTTTGGTGTATTCATTAGTTATCAGCTAAGGTCTATGAGAAGTTTATATTAAAATTATAAATTACTTAGTTGTATATTTTCTGTGTTCCAAAATATGTAAAGCTGATAGATAATTAGCATGTGATTTTTAAGGCAACAAAATCAATTTTCAGCATCACAATAATATTGCATGAATTATTAGACTATCATATTCTGTCAAGTATTCATATTCATAGGACAAGGTTTATTGCCAGTTAAAAGCAATTTTGGCTACATGGTTTTAAATTGTTTGGTTGCCAATATTATTAGCACAGTGTGTGTTGGTGCCTCTGGTACTACATGAAAACTGTAATAGAATCTACTGTAAACCACCCATGAAGGGGTCTTTTACAGATGTGATTATGTGAGCCTAGAGGCTATATTGCTCTAATTAGCCTCCTGTGAAGCTGGTATTCTGCAATTGTTACTGGAAACCCAGTGAACAAGAAGATTGGATTTCATGTTGTTTACATGTATTGATTTACTTTGGGATAGTA
The DNA here is from genome assembly GCA_036365145.1 of Orientallactaga sibirica. Taxonomy (NCBI): domain Eukaryota; kingdom Metazoa; phylum Chordata; class Mammalia; order Rodentia; family Dipodidae; genus Orientallactaga; species Orientallactaga sibirica. The sequence goes on along the minus strand of JAEOAD010000019.1, from coordinate 3,317,354 downwards.
ACATTCACAATCATGAAAAGCCATTGGAACTCCCATGCCTTATTTGTATGTAAAAAGAAATTATATTTGATTTTTTTTTCTTTTTCATGCTATAATAATTTCAGCCAATTGGATACTTTTGAAGTGACTATCCAGTGGGTATCAATGGATGGTCTTTTTTTCCACAAGCATTGGATGAATAAGTTCTACCTTTATGGAAGATACTCTCCTTGAACCCATGTAAATCTCCCAAATGTCACTCTATCATTTTTTTTTTGATTTGCTAATTTTGAAATTCTATATTCTATTATAATTCTTCCAGTGGCTATAATAAATTTTTATGAGAGCTATTTATCTGGGACAAATTCAAAGTTAATCTTCTTTATCCTCCTTCCCAAGAAAACAATAATGTTTTAATCTAATCCCCTTATCAACTCATTTATTATTTCTAATATTTAGTTCTTGTGTTTTTGCACATAAATATTAGTTTTTTTAAATTTTTTTAAACTTTATTCAGTCAAAGGTAGTTTAAGTCCACCCACACCAATGTGCTGCTTCTTGGGGTTACCAACTTCTTGTTTTAGAAGTACATCATTGGGTGTTTCAAACATGTAAGAGTACATAATTTTTAAAATATCCTCTGTATTACTGTTTGAAATATCTTCAGTTCACCATTGTTATAAAAAGATGCATAGTATACACAATATATTGTTAATGGTTCTTTCTCGTAAATTTGATAGCATTTAATAGATAATTGAGTCTGATATTCTGCTCTATAGATGTGATTTTATACATACTCATTTGCACATATAAATACACTTTTCATCAAGGATTCATTGTTTCTCTGCGTCTGAGAACTAGTATGTTCTGAGAAATTCTTAGTCATATTTCTTCTTTTACCTTCTTCACATTTTACATATTCCCTGTATGGAACACTGACTAGATGTTAGCACTTATTTTCTCATAGCTATATGTCCCTACATTACACTGAATTATTTTTGATGATAAATATTTCAACTTATAAATTCTCTTCTGTTGTATCTAACCTATCAACTGCTCTTGCTGAATTTCAAAAAAATATATCTTTTACTTGTGATCATTTTATTGGTTCTTTTTCAAGCCATATCATTATTTCCTTTTTTTGGCATACATTTGCATTTCAATATGCTATTGTCCTTTAAAAATTATTTATCTTACATTTTATTTATTTGTGCATTTCGAGTGGGGGAGGGAACTAAGGATTGAACTCAGGTCTTCCTTATGCTCATAAGGCAAAAATTTTACAAATATGTCTTGCCCCCACATACCATTATTTTTCAAACATGTAAGCATCCTTAGGCTATATTTTATGTATTATAACTCCATTGTCTGATGCGTTGGCACATTCAAACTGTTCTGTATTGTTTTTTGTAACTCTTATTGTTGACTATTTTTTATAAACTTGAGTTTCCTTAAATATTGCTAAGGGAATCCTTTGAAGAAGTATTTCTCCAGAGTTAATTTGTGCTTACTTCTGTCAGGTTCTTCAATGTCCAGTTCCATCCATATGACACATACAATGCCCTTGTTGAAAACAAGGCCAATGCAAAGCAAGTTTACAAACCATTGTCAATTACATGGAACAAATTTGTCAGCATAACCATCCATATTTACATGTTGGAAAAAAAAAAAAACAAAACAAGAGCTCTATAAGTACTTAATAAATGAAATCTGTAAATTGGGTTCATGAGTAAGGAATGAACCTGTCCTTTGTACAATATTCAGATCATGTTTCAAAGAGAAAATAATCAATGGGTTAGATCCCTGTATAAACATCAAATTGCCAGGGAATGCCTTACTTTAATAAAATCCTTTGAATAGCCTATACGACTCAATATGTCAGCAACACTCAAACAGTATGAGACTTAGTTTTGCTCTTTTAGTATCTGAATACCTGATTTTAATAATATATGTGTATGTATATGTGTTGGACTATTCTTAGGTTCTTAATTCTTAGGTCTCTTAATTCTCTGAGATCCACATGTATACCAGCAGTTTGTCTTTGTTTACTAACCTAAGTGGATAAATCCTTATTTAGTTCTCCATAGACATCTGTGTTGTTACCAAATGTACTGTTATGTGTAATTCTACTGTCAATATTCTTAGACACATTTGATTGTGGATATGTATAGGAATGTGGATATTCTCAGAATAGTTATGCAATTACTAATAGTTTTTATGCATAAGTAAGTCAGATTTTCTGGGTCAGATGAGAAATGAATCCATTGAATATTGAGAGAAGTAAATAAAATTTTGCTATGTTATGGGATAAATAAATTAAATTAGAAATCAAAGAAAACAGCTACAAAATAAGTGTTTTGGGGTAGTAGTTGCATTGATTTACTAAGGCAAAGTTTTCCCCTTTATGTTATATCCTTACAGTAAGTGCAGGTAAACAACCAATGCCTTGTGTTGTGGGGTATTTCTCCTACTACTTGTATGTTATATAATTGTATTTCAAAGCAAGTACTGATATTGGATAAATTTCATGTCTTTTGATGTCTGAAAAAAGAATTTCTAGGAAAAAAAGCTTTCTTTGATTACAAAATTGTGTTATTTATATTAAATACTTGACCAGCATAATAACTAGCAAGAATGTTATTGTACAATTAGCTTTATCTTTTCATGATTGTTTACATTGACTGGCACCTGATGGCCAATTGTTTAACAGACACTTAGAAATGAAAAGAACTTAGAGGTGATCTTCCACCCTTTACCTGGTATCTCTTCCACTACTTTTCCTGGTATTATATGACCTTGTCTGTTGAATATGTTATCGCCTGCTTTGTAACTACTTATGAACAAATTATAAACACAAATGAGAGTTTATATATGTGTGTGTATTGATAAGTACAACTGTGTCTAGAGATCCAGTATGATGAATAAACTGAGGATTTTGCCCTATTTAAATAGGCTTATAATTCTGTTACATTTATCAAAATATTATTTGTACCCTATTTGTTACCTTCTATCTATATTATAATGTATTTATGATCATCTATGATGAAAATAATAACTGTCTTTGTTAGCAATAAACTCTGAAAAAACAAGCATGTATTTAGAGCCAGTCACTGGTGCAAAGGCATACTTCCTAATTTCCAAGTCCAAGTTTGTTAATTTTCTCTTCTAATTGCTAGTCTCCTATGAGACTGTTCTTGGTCATTAACTGTAATTTCTATATTTTTACCTGCACAATGTTTATTTTATGGTTGTTTCAGTTGTTTTCTTTTCAACCTCACATCAGCTCTAAAGATGAGACTTTATTTATTTTTAAAAATTATATTATATTATATATCTACATATACATATTTATTATTATCCTTTCACCCCAACTCTTTTTACCCTTGTGGGCCCTCCGCAGTGGGGTTATGGTAATCACTTTTGGGCCAAGAAGGCCTGTCAGTTTTTAAGAAAGAGCTTTTTTTGAAAATTACATAATTCCTTCCCACCATGCTTTGTCCTGTCTCCCTTTCCCCCTCCACTGAATCCCACTTTTTGCTACTATTCCCTCTTCTACATTGATAAATTTTTGTCCTCCTCCATCTATGACAGCCTGTTGATGGGCCCAATATTATGCAGGTCTTGTTCAAATAATGACAGCTGCTGTGAGGTCTAGAATACAATGACTAATTTATGTCTTGGAGGCAGCCATCCAAAGCTCTACTCCTCATTCTTCAGCCCTTACATTCTTTCTGCCCCTTCTTTCACTAAGTCCATGAGACATTGGAAAGTATCGTCAAAACGTCTCAATGAGTGCTAAACACTCTTCTATCTCTTCTTCTGTGAAATATTAAAGATTGGTTTTCTCGCTAAAAATATTCTTAGCCTATTCCAAAGGTAAAGGTGCCAGGAAAAATGATCCAATCCATGGAAGGTTTTTTTCTCACCTAATCTTCTTGTCTCTTATTTTCTTTATGATCCAGTTTGTTTCATGATATATATTCCTTGCTGAAATGCTGGAAACCTGTTATTGTCCAATCCAATTTCCTGAAATGCTGAGAATGCCTCTCCACACTGTCATACATTTCAAATACTTGCTATATGCCTCACATGTTCACTAGTTCATTTACCTTTTCATTTCACCACCTTTAATATGGCCTATGCCATGAGAGCAGCTCCAGTCTTACTCGTCTGCATATAGTGCTGATACTTAAAGTCCATATTCCGAAATATCCTGTTGTCTTTTGTGCATATCATTTATAAGTACTTTTCTCTGATCCAAGTAGTTTAGGGTGATGATTAACCTATAATTAGTATCTGATATTCTAGCAAATTTGGGGTCCTTTGATACATTCCTTTACATTAAAATTGTAGTTACTTCTGTGGATGCTGCTAGGATTATAGCACACTAGTAGCAGTTCTGTTACATATCAAGAGTATTGACATTTTTTGTTTTCATTTCTTTCATGGCCATTCTTGAATTTTCTATTGATCCTTTATAGCACAACTCAATGATTATCTTCTTCTTCAAGTTTTCCATGATGTTACAGAGCAGATTGGGCATCCCTGATTTGTTGTGTATAGCACTTTCTTCTTTTGTCTGTCTCCTTCATTCTCCCCACTAAACTTGACCTTGGATCAGTATCCATTTCAACAGAGAAACAAATGTTGTTCTTTAAAACAGAGTTCAATTATCATCAGAGATTTATTCCAGTTTTCTGTCTCTCTGGAAATAAAATCCAAATCTCTTTCCATAGTTTTGACTGTTCCTGCTTGCCTGATCTGAGCTGCACATCGTTTTTTGTCTCCGGGCTCTTCTGCCCCCTTGATATACCCTGAAACAATGTATGTACTCAGGAGGAAAGGATTGCACCTTTTATACCTTGATTTGATCATCTGAAATGTCACTTTATCAGGTGATCCCTCTACTGAAAAGAAAACTTCCCCTACCACATTCTACACATGGACTCTATATTTCTTCCTAACTTTCCCCTTATATCTTTCATTATAACATTGTGTGTTTGCTGTCATTCTTTTCCACATTAAAATAAAATTTCCTTGAGGTGAAGGATTTTATACTTGGTCATTTGGTGTGCCATATGCCAGTAACATACTTAAGGTGGGAAAATGATTTATATGTGTGTGTGTGTTAATGAAGTTTTGATTGAACCCATATTCACATGTCACAGCCTAAAAACTACATGTCTTTTGTATTGTACTCCTCTGTTCCTAAATTCTGACATTCTTGAGTCTTCCTATTACTATCCCCCATTATTGTCATGTGTTTTTCTTTAGATTCAAAGCAAGACCCAGAAACCTAGAATATCAAAATAAACCTAAATTTCTCAAACTGGCATTCAACAGGCTCTAGAATCTGATATCAAAGTGAGAGATTTAGAGCCTGACTAAGGCAGGGCTAAGTCTTCGCAAGAAATTCTCTAGATTTTAAGAGTCAACAAGTACATGGAAATTATGTTCACACTGTTTCCTTGTTGACTTTTACTTAGACTCTACTCCTGCACACTTAAATGGGGCCCACCCACTCCATAGGGGTAACTATGCATTTCTTGAATACATGAATTGATTTATTGTGAAGGTAAATTCAAAAACATACTTTTGCACCTGATGACACTTAACAAGGTAAAGATATGGAAGTCATTGAAAGGATGGAATTCTTTAGTTATAAGAGAGAAGGAAGAGTGAGAAAGAAATAGCTATGTATGAGCTATAAAGGATTTTATTTAGGACAGTAAAATTGAGATGTGTATGAGATATCAAAATGGAGATATCTTGAGGTTTAGCTCACTGGTAGAATGATTGCCCAACATATATATGGGTTTGATTCCTACAAAAAGGCAAACAACAACAATGTGGAGATACTGAATAGGTTGTGGATATGTGACTAAGGGAATATGGGGAAAAGCTGGGGCTGGTGATATCAGTTTGGAAGTAATCCATATATGGCTTGCCAATTGCTGACCTAGGGGGCAAAGGATCCTGTGCCAGGCACTTGTGAGGGATGGGTAGGCGTTAAAAAGATGATATTGGCAACCAAGTAAAAATTCAAAGAAATGTAGAAGAAACTACTTGAGTAGGAGATGAAGACTTTATACCCAAATGAAAAAAATAAAGAATTCCCAAGCAAGAACAAGGTCAAGATGAAATAAAAACAGAATCACTACATGGCCAATTAAGAACGTGGGATTGCCAGGCTTTCAGTAATGTGCTCTAGATGGAAGAGGCAAAAAGTAGTCAATGGAGTCTAAATGAATTACCTGATACACTATGTGCAATAAAGAAAGTGTAATGAGATTTATAAGCAAATGTCTTAACAAAATTACTTTGAGATAGATTGAGCTTAATGAAATCTCAATCCTTATTAAGTTGATGAAATTTAGGCATTTTTAATTTTAAAATGACAATGTTTTCAGAACTGTTTTTATAATGTATCTGTTATATTTTTTCTCCCTTTGCTAAAGTGTTTTATCGACATTTCAATATGTATTGATCATTTCCTACTTCCTTTCAAATTTAATGGACACATGTAGCTAAGATTCCAGTGAACTATGTTCATGTTTAAGAATATTTTTTAGCTATTATTTTTTAAGTTTTATTTAATTTTATTTTTGTATTGACAACTTCTATACTTACAGATAAAAGCCATGATATTTCCCTCCCCTCCCCCAATTCTTCTGATGAGGATATGCTTGGATATCCTAGGGCTTCTGCCATTCAATATGAATTTGAGATCATTTTTTCTATCTCTGTGAAGAAAGCTGTTAGGATTTTTATTGGTATTGCATTAAATCTATATATTGCTTTTGGTAAGACTGCCATTTTCACAATGTTAATTCTGCTTATCCAGGAGGATGGGAGGTCTTTCCAGTTTCTCAAGTTGTCCTCAGTTTCTTTCTTGAGTGTTTTTCTGTTTTCATTGTAAAGGTCTTTCACCTTTTTGGTTAATGTTATTCCATGGTATTTTCTATTTATTTATTTATTTTGATGCTATTGAAAATGGGACAATGTCACTTATTTCTTTCTCTATATCTTTGTCTTTTGCATATAGAAAGGCTACTGAGTTTTGTGCATTGATTTTGTATCCAGCTACATTACTGAAGTAGCTAATCACCTTTAAGGATTTTGATATGGAGGATCTTGGTTATTTATGTATAGATTCATGTCATCTGCAAATAAGGCTAACTTAACATCTTACTTTCCAATTTGTATCACTTTTATTTCTTTCTCCTGTCTTGTTGCTTGAGTTAGCACTTCCAGCACTATGATGAAGAGCAGAGGTGAGAGTGGACACCCCTGTCTTGTTTCTGATCTCAATGAGAATTCCTTCAATCTCTCCCAATTAAGTATTATGTGGGCTTTAGTATCTTTATATATAGCCTTTATTATGTTGAGATATAAACCATCCATGCCAGTTCTCTCCAATGTTTTGATCATGAAGTGATGTTGTGTTTTGTCAAAGGCCTTTTCTGCATCTATTGAAATTATCATGTGATTTTTGTGTTTAAGCTTATTTATGTGACTTATTACATTGACAGATTTCCTATGTTGAACCATCCCTGTGTTCCTGGGATGAAACCTACTTGGTCCAGGTGGATAATACTTTTGATGTGCTGTTGAATTTGATTTGCGAGGATTTTGTTCAGGATCTTTGCATCTAGGTTCATCAGGGAAATAGGCCTGTAGTTTTCTTTTCTTGTGACATCTCTGCCTGGTTTTGGTATTAGGGTGATACTAGCTTCATAGAAGGAGTTAGGGAGCTTTCCCTGTTCTCCGATTGTGTGGCACAATTTGAGAAAGATTGGTTTCAGTTCTTCCATCGAGGTTTGATAGAATTCAGCTGAGAAGCCATCTGGTCCTGGACTCTTCTTTTTAGGTAGGTTTTTGATTACCCTTTCAATCTCGATGGTTGTGTTGTGTTTGTTCAGGAGATTAATCTGCTCTGAGTTTAGCTTTGGTAAGTGTTATGTGTCCAGGAATTCATCCATTTCTACCATATTCTCTAGTTTTGTAGAGTAGAGGTTTTGGTGGTAAGTCCTGATGATTCTCCCAATTTCCCTTATGTGTGTTGTGATATCTCCTTTTTCATTTCTAATTTTGTTAATTTGAGTTGTCTCTTTTTTCCACTTGATCAAATTGGCTAGGGGTTTATCAATCTTGTTTATTTTTTTCAAAGAAGCAGCAATTTGTTTGATCAATTTTTTAAATTGTTTTCTTAGTTTCCAATTCATTAATTTCTGCTCTGATCTTTATTACTTTCCATCTGGAGCTTTTTGGGTTGGATACTTCTTGTTTTTCCAGTGCCTTTAGGTTAGTTAGGTAGGTTATTGATTTAGGATCTCTCTGTCTTTGTTATGAAGGCATTTAGCACAATGAATTTTCCCCTGAGGACCACTTCATTGTGTCTGATAAGTTTCTGTATGTTGTGTTCTCATTGTCATTCATTTCTAGTAATTTTGCAATTTTGTTTTTTTAATTTGTCTACTATTTATTTATATATTTACTACTGTTTATTGTTTAAGAGTGTTTTGTTCAGTTTGCAGGAGCTTGTTGGGTTCCTCATGCATCTTTTGTTGTTAATTTCTAGCAATACAGCATTGTGATCTGATATCATGTTGATACTCCTAAACTTTTGGAGGCTGGCTTTTTGACCCAGTATATGCTCCATTTTAGAGCAAGTTCCATGTGATGCTGAGAAGAATGTGTAATCTGTCGAATTTGGGTAGAATGTTCTATGTATGTCCATTAGGTCTAATTGATCTATGGTGGTATTGAGCTCTCTTACTTCCCTGTTAATTTTCTGTTTGGATGATCTGTCTATTGCCAATAGTGGAGTATTGAAGTCCCCAACTATGATGGTGTTTGTGGTTATTTCTGTTTTATTGTCAAATAGGTTTTGTTTTATGAATTGTGGTGCACCTGTGTTTGATGCATAAAGATTCATGATCATCTTCTTGGATTCTTCCCTTGATAAGTAAGAAGTGTCCTTCTTTGTCTTTTTTGATTACTTTTGGTTTGAAATCTATTTTAGCCAATATAAGTATAGGTATGCCTGCTTGTTTCTTATTTGCATTTTCTTGGAATATCATTTTCCACTCTTTCACCCTGAGGAGGTGTCTGTCTTTAGTGGTGAGGTGGGTTTCTTGAAGACAGCAGATTGAGGGGTCTAGTTTTCTGAACCACCCTGCTAGCTTATGTCTCATGATAGGTGGATTGAGGCTATTAATATTCAGGGTAATAATTGTGAGGTTTGATTTAATACCTGTCATATTGTGGGGATTTATGTGGTTTGGGTTTTTTGGTCTTTTTTTTTTTTTTTTTTGGCCTTATCAAAGTTTGGTTATTGTGTCTGCTTATCGGGGGCACTCAAGATGGGTTATTTGATATTTCTGTGTGGAGAATTTACTTTAAGTACTCTCTGTTGCTTTGGCTTTGTGTTCATATAGTTGTAAAGCTGAGTTTTATCATGGAAAGTAGTTCTTTCACCATCTATGTGAGGGATACTTTTGGTGGGTAGGGTAGTTTGGGTTGGAAGTCATAAGTTCTTAGAGTTTGCAGTGTTCCATTCTACGTCTTTCTGGCTTTTAGGGTTTCCATTGAGAAACTGCTTTTAGGACTTTCTTTTTTTGATTGATCTTTAGAGGCTTAATGATATTATATCTTAGAGAATTTCTCCTTTGGTCCATTCTGTTTGGAGTTCTACTAGCTTCTTATAACTTGATGGGACTTACTTTTGAGAGACTAGGAAATTTTTCTTTAATAATTTTGTTGAATAAGTTTTCCATTCCTTTGGTCTGGGTTTCTTCCCCCTTCTGGTATACCCATGATTCTAATGTTCAGATGCTTAAGGGTGTCCCACATTTCCCTCATGTTCTGTTCACAGACATTTTTGAACTTTTGAAATTTTTGGACTCATGAACTATTTCTTCTGTTTTTTCTTCCACTTTTGAGTTTCTATCCTCCACTTGGCTGACTCTGTTCTTTAGAGCTTCTATAGAGTTTTGGGCTTGTTCAATTTGGTTCATATTTTCTATTGCTTTTTAATGTATAGTTTCCATCCCTCATTGAGTTCTCTTTTCACATCATTTTCTGATTTTCTTAATGCTTCATGGAGTTACTCCTTGCATTTTTTTATGTCATCATAGAGCTTAGCTAGCTGGATATTGAGGACTTCTTTTTTTTTTTCTTTTTTTTCTCGCTCTCCTTCAGATCATTTAACTGCCTTTGGACCCTTCCTGGTTCTTTTCTATTAGGTCTAATCTAGCAAGGATACCATTCATACAATTATTGGCTCTTTGTTTATTTTCTGCAAGTTCAGCTATTTGCTTGGCCAGAGATGAATAGTTTGTCTCTTCATTTTGGTGTTCTGATCCTATTGTCTCTTCCATGATTTGATTAAAGACATCCGTTGTGGGACTGAGCAGTCTAGCTGGATTTACTTGCATCTGGTTTTTCATGCTATTCCTTTTTTTGTTGTGGCCTGCCCATTACAATGGCTCAGAAAGCCAAGGTGTGGGATACTAAGCTGCTGGCCTAGGTTGGAGAGGCAGTTGTGAGTGTGAGGGCAATGGCCTGTGCAGTTCAGAAAGGCTGGCATGGGGGATGCTGGCCTCCTGGCCTGGGTCCCTGATTGGAGATGGGAGGAGGATGAGAATGTGATCTCTCTCTCTAGTGAGGCTCAGGAAGGCTAGGGCAGGAACCCTGGCCTACTGCCCTGGATCCCTGATCTACAGTGGGAGGGGATAGTGATGAGAGGGGGAATGGTGACGAACTGCATCACCTCAGCGGGTCTCAGGAAGGCTAGGGCAGGAACCCTGGCCAGATGCTGTGGGTCCCTGATCAGTGGTGGGAAGGGGGAGGGACAGTGGGGCTGCTTCTGGGTCCCTAATAGGAGGTGGGAGGGAGAGCGACAACTTGGACCACAATTGGCCATGCAGGGCTCAGGAAGACTATGGTGGGAACCCTGGCCTGCTGCCTGGGTCCCTGATCAGAGGTGGGAGGAGGGGTGGAGGGTGGGGCCTTGTCTGGGTCTCTAATCAGAGGTGGGAGGGGGAGTGGTGAGGGGAACCACAATTGCCCTGGGGGCTCAGGAAGGCTAGGGCAGGAATGCTGTCCTGCTGTCCTGGGTCGCTAATCAGCAGTGGGAGAGGAGCCAAAATCACCGGTGCTGGGCTCAGACAGGCTAGGGCAGGACCTGAGTGGTGGATATCACCTGGTGCTCAGGCCAATAGGGCTGGACCTGACTGGTGATGGCTCCTGGGGCTTAGGTCGGCAAGGGCAGATCCTGACCTGCAAAGGTTGCAGGACCTGATGGTGATGGCACAGAGGGGCTCTGGCTGGCTAGGGAGGGACCTGACCTGTGATGGAGCACAGGGCTCAGACAGGCTAGGGTGGGACCTGACCTGGGATGATGCAGAAGACTCAGGCCAGAAAGGGCGGGACCTGACCTGTGATGGCCCACAGGGATCAGGCAGGCTATGGCGGGACTTGACCTGTGATGAGGTTTAGGCAGGCTAGGGCAGGACCTTACCACTGTAGATGGCTTGCATGGTTCAGGCCAGCTAGGGCAGCACCTAACCTGCGATGTGGCTAAGGCAGGCTAGGGCTGGACCTGACTGGCGATGGCACACTGGGATCATGCAGCTCTAATTTCTTAATATTGGCACTTAGAGCTATAAATTTCCCTCTTAAGACTGCCTTCATTTTGTCCCAAAGGTCTTAGTATGTTGTATTCTCATTATCATTTGATTCTATGAATTTAATGATTTCCTTTTTGATTTCTTCAATGACTAATTCATTATTTGATAGTGTACTGTTTAGTCTCCATGAATTTCTGTATACTCTGTAGTTTTTCTTGTTGCTGATTTGCCTTTTAATCCCATTGTGGGATTAAATAGAGTACAAGGGATTATTTCAATTTTCCTATATTTGTTAAGATTTGATTTGTGTCCTAATGTATGGTCTATTTTAGAGTATGTTCCATATGCTGGTAAGGAAAAATGTATATTCTGAAGCATTCTGATGGAATGTTCTGTATATATGTCTGAGGTCCATTTGTTCCATGGCATCATTTAATCCAGATGTCTCTCTGTTTATTTTTTGCCAGGATGACCTGTCAGTTGATGAGAATGGGGTATTGAAGTCACCCACTGCAATTGTGCTTGGTGTTATCTCTGACCTTAAGTTTAATAGTATTTGTTAGATGAAATTGGGAGCCCCCATGTTAGGTGTATATACATTTAGGAATATAATGTCCCCCTGTTGGAGTGTTCCTTTAATCAGTATAAAATGACCTTCTTTATCTATCCTCACTAATGTTGGTTTGAAGTCTATCTGACAGACATTAGAATAGCAACCCTTGCTTGTTTCATAGGCCCATTTGCTTGCAATACCCCTTATCAACCTTTCACTCTAAAAAAAATTTTCTATCTTATATTGAGAGATGAGTTTCCTGGAGGCAACAGATGGCAGGATCCTGCCTGTTAATCTAGTCTACAAGCCTGCATCTTTTGGTTGGGGCATTGAGGCCATTGGTATATTGGCCATTGGAATATAAGAGGTATTATTGAAAGATTTGTATGTATTCTTTCCATTCCTCTTGTTTTGTAGTGCTTCCCATTTTCCCTTTACTCACTTGTTTTAACTTTTATTTGAGTACAGTTTATTTTTTCCTATTTCCTCCTGTGTGTTGTGCTTTCTCTTCAGCATGAAGGATTCCTTTAAGTATTTTCTGTAGATCTGGTTGAGTTGTCATAAATTCCGTTAGTCTGTTTTTGTTGTGGAATGTCCTTATTTTTCCATCATTTTGGATAGATAGCTTTGCAGGATAAAGTAATTTTGGTTGACAGTTATCTTTTAGAACTTGGAATATATCATTCTAAGCCCTTCTGGTTTTTAAAGTTTGTTTTGAGTAATCTGCTGTGATCCTGATGGGATTGCCTTTGAAGGCCACTTGCTTTTCCTTTCTAACTGCTTTCAATATATTTTCTTTGGCTGGCCTGTTTAGTAGTTTAACTATAACATGGAGAGGAGAGGCTCTTTCTAGGTTTTGTCTTTTTGGTGTTCTAAAAGCTTCTTGTATCTGCATTGGCATTTCTTTCCCAATTTGGGGAAATTTTTCTTCTATGTTTTTATTGAAAATGCCTACCAAGCCTCTGGATTGAAATTCTTCTCCTTCTACTATACCCTGAATTCTTAGGTTTGATCTTTTCATACTGTCCTGGATATCTTGGAATTCCCATTCATACCTTTCTATTAGCTTGTCTTTCTCTTTGTTAGACTGCATTAGGTCTGCCACCTGGTCTTATAGTTTAGATATTCTGTTCTCTCCTTCATCCATTCTACTGGTGAGACTTTCCACAGACTTTTTTATTTCACTGACTGTGTTCTTCAGAGCTAGGATTTCAGCCTGGTTTTTCTTCAGTATTTCTATTTCCTTACTCATGTATGGCAATGACCTTTTTATTTTATTAAGTTGTTTACCTGTGTTCAATTTCAGCGGTTTGTTTTCTTCTTTAATTCATTTGTTTTCTTCTTTGTTTCTCTTCATTTCTTTCAATATAGACATAATCATTCTTTTGAAATCTTTGTCTCAGTCTCATTGGTGATCTTTTCTGATGGATTTATAATTATTGGTGGGATTGCATTGTCTTGATTCTTTTTGTTTCTTGTATTATAATGTAGTGACTTTTACATCCTGGATTGATTTGATGCTTAGGTTTTCTTCTACTCATCTGCATTGTTCTTTGCTGTGTCGATCAACCTTTATATACTTTCAGGATATGAGTTTAAGGTGGCAAGTGTAGCTCTTGTACCCCAATCCAACTCCAGAAGTAATCCTAGGTGATAAGGTTGGAACATCCCCTTGTTTGGTCTGTACTGCTGCTGCTAGGTGCACCTGGAGGGTGGTACCAGGCATGCTGATCATGGGGATTGGGCGTATTGGGGCTGCAAGTTCCTCAGTGGGATTCTGTCCATTTTTCCTCCTTTCTGGTGGATCTTGGTCTCTCTTGCTTCTCTGCCGTGTCTAAGAAAAATCTATACTCCTATACTTTTCAGAAGAAGAGTGTATTTTGCTGTGGTTTTGCTTAAATCCCTCCCTGCACTGGTTTGGCGTGGCTCCTATGCTCCCATCTTTCCCAGAAGTTGACATTGTTCTTTATCTTTTTTCTTTCCTTGTGTGAGTGGAATTAATTAAATTATTGAACTGCTCAGAATATATATTTGTTTTTATAATATTTAAGTAAATTTTCCCAACAATTTAAATGACAAATACAGGATTTTCACAAATTAACTTTGTAATTGGAAGCCAGTTTTACCTTCACTTACCATTGGTCACATACATGCTTGAGTCACTTTCACTATCCTAAAGAGACTTCATTTCATTCTCCTCTACTCAAGCTTTGCCCAATGAGAAACCTGACTCCGACTTCATAAATTCACTTCATCCTAACAACCAACTCAACCATCTATTTCCCCTGCAAGAACCAGGCCCAGCTGCAGTCTTATTGCTTATAGCTTATAGCTCCTCTGTCTTGACATTTTGCAAGGAGAACTACCCCTTAAAAGTACAAGTCCTATTACATGACTATCCTACTGCTTCCTTAGTGTTTAGGTGATTATACAAAATCCTTAACATGGAATAGACTCATTTTTCTTCTATACATCCAAGCACAGAGAAAAAACTACAACAAGCAAACACCAATAAGCAGCGAGAAAGAAGCCTAAGAGCTCAAAATGCTCTCTAAATCTCTGGGCTAGAATCAGAAAGCTCTCTTCAGCAGGCTGTTGTAGACTTAAGCAGGAAGCTTAACTTTACAAATACCTGAGGTTATGAGGGACATACATTCACTTTCAAACCATCACACAAACATATGTTAGAAATACCAGAAAATATGTTTATGTATGTATTTTAATTTAAAATGAATATATACACTATTCAATTGTTTAATGTAAGGACAATGGTTTCTAATTTTATTGCTATATACTTTACTGTATCAGTCAATGCACTTCTTGGAAGACATGCATGTTTACTTTTTTTTTTTTTTTTTTCATGAGAAACATTTAAAGCTCATCGTAATAACATTTTATTGTTCATAAAATAAACAAAGCCATTATTTCTTGAAGGCAAACTCTCTTGGTAACGTGCTTATTTCCTGGCTCTGAGGCTGATTTTTACTCTAGATTATCTTAGTTGTTTTGACATAGAAAATAATAATGTATATCAAGGAAATTTTGAGAAAAAAATATGATCTTAACTAGCTAGTCAAAAACTCCAAACTTCTTTCTTGCATGGATGCAGCACCAGCCCACAGGCAGACAGCAGACACCCCTCTGGTGGTGTAGAGCAGGCTCCAGGCACAGACAGGTAACAGTGGTGGCAATTCATGTAGAAGTCTTGTCAGCCATTTCTGACTTTGATTTAGGCTGTGTCCAGGAGACCCCTTAGACATTCACATGGTCTTCAAAAGTTTCTTCAGGCTCTTGATCCAATGAAGTTGGTCAAATATTTTCCTCCCTTTCCTGTCTTCTTTTCTTCTTTCCCTCTCTGGGCATGTTTACTTTTAATCAAGAAAATCAGCTATGCAAAGGCCAAAAAGAGTTTTCCTTCTGGTCTAGTATTAATGAGAAAGTTATACAAAAACATTCATCTGCAAACATACACTATGGTTTGATAAATTATAAGAGGTGTGTGGATGAATTCTTGGCTACTTAAAAATCAGGCATGTCCAGAAGAAGACAGTTCAACAAACACCAAAGTGCTATCTGATATCAGATCATTGTCAATCTAATTTGTATTAAGTGTTTGCATTTTAAGTGGCAGTATGGTAAAGAATGCTCTGTGTGCTATTAACTTAGTAGAGACTTAGGCATCTCTTTTTTTCTCTCTCTACCAACAATGCTTTGAGTATTTTTTATGAGAAGTAATAAGTGTATTTTCATATGATTTTATACTTGATCTCCATATGGTGAGATGATACTTATCTATAGTAGCAAATGATAGTGTTTTCTAGAGGAACTCTGTCCTCAGAAAAATCCATCATATGTTTAGGAGAATATGTTAAAATATAGCAATCATGAAGGAAATCAGAAACCACAATGCATAGAATTACAGTACAAAATATGAACAGTTGTTTGATGATATTCTCAGTGAAACATCAGTCTCCATTGGTTGTATCTCAAAATTGATATGGTAGCTAAAGAAAATGTAGAATATAAATTGACCTCTCAGGCTTAGATGAACATACTCCATCGTTAATAATTTTTTTTTTTTTTTGCAATTGATATACATTTCAGGTCTAAGAGATAAGGAAATAGTACTGTTAAGATGGGGTTTGGGATTACATTCTAAATACCTCGAGGATTCATTAATGAACTGCCTTGTAAAGATAACAGAAGGTCCTAAATGCATATCTAAGTATCTCATCTATTAGGCTATAAAATGTTTGTATGCTTTCATAATATTAATGAAAAAGAATAGGTAAACAAATGTCACTGACTATAAATTAGACTATAGACAGGCAATAAAATCATGAGATTCTTCAATCTTTGTCCATTAAATAAACCTGGGTGCTTTAGTAGCTTTCTTTCACAAGGGAGAGGTGCTTTTACTGCAGCAGTAACCATCTAACCTTGATGACAGTACCACTGCATAATTATATGAGAGAGCAGCAGTTTGTATTGTAAACCTTGATGAGCGGGACGATAATGCTACAAAAGACAGCCATTAATTAAGTATGAATTACTATATTTTAAAGTGCTGGTGTGGAAGGAGAAATGCCACCTTTAAATGAATGGCTTCCTCTGGATGATCTGACCTCCTCCCATTTAGAGATGTGAAAGTGATAAATCACGGAGGGCGGCAGCAGCAGGGAGCCTCATTAATGGCAACCCCCAGTCTCCTGGCAATCACCTCAAGTACAGATGACATGCACAAAGGTTTTCTTTTTGTACTGAGAATATGTAAATTGTCTATGAGGATTTCTTAGAAATGGATAGATTCTGGGTCCTGTATCCCATCAATTAGATCATGTTAAGAAAAAGTTTCTTAGAACATGCTATGGTACTACATCAATGCTTATCAAATAGTTTGGACTGAAAGCTTTTATGTTAAAAGCAGAGTTACATTCTTGAAACACATACAGAAATCACTATGCAATTTATTCCCTTAAAAATGGAAAGGAATATGGAGGCAGTAAACCAAGGGTATGTTTTTATTCATAACAGTTGCACGAGGAATCAAATTTTAAAATGAAAATAAGGACTAGCTTTATTTATTTTCCTCTTTCTCAACCTAACTGTGATAATCAAAGACTTGAATATGGTTACATTTTACTTTCATTTATATGTCTTCTTACACTGCATCTGAGTGCAACAGCTCCCAGAGAGAAACAGGCAATGATCAGCAAGATGTAGTGAGGTTTAGCCTGTTGTGGTGGCACATGCCTTTAACTTACTTGGGAGGCAGAGGTAAGAGGATCTCAGTGAATTTGAGAGGCCAATTCCAGATTAGCTTGGGCTAGAGTGAAAGCCTACCTTAACCTCCTCATACCCCCAAAAGTAGTGAGGCTCAATTTAGTTATTTCAGCTCATTAGAATTCCAAAACTTTAAAGGGGAAGTAAAGAAATGAAAATGTATATTATGAAACTTGATTTTAAAAGTATACAATTAGAGCTGGGCGTGGTGGCGCACGCCTTTAATCCCAGCACTCGGGAGGCAGAGGTAGGAGGATCGCCGAGAGTTTGAGGCCATCCTGAGACTACATAGTTAATTCCAGGTCAGCCTGGACCAGAGTGAGACCCTGCCTCGCAAAACCAAAACAAACAAACAAACAAACAAACAAACAAAAGTATACAATTAAATTAAGCAAAACAGTTACCCTATCAGCATACACTTCAAACAAAAGTAACCATCCCTCAATGTTATCTAATAGAAGGTGTTTATTGTTGTTGTTTGTTTTGAGGGTTCCCCTTTTTTGTAAGGATTATATAAAACAACAGATGTACACTAGCATTGGAAATAGTAGACTCGTGTAAAATTTTCAGGTAAGTTTACAAATATTATTGCTGAGGAAAAATTAAAATTATTGTGACAAATAGATTTGATTTGGTATGAAAACCTAACTACACATTTGTTTCTGTTATCAGTGTAGTTATTGAGAAATTAATTTATTTAGATTCTATGTATCTGTCTTTTTACTTTCTCTTTACCTCTCCTATAAATTTTCTCCTGAAAATTTAGAGATATTTATGTCCTCTGTTATGCTTGGGCCAATGAATGCTTCCAGCTTATCATTTAATGGAACCATCTCTACTTATATATCCAATATTTCATCTATTTTGAAAAATGTTATAATATTTGAAAACTTAGGCCATGATTATCACTCATGAGCTTGCTTCAGATCTTCATTTTTCAGTCCATATATATTCATAAAAATTAAGCATAAGGTATATCTTCATACCTTATGGATGGATGAAATAGAACTCTGGATAATAAGTGAAATGAACTTAGAATTTAGCATAGAATGAGCATGTTTAGATGAGGAAGAATCTGGTTCTCCTGAATCTCTTAAACAGGGATAATTTTTTCTTGCCAAGCATTATTTACCATGGTCTTTCCTGAGTCAAACTACAACCATTAGGAGGGAAAGTTGTAATGTGATTAAACAGCCAGCAGAGTACCTAGGCCACAAGTTAACTTGAGTAATAATTTATATGGTTCTTATTTAGCAGATGGTAATGCCTTTTCTTTTACAGATAATATATGTAAGATAATATTATAAGATAATAAGATAATATTATGTAAAATTAAAGTCATGTATTCATTCATTCAGCAAACATTTTTCTGGTGTTTAGCAAGGACTAGTAAAATAGTAGGAATTTCCTGATCCTATGGATTTTTCATTCTAGTCAAGAAGGGCACACCCTGGATAGTAAACACCATTATCCAGAATATGCCTTCAAGTACTCGCATAGCATATAAGAAAGGGAAATAATTGAAACTAAAATATTGTAGGAGGAAGTGGGCACTTGAGATGAGCAATGCATCTCTCCAAAGCTGATCTTGGAGAAAGAACATGCAATGATCTCAATATCTCAGGGTGGGATATTTCAGCTGCTGAGACAGAAAAAGAAACTCAGCATGTTTGAGGAATAATAAAAAGACCAGCACAGCTAGACCCTCTAACAAAAGGTGGTATGATGCTGGAGTTGTCTGGGGTCATGCTAATTAAATTGTAAATATAATGCAAAACTAGATTAGTTTAGCTTGTACTTAGTACATAGACACTTAAGTGTGCTGTGGGTGGAAGAGGAAAAAAGTTTATCAGATTCTTTCTAGCACAATGGCAGATTCCTTCAACTGCCCTTGTGTCTAGGGCCACTGTCCATTTTACCACCTGGCCTCCAAATCTTCCAGCACAACTCCATACATTCTGGCACTCTTGTTACTCATGCCTGTACCTCATGGCTCTTTCATTCTAATGTTTCCTTGAAATCATTGAATATGTGGATTTCATGGAATCTTAGGAGTGTCCCTGCATGTACAGTCTGGAGTTGTACGAGAGGTAACAGTCTATGGTGAATCTGTAACCAATAGCAGCACAGAGACAATGAATAAGATTTCTTTGTCCTACATCAGGATAGGCTGTCTTGGGATGGAATAATTCATGTGTTCTGAAGTGAGCCTTGCCATGCCATGATCAAAGTGAAGGTAGGACCTGTTTTAATTCTTGAAAGTCTACTGGAAAGTCTTTTCCCTTGCCCTTTTTACATGTTCAGCAGAGCTCCTGCTACTGTATTCACCACTATTATTAGTCTCCTACAGCTGCTGGGACAAATGACTAAGGCAGCAACTTACCTATTCTCAAATCTCTCAGACTGACCTCTTCTGTGCCCCAATTCAACTATAAAAAAAAAAAAAAAAACCTAGAGCAATACACATTCTAGGAACAGGAGTATCTACTTAATGAACATGAGGGCATTATTCTGTTTACTACAAATATCATCATCATTTAGAAAGGGGATTTTGAAGTAGAAAGGAGTTAAAGAACTGGTCAAAATTCATAAATCTAGTAAATAAAGAAAAGGATATGTCCCAAACCTATGTGCTTCATTAACCATTCTATCACATGATATTTTAATAGGAAGAGTAAGGCTTGAGAATACCATCTCACCTACATTCTTTTGTTTCATGTTAACAGTGATTTATGTTATATCATCTGAAAATACTATGCTATGTGTCATCATTATGGATATAAGGTTTAACTGAACACAGATCACAACATTCAATAAAAAAGTTACTGTAAAAAAGGAAACAAAGGAAAACAAAATATACTATAAACTATAATTAGCATGTAATATGCCTAAGCAATGTTGGAGATATAAAGTGGTATAAATTGAAAAATGGGAGATTCATGCAGTTTAGTTCATTTTCTAACCCCACTAAGGTTCTATTCGTGAGCCATGGCTTGGACTTCTTCAATTTTCCACTTACTACAAATGCAAAGTCATACTCAATGAGCATATGAGCTGTCCGTATATGTACAACAAACTTGAAAATTATAGTAATTTCCTGCTTTGCAGAGTTAGAAAAATACCTTAGAGGTGAATCATCTTTACCACATTGGTCTGTAAATCTCTTGAAACATTTTTTTTTTTTTTTTTTGAGTTTAGATTTTAGTAATTCAATTATAAAATTATGAAATTATAATACTTATATAGTCCAAATATTTCTAGAACTTTCTCCAGAGAGAACATGATAAATTTGTCCAAAATTGTAACTTCATGGCCTCTAAACATTTGGATGCTTGTTTGTAATTTGTGGCTTCTTGACTATTGTCTAATGTACCCCTGAGCCCTGGGCACATCTGACCATAAATGGTATTTTTCCACAAATTTTTTGGGAAAATATTCACTGATGGCCTGAACCATGTAAATAGATTTAGCCTTGGGAAGTCTTGAAAAAGATCACAGACAAGGGATCAGACCAGCTTTGAATGGACTTCTGCATTCTCCTTTCCCCTGACCATCTGCAAGCCACCACCTGCCAAGAGACCCCACTCCTCATTTATATGAAGTTCAAAAGAAGTATGTTCAGAACCATTCACCACACATAAAGCAGCTTGTGTCCTCAGAAGCAGCCACCCTTCCTGACTGATCTACCCTCCCCTACTCTCTAATAGTCTCATCTAAAAAAATGGTCTCCTTGTCATGCCAGGAAATGAAATAGACTACAAATTCCTTTCAAAAAGTCCATTTTCAACTGGCTTTGAAGACCAGAATGTCTTTGTCTTCACCATTTCACTAATAAGTCTTCTATTTACATGGAGAATAATTGTGGGTATTCGTACTTCTTCTGTTTTTCTTTTTCAATATTTTTTGACTTATTTATTTATTTGAGAGACAGAAAGAGGGAGAGAAAGAAAGAAAGAGAGAGAGAGAGAGAGAGAATGAATGGGCATGTTAGTGCCTCCAGCCACTGCAAACTAACCACAAATGCATCTGGCTTACATGGGTTCTTGGGCATCAAACCAGAGCCCTTTGGCTTTGCAGGCAAGTGCCTTAACCACTAAACCATCTCTCTAGCCTTTCTTTCTTTCTTTTTTTTTTTTTTTAAGTAACAAGAAACATAATGGTTTTTACGATTTCAGGGATAAGAAAATTTTAAAAAAATTAGAGCTATATATATATGTGTGTGTGTGTGTGTGTGTATGTCTCTCTGTGTGTGTGTGTGTGTGTGTGTGGAGTTCATGTGCAGCTCCAGAACCTCCTGTTGCTGCACATGAACTCCAGATGTGTGCTCCACTTTGTATTATGCACTCTTGCATGCCACAAAATAGTAATTAATTATATGTTCATCTTCCACACAAACCAACTCTTAGTGGATAAATATAGTAATTAAATAAGAAATTCAAATAGCAGTAAGTCAGGAGTGATAAAAATGCAATTTGTCTCTTATTTGAGATTCTTTTTGGTTATGTCTTTTCCCTTTTCTCGTCTCCTTCAAAATATTAACAAACCCTAATTCTCAAGAGTCACTTGCCAAGTCAGCATATAAATTGGCAGTCATGTCTGAGACCAAGCATCCCTGCTGCTGTGCACACTGCATACAGACCCTGGAAGGTCACAGTTTTCCTTAGAGCAGGTAACAATGACAATGCAGAATGTCACAGCTACAATGTCACTAGATCCTGCCGTAAGAGTTTTTTATTGCACCTTCTTGATGTATTTAAATTACTCTACAAATGAAAGGATAATTGAATTCTATGCTCATTCTACCAAATATATTCACCATTATTGAAGATACACACAAACACACAAACTTACTGCTATTGCTGATTTTTTTTTGTTATCTTAGACAGTTCAGTGTCTTTAGCCAAATGTTATAACTGTTTATTCCAGGCTTATTTACTTTGATGTTAAATTGGATATTTATTTGCAAATTTGGAATTAAAAATGCATTATTGAGATTTTAGATGTATTTAAGCATTTACCACATGAAGTTTTAAAGGTTGAAATGTTTAAATGTGCTTGTACAACTCTTGAAATAAAAATACACTGCCATTTGAGTTTAATAAGCCAAACAGTATTAGTTCTATTTTTATATTTATCACTTAATACAGAATATTTTCATGCATGTATCTACTTCCATCTATACCAAATATATCCAATCAAGATATTTATATTATTAACAAATTACTTGTCTATTAATTTCTGTTCATGAATCAAAATTATAATTATTTACCCAATAATGAAGGCGAATTCTTTTAATATCATGGTAGGCCATTTTAACTTTGATTCTTACATGTTTGGGTGAAAAAGAAAGTTTTGAAGATCGAAAAGAGAAACCTGTGCCTATGAGAATATTAGTTTTACATATTATTCTTCCCTCTTTAATACACATGTAAGAAGTTCTCAGGGGTTCGGGATACAGCTCAGTGATGGAGCACTTGCCCAGAATGGAAGAGGACCTAGGTTCAATCCACATAACTCATCCTCCCCTGAAGAGAGTTCTTTTACTGTAATGCCACTCACAACTTAGAAAACTTCACCAAGTAATATTTTCTTAAAGGAAATATAAGACTAGAAACGAAGAAAAGCTTTTCCCTGAATGAACTGGAAATATTCCAAAGGAGGATAAGAGTGTTTCAAAAAGGGCATGTGAACATAAAAAAGACTTATTTGAAAACAGAAAGGGCTCTCTCTTACAGAAAAGAGCTGGAATTCATGAAAAGTAGGAAAGTCCAATAAGTACATCTCTGAGTAAAAATAAGATAATTGAATTTGGTTCTCTCAGCAATAAAAGCCATTGATGAAAACATTCTATAAAGTTTCTGCAAGATCCAGCAGAAAATGCTGTGTTAAACTTCAAGGACTTTCTTTCCCTCTCTGAACTTGTGTTTCAGGAGCCATGACAAGGTGCTGTGTTTTCATATGTATGGGATGAACATTTTTTATTACATTGAAATCCTTGTGTGTGGGAACAACTTTCTTCCCTGGGAAATATCTGATCAAAAAAAAAAAAAAAAAAAAAAAAAAAAAGAACATTGTTAGAACTGTTAAAAGAGAAATCAAAATAATGTTATAGGTGCTTAACAAACAGAGGCCATATCAGGCTGGAAAATGGCAGAGTCATTGACTGTGGAAGTACTCATTGTACTGGGTAGTTAAATATTATTAGAACAATGAAAGGCAGATACTTCATGCTGAGATGTAATGAGCTTGACTTGTACGTGAGATACAGCTTCTCATATTTCTGAAATGTGTGACATGTAAAGGTTGTAGGTGAAGAAAGTAAATTGTTTGAAATCGGTGTGGGCATATTTCATATTTGCTTTAATGAATTTGTTCTGTATAACAACAGAGAGCAAGGTGGTTTTGTTCAAATGACTAGCAGATTGTATATTAGGAATAATTGTGACTATGAGGTATGAATGATTTGAGGTGGGGCAAATTTTTATGTAAAAGGGAATTAAAAGCAGGCAATGGTAATGACTACCTTACACAAAGTAAACAAGGAATGGTGGCACATACCTTTTATCCCAGCATTCACTGGGGAGGCCAAGGTAGAAGGATCAACATGACTTCAAGGCTAACCTGGACTACAGAATGAGTTCAGGTCAGCCAGGGATGCAGTGAGATCCTGCTTTAAAAACCAAAAGAAAAAAAAAAAAGTAAAATATATATTTTATCCAAACATTTTACAGTTGAGATTGCTAGGATAGAGGGACTAATTAAATATGACAGCTAATCAATAGGAAGGGGCCAAAGGGGGAAGCAGTGAGTTTCTGGGACAGAGCTCACAGAAGGAGGTTAGCAAGGGAACTCTTATAGCCTTGAGAAGCCTACATTTGAGAAGTTGAAGAGCAAAAGGTTCTGCAAAATGAAGCCAAAAAGAAGAAGAAGAAGAAGAAGAAGAAGAAGAAGAAGGAGAAGGAGAAGGAGAAGGAGAAGGAGAAGGAGAAGGAGAAGGAGAAGGAGAAGGAGAAGGAGAAGGAGAAGAAGAAGAAGAAGAAGCCGGGTGTGGTGGCGCACGCCTTTAATCCCAGCACTCGGGAGGCAGAGGTAGGAGGATCGCCATGAGTTTGAGGCCACCCTGAGACTATATGGTGAATTCCAGGTCAGCCTGGGCCAGAGTGAGACCCTACCTCAAAGAAAGAAAGAAAGAAAGAAAGAAAGAAAGAAAGAAAGAAAGAAAGAAAGAAAGAAAGAAAGAAAGGAAGGAAGGAAGGAAGGAAGGAAGGAAGGAAGGAAGGAAGGAAGGAAAGAAAGAGA
Source organism: Orientallactaga sibirica (assembly GCA_036365145.1). Classification (NCBI taxonomy): domain Eukaryota; kingdom Metazoa; phylum Chordata; class Mammalia; order Rodentia; family Dipodidae; genus Orientallactaga; species Orientallactaga sibirica. The sequence continues at coordinate 3,292,607 of JAEOAD010000019.1, read as the reverse complement.
GAGAAAAAAAGCAAATCAAACTGAAAACCTTATGTAGGAGTTATAGCAGGAGAGGAGCTAGAATAGGCTAAGGTAAAATGTGACAAAGTAGTAATGACAGGGAAAATTCACACTTGCATCAGTGGCATATAATAACCTATTCCAAAGCATGAGCTGGAAAATATACTTCAATTGTAAATAGATCAAGAATAATTTTGTAAGCAAACAAATCAGGCTGTTTGAGATACTTGTAAACTTAATTTCTGCCTTATGTAGAGCTATGACTTCTCCATTGCTTGCATTCAGAATGTCTCTCAAGATTTCAGAGCCCTCGGCACTCTCTGAGAGGAGGAGCCACTGTCTTAGACAATGTTACCCTCCTGCTTCTGGTTAAAGCTCCTTTTGCATCCTACATGATGCATTTTTGTCCCGAATCATATTTATTATTACTGCAGCTAGATCAATCTGTGCTCCTTTTTGCTACCTTCAGTCACTTATATACAAGTGACATAGTATTAGATAAAGCTTTTGAAATTTCAATACTTTTGAACATGCATGTCTTATTTTTGTTCACTTATTTTATGGTTTTTATCTTAAATGTTATTTATCAACATCATAAAGATATACTGGCCAGTATAAAGACGTATAGATGTTTCTGCCTTTGGAGCTATAAAGTGAAAATTCAGCTATAGTGCTATTGGCATAATAGGAAGTAGAGTAACTTCTGCCTATAACCCCTGCATGTGTAAGATTCACACTTGTCATTCAGTTCCCTCTATGGGCATTAGTCCCATCAGAAGCACCAATTTTCTGAAGGAGTTAGTCTTATTAGAGGACAAGACTCTGAAAATGAATACAATAGCATTGTTGTTCAGTATATAAGATAGACTGGCCTATCAGTAGGTAACTAAACAATAGACATGTCCTGAGAGAGTATCAGCATGTTAAGTTACAGTTCTGGTCATAACATTGAACAATGCCATCAGATACTCACATTCACTGAAAGTTACATTTGTATATGGGCGTTTAATGCTGTGTGATAGGTACAGGGTCATCCCAATGTCCATGTTTCTTTTAAATTACATTCTTTGACATTTATTTTAAAGGAATCTGTGTGAGGAATATGGCTTTCAAACGTTGAAAATGACTCTTCTAGAAAAATGGGTTTACAGTGGTGGTTCATATCCCCTCAACTACACTTGATAATCTTACTATACATGGTCAATGTCATAGTTTTTTACATCGACTGTCAAAGTCATATAGATAGCTGATTCTGGATCTGAGGTTAGGTTGCACGCTGCAAATGAGATGCAAACACATTTATTTTGATTCTCTTATACTTAATTGAGAGGTTGTCACTACATGTATACATGATTTGGTTTTTGTGGTGTACATAAACTATATGCTGTAGGCTCATTGTAAAATGTATTTTACTTTGATATGTGCTGGAATGATTGTGAAATATGAAAGGGCACTGACAGACAAGGTTGGAAGAGTAATCCCTTCAGAGTTAAACTCATGGTTAAGAATGAATGTCATTGTTTAGCATGGTCTCACTCACTTTGCATAGTATTGTGCAAAGTATTCCACCTGGCTGAATGCACTTAGGTTCCATCATTTTATTTTATAGTTGTGGCCCACCCATGTACATTTTAAGATCATGTCTTTTCACCCTTGAATCAGGACATGCTAAAATTTCCAAACTCTCTCTTCAAAGGGTTAAGAGAAATGTGGGAATCATTTTTCATTCAGAAAAAAATATGTGTTCATGTTTGCAAAAGAATAAATATGGACCTAAACATTTGTTGTCCAATGAATATGTTTTTTTATGATATTGTATTTATTTACTAGACGAGAGAGAGAGAGAGAGGGAGAGAGAGAGAGAGAGAATAAATAGGCACACCAGTCCCTCTTGCCACTGCAAATGAACTCCAGACACATGTGCCACTTTGTGATTCTGGCTTTACACGGGTACTAGGGACAAACCAAGGCCATAAGTCTTTGCAAGCTAGGACCAGTAACTGCTGAGCCATCTCTCCAGCCTTATAACTTTCTTTAGTATATGAAGTCGATCTTTGTAGTGAGAAGGTTTTTAGACTTTTTAAAAATGGCACTTACATACGTGTGCATATGTGTGTATATTTTGCATACACTAATTTCTTAATTTTATTAATAGCCTTGAGCAAATAATATATCATACATATTAGTGTATTGTGGATTCTAATATTAAAATTATTTGGGTTGAGGTTGCTATAATTTGTGATTGAGATTAGCATAATGAAATTTATAACATTTTTATTAACGTATTTGATGGAGAGGGATCAGATGCCATGTGTTATAATTCTTTTGTGGACAAATTTTTTTCTGTTCCTATGAGTGAAGCTGAATTCGCTTGAGAAGGCTCCTAGAGATTTAATGGGAATTTGGAGTTCGTCCCTCAAATCAACCACACTAGGTTTCTGATTTATAGGTTCATTGATTGCTGTCTGGCTCATGGCTTATATTATTTATTTATATCAAGGTATTGAACTTACTTTAATTCCACAAAATATAGACTATGAAATGGTAAATGGAAATTTTATCTTGATTTATTGGGTATAAGACCAAGTTTTGAACACCCACAATTTGACTTTGAGAATCTATTCACAACTCTGAGGCATTATGGAAAATAGTTAGAACTCCTTTTTTCCCCTTTTTTTTATTTTATATTATTCTGATTTTACATTCATAGTATTGGTTCCATTGTCCTCCTCCCTGTCCTCCCACTTTCAAAGGGACCCTCATCAATGGGGAATGTGGGTCGTGCATTGTGAGGTTACTCAAGAGTTCTGGGGTGTAGGCCCCAGTCTCTGTGCATAATGCCCCAACTTGTGACTCTAACAATCTTTCCGCCCTTTCTTCCGCGAGTTTCCCTGAGCCACATTGGGGTCATTTTAGTTCTACTTCAGTGATGAGGTTTTGGGAGCCTCTGTGTCTCTGTATATCTGGCTTAGTTGGAGTTGGATGTTCTCTGTGTTTATCTCCTTCAGCCTTTTTCTGGTGTCATGATCGCCATGAACGCTGAACTCTTGCCCTTCCCCTGTGTTGTTCTATGGTTTCAGCTGGGGCCCTGGTGAGGTGTGGTTAGCTGATCCTCCCTTCAGGTTCGTTATCCACCTGAAAAAAGATAAGCAAATTCTCCAACGGAGAGAAAAGTTAGTACTAGGTAGAAGGGATGACCATCTATGTTTTGGAGGGAATTTTATATGTGTTGGCTTTCTTCTAGCCCACATTTGGTGGTATCTTGATCTTGGAGACTGAGCTTATTTTTTGTACCTGGTTTTGACTTATTTCCCAGTTCCAGCAATGAGTTGCAGTCCACTGAGTGGATCTGTTAGCCAAATCATGAGCAGTTGGTTACCCACCATGGCTGATTGCCACTACTGCACTTGTATGATCATTACGTCAAGTTGTTTCATGCTGGGTATCTTAGACTGCAAGTTGTTTGGACCAATGTCGGACATTTTCCCCCAGTTGCTCATGTTACACCCTCTGGTACTAGACTAGCTAACTGTCTGGGGAATGACCTTCTTCCAGATTCTGGCCAGGTCTCTCTGTGTTTGGTCTCACACACGTATGCTATCTTCGACAGTAGGGTCTTACCATTAACCTTTGGTGGGTCACCAAGAACTCTGACAGAAGTCTGCCTTTTTTTTTTTTTTTTTTTGAGGGGGGGTAACCTTGTAGGTGTCTCAGATCAAGAGCTCATTGTGGAGTTTAACCCCATGCTAGCACTGGGAGTTTCAGGTCTGCACCTAGAAAGGTGAGGGAAGAAAAAGACAGATAATATTATAGAGGAAGTGAGTATAGAGAGGAGAGGTAGGAAGAGAGAGGGAGAGGGAGAGAGAGAAGCAGGACAAGATTAGGGTTAGCCTTCATGATGCTCTCTCCAGATTCCTGTGTTTTGGGTGTTCCTTCTGCAGGCCTGCTGAAGGATCAATGTTTTAGCCTGTTGTTCAGAGTAAAGGTTTTTGTAGAATCTTTTCCTTTTGGGTCCCAATTGTATCCCTGCCCCTTGTCCTTCCCCCCACCCTCTCGTTCCCTCCCACCCTTACCTTCCCTCCGTCCCCCCCCCCCTTGTCTGGTCCTCAGAGTGTTTGTTATGTTTGGCTGCATGTCACATAGATTCAGGTTAGGTGCAACACATAAACGAGACCATGCGACGATTATCTTTTTGTTCTTGGGTGAGCTCACTGAGGATGATCTGTTCCATGTTTGACCATTTTTTTTCAAATTTCCTTATTTCATCTTTCCTTACTGCTACATAGAATTCCATAGTGTAGAAATACCACATCTTTGTTATCCATTCATTTAGTGATGGACACCTGGGTTGATTCCAGCTTTGTGCTATTATGAATTGAGCAGCTATAAACATGGTTGAGCAAATGTCTCTGGTCTGAGGCTTGGGGCCTTTAGGGTATATGCCCAACAAGGGAATAACTGGATCCATTGGTAGGTCAATGGTCATCCTTTTCAGGAGCCTCCATATAGCTGTCCATAATGGTTGAACCATTTTATTTCCCACCAGCAGTGAAAACTTGTTCCTATTTCTCCACAACCTTGCCAGCATTTGTTTTCATTGTTTTTTTTAATGTTAGCCATCCTTACTGGGGTAAGGTAGAATCTCATTGTTGTTTTAATTTGCATTTCCCTGATGATTAGGGGCGTTGAACATTTTCTTAAATGTGCATTTGCTATTTGTATTTCTTCTTCTGAGAACTGCCTGTGCAGTTCTCGGCCCCACTTTGTGATGAGTATATTCATAATACATGTATTATATATACTTTAAGAATTTCTCCCAAGCTAACAAAACACATCTGAAGGAGCATCTATTCTTAGTCAACAATTTTGTAGTTGCTTTTGGGAATACATAGCAAACAGAGAAATCATTTTCCCTTAAGGCAGTTAAAATATCATGAAGAAAAATCTTATTATTATGAAAGATAACAACAATTGAACAGATTCATCATTGCAGATAAGCATAAAATATGACAGTGAATCACAACACTGAAAATATTTATTGACAAATTATATGTTGAGGGAATAAGTACTGTGCTATTTCAGGAAAAGATGTAAGTTCAGTACATTTCAAAGGCAAAAATAATATGAATGTGTTTAAGGAAATTAAATACTTATATACACAGAGAGGCTAAAAAGAATACTTTTAAGAAAGATACAATCAAGGCATACTTCAAACTGAAATTAAGTATGGTATGTTCCGAGGAAGCTAGAGATGCCATTTGAACTGGAGTAGAGTTGCAGAAACAGAAGAAATATGAATGAAAAGGTCATTTGAAATCACTGGGTGGGAGAGCTACAAGATGAATGAGGCAAGAGCTCCAGGCAGGTCTAGGATCTTGAGGCAGATTATAAATTATAAAGGGATAGTCAATAATGATTTTGCTTAAAATAGATAATAATAAGTTTGCTGGAGAAAACATAAGATAGACCAAAAGCTAAAAAACTGAGTATGTGCTGATCAGCATACAGATGGATAAGCGTTGCCTTAGCTGAGATGTTTGAAGAACAAAAATTGTGGATAGAAACAGCCCATACTGAGAACACATTTTGAACTAAAGTGAGGAAACAGCAGACTCAACCATAAATATAGTTAAACAGTATCTTTAAATTATGTGTATTTCAAATAAATAGACTGCAGTTACTCTTATAAAAGACTTCACTTATATGGTAGAACATTAACTTTTATAAGGCAAAATGTAAATTAAAAAGATTAGAAAACAAGGTTAAGAAGTTGAGGACATATCTTATATCCAGTAAAAAGTCCATCTGCTTTTATTTGTTTTTATATAAGATAAGCACAAAAATGAATTTAAGAAAGCATTCCTAAATTTTGGTAATCATTACATTGAATATTATTTATTAAAATGTGTCCCAAATTGCTTTGCTTCTTAAAATTTTAAATTGTGACAAAACAACAACAAAAAATAATTCACATGAAATTGGGAGGAGAATAAATTGAGAAGGATCTTAGCAAGACTAGGACACATATGAAAGAGGAAAACAGAGGGTCTAAATATGTTCAAAATTTATTATGTCCATTTATCAAATCATCAAAAATGAAATTTATAATATTAACTATTTTATAGGAAAATATTTCAATGTATCAGTGCTGACTTGAATTGAATTTAAATTTTTATTCTATCTGTCCTATAAACAAAACAATAGCAAAACAAAGAAGATGAATTCAAAAGGAAAATAATATCATTTTTCATGCAAGTAAAGTCATAACAGTTATTTCAGAGTCACTCTCATGAAAGTATGCTGATACTATTCATGTTGAAAATTTGAACATTTGGTCACCTGCTTACATCTCATAGGTTGTGTCATTCAGGTTGGAAGACTCATGAGAGTATGTTTCCTGTTTTTCTTGGTTTTTAAACCACTGACGTTCTTTATTTCAAACATTGGAAAGTAAGTCTGCAAATTCTGTTTCTGAATTGAAGAGTGCCTAGTAACAATGATGGCTTCATTTGTTAAAAGTATTACTTTAAAAAGATGATTGCATTTTTTTCTAAACCATCCACAAACAGACCCTGTACTGGAAGACTGTGGAATTGGATTTCTTTGTTTATAAGAGAAAGCTTTTCAATGCACCTGTTAAAGTTCTTCAGTGAGAAAAGGAGCAAAGAATCCTTTCATGTGAATTATATATGTGGTCACTGCCCACATCGTGACAGAGTATGGTTTGGTGTTTGTGATGAACAGTAATTATTTTTGGTTTGTTTGCATTACTATATATTTTCAGGCATTTCTGAAATATCCTTCAGTGCCTGGGGTCCTCTTTCTTCAATTTTGCTCTTTTATATCAGTGTAGGAAGGATGCAGTGAGAAGATTATATTGGAGGTGCTGTATCTTGTTTCTCTCCATGAAGTATCACTATCATTAAATTTTATTTATCACTAAGAACATATACTTCTTATATACCATTTCCACTATGTTTTAAAAATATTTTATGTATTATTTATTCACAAGCAGAGAGAGATAGAGAGAAGAGAGAAAGAGAATGAGCACACCAGGTCCTTCAACAACTGCAAGCAAAATCCAGATGCATACATCACTTTCTTTGTGCATCTGGCTTTAAATGTGTACTGGGGAGTGGAACCTGGGTCATGAGGTTAAGTGCCTTAACCAGTGAGCAATCTCTCCAGCCCATCCACTATGGTTTTAAGTTTATCTAGTATAAACATCCACAGTGAGAAATATTCTAAAATCACATGATAATATTTGTGTTATTTCAACTCTTCAGTAATGGTTTCTGTGTAACTTTCTCTCTAGAGCAATGGTTTGCAACAAAGGTATTCATTTCAATTCCTGGTTTTGTGTTTCATTTAGCTATTATTTAAAGCAATTGTCCTTGACCAGGGAAGATGTAGTCTATTTTCTTACTGGTGTTATTGGTTTTCATGTTGGTTTAGGAATAGTTTATATGAATCACTATTTTAAAACGTTCTTAAAAATGTGAAGTTTAGGTGCACTTTATATAAGTTATGTGAAAATAGTCATTGTTTTCATCTCAAAATATAACTGAAAAATTACTTGGGAAGAATCAATTGCTAGTTTCTCATCACATTTTTACCTTCATTTTCTCCTCTCTTTGACTCCGTCTTCTTTATAGTTTTCAAGCCATGGATTTGTATGAGAAACATAGTTCTGCTACCCTATATTAGTAATCATGCAATTCCTGTAGCAAACAAAACAATTTCTAAATATTAAGCACTTCAAATGAAATAAAAGATTAAGCATGACTTTGATTTGGTCACATCATGATCTTACATGATCTTGTCATATACACTCACATGAACACACACACCTATGCGTCAGATATATCGTGGACTAAAACCTCTGGGATCATCTTCTGTACTGAGTATTTTAAGCCTTATTTCCTAGATAAAGATATATGGAGAAGTCAAGCATTCCTACCTCTGCCTCCTGAGTGCTGGGATTAAAGGTGTGCGCCACCATGCCTGGCTGATAGTTAAATACTTTTTTTGGTTGTTTTTGTTTTGTTTTTTTATAATTTAATTTTTATTTATATTATTCTAATTTTACATTCATAATGGTGACTCCATTATCCTCTTCCCTGTCCTCCCTCTTCCAAAGGGACCCTCATTAATGGGGAATGTGGGTCATGCATTGTGGGGTTAAATGCTTTTAATCCCAGGACTGAAGAAGCTAAGGCAGAGGATTCATGTGAATTTGAGGACAACCTAGACTACATAGTCAGTTTTAGGCTAGCTTGAGCTATATAGTGAGATCCTGTCTCAGAAAATAATTAATAAATAAACAAATAACCAAATATGGCAACCTACTGTCATAATTCCAGTAAGAATAGACTGATACAAAAGAACTTCTTTGAGTTCAAGGGGAAATGAATGTATTCTTCAAGTACCTATAGAATATGTGGCAGTTTTGAATACAGTATGTTGGGGTAGGACTTGAGAGTTTGCACTGATAATAATACCTCAAATCACCCAGAACCTACTTAGCTCTTGTACCTTTATACTTGGAGTTATAAGGTCTTCCAATGATTCCTTAGCAAGCTGCAGACCATGAGATCTATCACTAAAGGACTTGTCAAATAGACAAGATAAAATAGAAAAATAAGATAACAAATACTAACCTATAAGGTAAAGAAATGTTAGCATTTTCGATAAAAAGACCAACTAATGGATAGAACCTAAGAGAAAGATTTATTTTTAATATAAATGAACAGATTCAATTGTTAGTGAATATTTGTAAATATTGTTTTGAGATGTTGTATATCAATTAATTAAAACTGTAGAAATAATAAATGTACTTCTTAATAAACCAGAACGTTAAACTGATGTCTTTCACTTTTCTGAAACATGAAATCTCATTTGATATTACATACCTATTCAATATGCTAAATTGATAACAATGAATATCAATTACTTTAATATTTTAAACCCCAAAGAATTCCAAAATGAATAATCATTGAATGTATTCCTTTTAAATGTATTTATAGCTATGGCATATTTGTAAACTTATTACCCATCATGGAATTGTTCTGAGGTTTTCCTTCCTCTGCTATGGATATTGTGATCTTGAGATTTCATACTCAATTGGTAGTAGAAAAGAGAACAGGTAGGGAGATTGTAGCTGTTGGGTTAAATGAAAACGTAATGGCTTAGAAAAGGAGGCAAACAACAGGAGGAAATGCAAAGAGATGCTAAGAAAGGAATGAATGAAAGGTGCATGACAGTCAAGAATTAATAATAATATATAATGATTTTGGCAAAAATCTCAGTGATGACTCACGAGCATGTATCCTCTGCCTTATTCATTCCCAACACAATGCCAAATTCCTCTCCTTCCCTACATGAAGTTACAGGCTACATTTCGCTAGAAAGACAATACTTATAATGTGAAATAACACCAGCCTTGGAGACCCAAGACTAAATGCAGAAATAATTTAGATGCCTCTTAAGAAAGCCTAGGAGCCATTGCTATCCACAGCAGTGGGTGTCATGTAACTCTTGTCAGAAGTCTAGTAGCTTTGCTAACAGCTGTGCCCCAAAGCTTTGGTTTTCATTATGACAGAAAGGCTAGGCTGACCATGAAGAATTATTCTTAGAAGAATGAAAGGTTCATCTGGAAAACATGAAGCCCACTAGGCTTGAAGTATTTATGCTTTATTGTTCCTCAGTCAGTGCTATTTTCTTCAGACCATAGAAGACAATGTAACAGGAAAATAACTTAATATCACACAACTAATACACTGCTCAGGATTCCTTTGGCACTCACAGATAAAAAAGCCAATGTGGAAAAAGAAATCATTCACACTGCCCTTACCCTTGGATTCTGGTATGCCAGGAGGGAGTCACAACCCATTTGGAATATCAGCCCAATCACTGTCCACCTCCATCAATTTAATGTGAGATGCGGAAAGGGAACCATTAGGGTGCAGAAAATCAATTCTGGGCATCTGTCTGCATGCAGACCTCAGGCCAAAACAGATTGAGTACCAAAAAGTAGACAAAAGGGAAATCCTGGTTTCCACTGCATAGCTTTTTGGTGCTGCTCCTATTATGTGACTAATGAACCCTTCATTTTGAATCAGTGTGTTTTACAGCTGCAACCTAATCATTGTTTCTGCAACCTAAAACTATAAAGTGTGGCAGAAGCTATAGATGAGGTGAGGCTTGATGGATAGTCATTGTCAAATTATTAATAGAAAAGTTCATTTCTACTAGCAAAATAAAATATGATATTTTATTCACAACTCCCTTTTGAACTCTGCCTCCAGCTGCCAAAATCAGTGACATACATTCAATGTTGTGTAACTTCGCCAAAAACAAAAAAATGAAGTGTATTCAATGGTACCAGGTTTAAACACCTCAACTGCAGCAGTTATAAAGAATATTTCACAAATTATTTTTGGGTAAATTTGTTTGGGTGAATTTAAAGTGTGATCAAATTCTGTTTGATAATAATGGTAAAAAAATTTGATTCAGGCAAGTATGTTTTCATCTTGCTGAAATATGATGAAATTTGTTTTCTGAGGCATGTTTAATATATTTGTACTATGTTTCTATTATAAATATAATATTGCAACTATATTAATTATCCACTTTTTATAGTTGAAAATCTGAGAGCCACACAGGATAAATAATTCTCATAAGGTCTTCAAGTAAATAAGTGTGGAATCTACCATCTGAACCAACTCATGAGTCTAAACCCAGCAATCCCAATAATTATAGAGTTCAGGGAAAACAAGAGATTTCCACCAAACATAATAGAGCAATAGAATAGGGTATATAGCAAGTATATTCTTGTCTATGTTGTACCCATATTTAACAGACAAAACACCATGACCATCTCCATATGCACAAATAAATCTATTTCAATTAAATATTTCAAATAACTGTGTTTAAAAAGTTGATTAGATACTTAAAATCCAATATTAATGATGAAAAGTCATTTTCAATCTCCATTTGGTCTCTTGGCATTTTATTTTCCAACCTGGGTTCTAAACTAAGGAAATTACTTTATAAGATGCCAAAGTTAATAATCTTTCAGAATCTCTGCCATTCAAAATCAGTCAGGCTATGTATTATTAAAATATTTAACAGTGAAAACATTTCAGAAATAAAACCATATTTCTGAAGATAGAAACTACTACAAAGACTTAAATTAGTCTTATAGTGCCATTTCTATTAAGGCAAACTCAAGTTTCATAATTCAATGTTGGAGAGTTGGCTCAGTGGTTAAAAGTAATTGCTTACAAAGCCTGAGAGCCCCTGTACTAGTATGAAGCCAGACTCACAAAGTGGTGTGTGTGTTCATTTGCATAGGCAGGAGGCCCTGACGTACCCATACTTTCTCACTCAAATAAAGAAATGAAGTATTTTTTTTTAAAGTTAATACAATGTTAATGTTTATTTTATGTCTTTATATGCATAGTCAGGTTAAGGGAACAGTCTCTGCCATCCTGCCAAATAAAGAATAGAATTTAGTTTTGACTACTAGTTTTATTAGTGCTGTCAGGATTTCAGGAATGAAAGTAAAAATAGTTCTAAAATTTCCTTATTTCATTAAAATAAGGAATAGAATGATATTAAAACTCATTTAAGGGCTAGAGAGATGGCTTGGAGGCAGATGATAAAAACAGTAATTGTGTGATATTAGCAATGAGGGCAGGTAAAATGTTTTACAGGCATCTATTCTTCCAGATCAGTGTTAGTTTATTTATTTATTTATTCATTCATTCATTCACCTGTGTGAATGTAAGTGTGTATGGTTGTATGTACCTAGTCTAACGTTAAGCTCACTACATACCCCCAATTGGTCTCATACCTGTGGCAATCTTCTTGACTTGACCTTCTTGAGTATTGGGATTTCAGGTATGTACCACCTCAAGATTCTCTTAATTAAAACAAAACTAACAATACTGTCCCTGAGTCCTGCTGTGTTGCAGTCCTGCTGTTTCTCTAATCTCCCTTTCAGTTGAACTCTTTAAGAGTTCCTTGATATGCCAACTAAAAAATAAAATTAAAGGCTGGAGAGATGGCTTAGGGGTTAAGGTGCCTGCCTCCTAAGCCTAAGAACACTGGTTCCAATCTCCAGGTCCCACGTTTAGCCAGATGCAAAGTGACGCAAGGGCGCAATGCCACACTTGACCACAAGGGGGCTCACACATCTGGATTTCGTTCTCAGCAGCTGAGACACTGCTGCCGCGCCCATCTCTGTCTTCCTCTCTCTGTCTCTCTCTCTCTCTGTCTCTCTCTCCAAAATAAATAAATAAATAAATAAATAAATAAATAAATAAATAAATAAATAAAATTAATAACAACAACAACAACAAAAAGAAAACAGACACAGAGGCTAACAAATAGGAAGGAGCATTCCAATATGAAGGCAGATGGGAGAAAATAACACTCAAAAATGAAAAGTTGAGGGAATTCCATCTCATGACTTCTATTTACTCTAAATTAGAGATAAGTATAGATGGTGAGGAATAGAGGAAATTGCAGAAGTAATTTGATATTTTCTTGTCCAAGAATGGTTGTGTGAACTGAGTAGAAAGATGAAGCTGTTGTTGGAGACAGCAGTGTCAGACCTCCTGAAGTTTGAGACAATGTACCTATACAGTAGCCTGTCCTCATGTCGATGTGCTTTTTCAAACAACAAAGCCAATCTTTGTTGGAATTGTGATGTGAAGACAATTAAACAAAGATATTTAATACTGAGACAAATACTGGCTGTAAATATGATCGCTAACTAATCTCATTCAAAATAGAATTGAGACAGCATCAGAGTTAAGTAGAAAATAGAAAGGTTTATGCATTCAATAAATATTATTGAACAATACTATGTTTATCCATGAGCTTTTGAGATACTCAGATACACATAAGAGACGTGGCCTCTATCCCATTGGTTTTTTTTAAAGACTTTTAAAAATTTTTATTTATTTATTTATTAGAGACAGAGAGAGGGGGAGAGAGAAAGTGAGATGGGCACACCAGGGCCTCTAACCATTGCAACGAACTTCAGATGCATGTGCTACCATGTGCATCTAGCTTACATGGGACATGGAGAATCGAACTGGGGTCCTTAGGCTTCACAGGCAAACAACTTATCAGCTAAGCCATCTCTCCAGCCCTACCCCATTGGTTTTTAAGGCTGTTATGAGATAGAGGAACCTACTATGTTGGAAATCACTAAGGAATATTTCTTGGAAAATGGAATTTTAAATTTTAAAAATTTAATATGGAAAATTTAGAGGAAGGGAAAAATAATATATCATGAGAATGGCTGGAGTTGTGGGAGCTAGCATTCTAAGGAATCTAGGTGCTGCCCATGAACATTGAAGTCACATAAATGATGGTAAGAGCTCAATGGAAAAATGATGATGCTATGCCAATTATGAATGAGGAGAACAATGAGGACATGAGAAAATAACAGTTACAAGAAAACATGATGAACTTGAGAGATGGCGGAGCAGTTAAGGCACTTGCCTTCAAAGTCTAACAACCCCAGATTCCCCGGTTCCCACATAAAGCCAGATGTACAAAGTGGTGCATGCATCTGGGGTTCATATTCAGCAGCTGGAGGCTCTGACATGCCCATTTGGTCTGTCTTCTCTCTGCTTGAAAAATCAATAAATGAAAATATTTAAAAAATAAAGAATAAACTCCAAAAGAGAGAAGAGTTTATAAACACAAGTGGCCATCAGGACAGTGAATGTTCATGCATGCAGGATCTACATTCACCACATGAAGGAGAAACTATTTGCTTCAGAGAACTTTGGGGGGAAATTATTTTAAATTCAGGCCTTATACAAGTGGCTAAAAGGCCAAAATTTTTCTGAGGGGTAAGATATGACTCAAGCCTTCTGTGAACTATCTGAAGAATACACACTTGTATATTAGTATGTACACACGGAAACTATTTGCACAGAATATGTATAGTTCACTAGTCTTTTTTCAATAGCAGCTTTAAATTTCCTCATTGAGTACAGAGTAATACATCTATCTGATGCTTCTTTCACTTATGCCTTTTTTGTTTTCCATGATAGCTCCTATTTCCATATTGACATTTAACTTGAGCACTAAACTTGCAAAAAATTACAATGAAATTCAAAGTATAAGTGCTCAAACATTACCTTGTTTTATTTGAACAAAACCAAGGCCAAATAGGTCCTGAGACATATTGAATCATTTTTACCTGCTTTAGAGCTAACCTATAAGTTTTTCTTTAAGGCAACTGCTTCAATTCCTTGAATTAACTCCTTATCCTAAGAGCAATATAAAATTTGGGATAGGGTTGGAGAGATGGCTTAGCAATTAAGGCACTTGCCTGCAAAACCAAAGGACTCAGGTTTGATTGCCTAGGACCCACGTAAGTCAGATGCACAAGGAGGAGCATGTGTCTGGAGTTTGTTTAGAGTGGCTGGAGGCCCTGGCATGCCCATTGTCTTTTATCTCCCTCTCTTTCTCTCTCTACCTGCCTATTTCTCTCTCTCCCTCTCTCAAATAAATAAATGAAAAAAATTATATTCAGGATACTTTATCAGGTTAGGCACAATAAATGGAATAACTAGCAAAAATTGTATAAGAATTAATATATAGTATATATGTGTATGCATGTTTGTGAGCAGGGAGATAAGCCACTTGTAATGAGTAAAAAGTTAAATGTTTAAAGTTATATATAGCCATATAACATTTTTATAAGCACTCAGGTAAAATTTCATACAAGCTCTGTTACACCAACATGAGTTAAGTAACCACTGTTTAATTCTGTACTTGTAAGACTCAAATGAGTACATTCTCAAGAGAGGATTTAAAATGATCAACACAAAATTGGGTTTAAGCTCTTGTCCAACCAAATTGCACTTCATCTTGTATACAAATTTTAGTGATGATTGCAGCTGTACTATAATCTTTTCAAGGAAGAAGCATAGTTTATCAGGCTTTTAATATTTTAAAATAAGAATTTTGCGTAATTTATCTGTATTTTTATATACCTCAAAATTCTTCACAGAAAATTTTGTTTGCTTATGAAAGCACCAATGAAGTGATGGTAAACCACATACTGAAGTAAAATCTGCAAACAAAATAAGATAGCCCCTGCCCCAGCTCCTCACCTAATTATATCAA
Source organism: Orientallactaga sibirica (assembly GCA_036365145.1). Classification (NCBI taxonomy): domain Eukaryota; kingdom Metazoa; phylum Chordata; class Mammalia; order Rodentia; family Dipodidae; genus Orientallactaga; species Orientallactaga sibirica. Next base: position 3,277,448 of record JAEOAD010000019.1, on the reverse strand, counting down.
CTGCCAAATGGATCTTATTGCAGTATTAAGCTTCAGGTTTGGCTGTATGAAGTAACTAACAGCAGAGATATAGGGACAGATTCAGTCTATACACACGTTTCCTTTCTAGAAAGGAACACATATGATTCCCTAGTGTCAATGAATGTTACACCAACATTGACTTGTAAGGGAGTGTCTGTATTCCTCCAGGGTGAATTAGCAAGGACCTTGAGAGCCCCTTTTAAGCAAAGACAACACAGGGCTACATGTTTTATACTGTTGCCACTAACAGTGATGACAAAGCATGCAAATACAACTCTGGAAATAAGTCTGTAAGCGGCACAGCTCAAATGTCCAGTCTGACTCAAGGAGCAACACAGACTTTCCAGGGACTAAATATGTTATAATCCTTGACAGCATATAAAACATAAAGTTTAAGAGGCATAGCAATTTTGCATTTAATAGGGAGGAAAGTTTGATTTTGAAAAAAAAATCCTGGACAAAGATCCTAGAAAACAAGTTATCAATAAATAAAGTAGCTAATTTAAAAAAATCTTAAAAGATTTCCCTAAAGGCATCTGAAAGCTCTTTATAAAACAGGTATCCTAGAAACCATATAAAGACATAATTTATCTGTGGCCACTAACATCAAAGTGTGAGTTAATGATTTGGACATTTGGAGCAGCTAGGAATTTTATTTGTTTGGAATTGAACCAAAAAAGGCAAATATAGATAGGTATAATAGCTTTATAAACCTAGGGAAATATGGAGACAATGGGATCCCTAATAATTTGTTTCAGAATTAGAAATACTCTTACAGTGGACAGTGGCTTGATTTCTCCACTAAGAAATGCAAGTGCGGGGAGAACGGTACAAAAGTCTGTATCTTTTCACAAGGTGGATTTTAAGAAAGAAAAGGGGATGGGCCTTCATAGTATGTACTTCCTTCTCTTACATTTATGTCTGTCTCAGAAGACAAGAATAAATTAGGGGTGAAGTGGTATTGGGAGTGAAAAGTGAGAATGTATTAGGAGTAGAGAAGAAGGGCACCAATGTGATTGTAGCAGAAATCCTTCACATGAAGTAGGATGATAGAAAAATAAAATGTATTATTCCAAGACTAAAGACAGAACCTCAAGAATAAAGGAAACAATGGCTTAAGAGAGAATCAAAGTAAATGTTGATATCCAAAAGAAGCTTGACAACGGCCCCTAAAAAGGGAGGCCTCTTCTTCTTCTAGTTGACACTTGTCACTTTTACTGCTTTCAGCCTGCTTATGCAACCAGACCCTTTGAATCAGTCCAATTTGGATTTCAGGATGAGACTGCATTTTACTTAAAAATGATGAAGGTTTGAAGAATGTCATCATTCTCTCTGATCTCTTTCATTTCTAAAAGAAAGCATTAGGAAATGGTAGCCAGGCAGGACATGAGCTACTTATACAGAAGGGATTTGAAGGATTAGTGATAAGAATAACAGAAAATAAAAGTGACAATTTTTTTCAGGAGGGGTCTTCAAGAGAGTGTTTTGTTGTTTGAGTTTTTACTTTCTGGGTCTTTATGCCTATGTTTGTCACATGTTTGTGATACCTGACCTAGGATTTTGTTATTAATACTGCAATTATAAAATTTCCTACCTTAATCAAAATGTTGCAGAACACATAAAATCTTATTGACCTTTTAGTAATTACAAAGTAGCTTTCAGGTTACAGAATGTCCACCAATTACCATCTTTTATCTTTTACAAAATTCAGGGGTGAGAAATGAGGAGGTGTCATACAGAATAGTTCCTATAAAATACCTTGTGCTATCTGTGGTGAGTGAAATAGGATGGGGTTTCTACATTATTTTAAATCCAAATAGCTTTGGTTCAGCTAATGGGTAAACAGCAAGCATAAGAAAAACAATTCTTGGCTTTAAATAGAGAATATAAAGTGATATAATAATCCTCAAATCAAAGGTATTTCCTATCTTTTCTTAGTTTTTTAAAAATATTTTTATTTATTTATCTAGTTATTTATTTGACAGTGAGAAAGAAAGAGAGAGAGAGAGAGAGGGAGAGAGAGAGAGAGAGAGAATGGGCATGCCAGGGCCTCCAGCCACTGCAAACGAACTCCAGATGAACGTGCCACCTTGTGCATCTGGCTAATGTGGGTCCTGGGGAATTGAACCTGGGCCCTTTGGCTTTGCAGGCAAATACCTTAACCACTAAGCCATCCCTCTAGCCCCCCTCTATTATTTTTAGAGACATAAAGGGAGAAGAGAAAACATTAACAGGTTATGCATATGAGTTATGTTTTATATATATTTCTCAGTAGTTTAATCACTTTAGCAGTTAAGTAAGTTGTTTAAATCCTTTAAAAAATAGAAAAATAAAGTGATTTTTAAACATTCTTCATTATTTTTTCCTTCATGTCTGAAAACTGCTATTATAATATTTAATCAGCAAAAACAAAATTGATTTCATTTTTGTTGGAATATAGAATTACCTTCCACCTATAACCTGAGAGTCTCCCACTTCTTCACAAATGAAACCTCATTTCATTTAATAAGGTGTTTTTCTACTTCCAAAAGGAAATAATGGGATTTCTCTAGATGGAATTTAATTTGCATAATTTTAGTATAATTACCCACTTTTTTCAAACATGGATGTGAGAGATTTTTTTCTTCACTTGAATAATGAGTCCATCCATTTTCTGAGCCAATGTTTATTGATCTGAAAGAGCTAAGATATTCAACTTACTTTTCCTTTGTACAAAGCATGAGTGAAACATATTAGCCATCTAGCCAGATGTGCATTGCCCAGTGATGGAGAAAATAAAAATAGTGTGCTCTCCTGGGTCTGTTATTCCTGGATTTACTCCACAAATGGCTGAGCTCTTCCAATGTCCATGCAGGTCATCATTAAGGTAAGAAATTTTAAAATTAGGAAAGAATTCATACAGTCTAGTGGGAGAACCCATCAAAATTGGCAGTTCTATCAGTAAGGGTTCAAAGGTCATAACTGCCTGCCTGCTATACTACCACATGGCATGGGAAACTAACATCATCCTGGTATTCTTTCTTTCTGGTTATATCCCATGCCTTTCTAAAAGGTGTGATTTATGATCAGAAAGGAAAACAGTATACATTCCTTTCCTTCCCTTATAATTACTTATTTATAGCTTGCTTACATGACCAATTACAGACTAATAATAAACAATCTATAATAGTACCACATTATGGAATATAATACCAGTGTTTCATACCTAAAATCAACCCATAACCCAGGAAGCTTGGATGAACTAAATGGACCTGAGATTTCATAGGATGTGATCACAATTACCTTTTAGATGATTTATTGTTTGTATTAAACCTACTAATCAGCTCAAAGATTATCTAGAAAGATGCTATAGATTTCCCTTGTCTGAATTTACATGTTCTCTTTCATGGGGACTTCTTTAGACTATTTCTCTTCATATGATGATTTCTCAGCCAGGAGGAAGGTTTTGTTTGAGAGTTGTTGCTCTCTTTAGTTCTGTACTAGTTAGAGGGACATAAAAGGAGACTTTCTGGTGACAGAAGGAGAAGTCAAATAAAGATGGTCTTGAGGCTTTTATTGATATGTACACAAAGATGACATGTAACTAGTTCTCACCTCTAGTGGAAGAATTATCAGCTAATTGGCATTTGGCCACATTTTTCTTGTTCTGAGTGGTTACCATGGACAAAACTGCAATGAAATGGAGATGTTTGTGTTTTGAATTTCTGACTTGTTTTCTGCTAATTATCTTTCCCTAGTAGCCAGTTACCTTTTTGTTTTATTCCCTTAAGGAAGCATGAGTTGCTGACTACATTGTTCCAAATGTTATGCTTTACATTTATTTCTCACATAATCTGAATGGCAATCTTTCCTGGTAACTACTAAAAGTGTCTGTCTCCAGTTAAGAAAATTGAAGGTATTAAAACATGGATGTGCAAGTGTGGATTTACACATATATGAAAATAAATGTAGAAAAAGAGAAGTAAAGTGATGTTATGAGCAGATAAATGTCATAATTAAGATCAATTCAGGAATAGATTCTCCATTTGATTTTCAGTGCTGCTGGCTCCAGAAGGCACTTCTGTTACTCTACAAGCTACTTCACCATTAGCACAGCAAAGATACAATAAAGTGCACAACCCATGATTTTATGACTGGAACACAAAACTATCATTCCTCATTTTGGGGCTGGGGAAATGGCTTAGTGGGTAAGGCATTGATTTTAAAAAATGCATTTAATGGACATTTAAAAATATATAACATATATTTAAATATATAATATTTTATATATATATTTAGTTCAACTTTCTCAGACTTGTAAAAATCCATCCTTGGAGGGTAAAAAGATACCATATTGGAATATTCCTAGTTTTTTTCAGAAAAGGAAACTTTAGCTTCCTTGTTTTGTGTCTTAAAAATACCATATATATATATATGCAATTTATTAGATACATATTAAGTCTATATCCTATTTGCTTTTACAAAACTTCTGGCTATACATGTTATCTTATCAGTTAAGGTAACAAATAAAATTATCATCTTAATAGCAAATATGAAGTGATTAGATCCAGTAATTTACTGGGTTGTTATGTTTCCTTTTAAAAATTTTTGCTAAGCCCAAATATACTTTAGTGGTCCCAAGCACATGGTAGTGTGTAAATAGATACAACTCACAGATACAATTTAGCATCTGAAAAATTATTTTTTGGCCTCTTGGATTGAACAATCAAGCATTTTTCCTCTTCAGTGCTTTGTTCAAACATTGGTTTTACTTTCCTGAGAAGTAGGTCAGCACAAAGATTCTCTCTGCTTTAGACCTACTACTAGAAGTGCTTGTTAATTTAGTATGCAAGAATCCAGCAGGGGATATCTATCCTGGATTTCTCAGTATCCTCTAATTCTGGCCTCTACCCCCTTGAGGCCTCCAGGTTACAAATTTGGCAGCATTGTTTTATAGATGAAGACTTATTTAGCCTACTGCTGAATTCCATTTCTGATGCTTAGTATTGATGAGTAGATTGAACTGAACTAGAAGCTAGCAATCTAACTCATTCCCTAAATTGTCTTAAGGAAATGTGAGGTATGAAAAGCTCATGTATTTGAAATTAGTTAAGTCACTATGCAGTGACTTTTACTTAACTATGGTATATTATGGACTTTAAATCAATCAGCACTTGGAGAATTCTACTTAATTGTTCCTTATTTTCTATTCCTTTTCTATTCTTGGGAAATGCATTTCATTTATATTTGATACATGAGTTCTCAAGTTCTGAAGACATTTTTCCTGACACAACAAGCATCCTTTCACTTGGAAAACTGTTGTATATGAAAATTGCATGACCACATCCTAGACTCAGTAAATTAGAAGCCCTTCAGATGGGGTCCAATTAATTTGTGTTTTAATAAATCTCCATGAAGTTCTGATGCTTGCTAAGGGTTTGAAACCATTTTTATTCATATGAGAGAGTCCTCAAATTTCTAACTTGTGCTTGTTCAATTATATGTTCTTTGATACAGTCAGGTTGTAGAACAAAACATATCAAAAAGTCACAAGATGATTAAGTAGAGTGACATTAAAGAAGTATGTAGATAGCACGTATATTTGATCTGCCCTTTGAGTGTTAGCAGTCAACTGCCTGAAATTGTGTGCAAGTAGGAATTTACTGATCCCACTTGGAAAACAGAGTACCTTCTGCTTTTATCTCATGTGAAAAAGCAACAAGCTTAAACTACCAGAAATGTCGTTTTGATAAAACAAGTAGCTGCACTGTGTGGTTTCCTACTCAAGATTTACCTTCCAAGTGTTTAACATTTCTGTTTATAAAAAATGTTTTCTGTGAATTCAAAGTGCATGTTACTTCCAGTTATTTAATATACCATAAGCAAAGTTAGCAAAAAAAAAAAAAAAAAAAAAAACTACTAAACATGTGTCTGCCAAAGTCTTGTTTTTATTTTTTTGTAATACAACAGGTGCTGACTGAAATATAGACAAAAAGAGATAGTGATAGGAAAAGCGGTTTCTTCTGGTTCCTTCTATCATGTTATGAATTATGGCCATAAAATTAAATCTGAATCAAAAGTGATTCAATTCAACATAACTCATATACCAGGCCAGATCCTGAGATTGATAAGCCAGAAAGTCCTGCAGCTCTGATACTTGGCTGAAGTGTAAATCATACCAGTGGATTTTTATTGTCTCAGGCTGACCTGATGATAGTAGTGTATTTGTGGATATAAATTCATGTGGTTAAGAGAATCAATCATTTAGGAGGCATCCAGTGAAAACCCACTGAGCTCAGACATCAGGGGACATAGAAGGAACAATCTCACATTGAACCACTGCGGCATGAGCAAAGAGCCCACAAATTACCAGGGACTTAAATATTCCTAAAAAATGTCTCCTACAACCAGCAACCTTCATAGAGTAGCCCAGGTTCTATTGTGTGACTTTAGTGTATAGTAAGATCAACCTGAATTCAAATTATCCAACTGCTTCTCTTTTCTGAATTTTTATATAATTTTCCATAAATACAAGTGGCATTGCTCATATATTGATTAGATTTTTATTGATTCCTATGTTAATATGCTGCCCATATACCTATATAATCATTGCCTATATATAATGTTTAGCCATCATCTATATTGTAGCTATTTGTATAGCTAAACAATTTGAGGACTTATATTAGTTGGTTCATATTAACTATTTTTTAGTGATTATAGAGATATCTCATTAGTGAGGTAGGTTATAACATAAGATACTTATCATTGTTCACCTTTTTAATTTATAATATGGCAATATCCTTAGGCATAGAAGAACACTGTCGGCTGAGTAGTCCAAATCTCTCCAACTCAGACAAGGCAGACATCTCCAAGCTAAAGTGGAGGAAATGTAGTGTCACAGAAATCCAGATCTATGGTGGAACTGAGAAATAATCTACTCAAATGTTTTAACTGTTACAGCTAAGACCTAGTTTCTCAAAGATTAAGTGATTTATTTTCAAAATCAACTATAGTTCTATGTTAATTTGTACTTTGTATTTCAAGCTGGTGGGTTTTGATGATCTTGATAGAAGTTCCTTGGGTAGAGATATTTTCCTTTTACACTTTTAATAGCATGAGAAACAACAGGCAGATATACTAAAAGGCAAACAATTAATATTTATTTATGGTTCCTTCTCATTATTTTGTTTTACTAAACATATGGTAATTTTCTCAAATCTATAGAAAACCTTAATGAAATCCACTTAACATTGAGAAAAACTAAGTGTATTATAATCATACCTATAATTTTGAAATTATTAATGATCTATATCAAATATTTTACATGACAAAGGAATAATTATAAGAGTTACTGTCATTTTCTCAATTATAAGTATTTTCCCTATACTAACACTGTATATATCTTTCTACATTATAATTAACTATCTTAATTCCAGGCTCAAAGTCAGGACATTGGAAGATTAATTAAACCTGATTATGGGAAGAAGATAGGATGGATCTCTGGGTGGCAGAAGTGAGGTGAAATGAATAACATACAGGAAATTTAGGAGGAATGTGTGAGCAGCACCTTGGTGTTCCTCAGCTGATTCAGCTGCATGCTTTCACATCCCATTTGCTAGCACATTTTCTTAAGTTTCAGAAATGAACAGGAAGAGATAAGATATGCATATTCAAACATTTGGCAGTCTGCTAAGAAATAAATCTGCTTAAAAGTAGAGATTCTTGAATAAAATATTTTCTGTCTATGCGCTTATTTTTCATTTTCAAGGATTATTGTGGCCCAGGCCAAATGAATTTCAAAGGAATATAAAATAAGCATTGAAAGATGCAGACTCTGAAATAGTAGTGTACCACATGCTGCTGAAGGCTTTAGAAGAGATTCCTTTGGGTCTTGAAGGCTCTGGTTTGAATGTGCATTTTATATTAATTAAAAATAAAAATAAGATTTATTCACTGTCTAGGGAAGATCTTAGTCTCTCTGATGGCTTTGCCTGCCAGGCACACACATCCAAGGCTTTTCAGAGATTATCATAATGGAATGTATTGATTTGAGCTAATAAATGGCCAAACAAAAGTTAGCTGGGGCTCCTCTTAATAGTATGCCTAGGGTTTTCCATGATTCCTAAACCCAACAGTATTATATAGGCAAGAAACCAACACTTTTGGCATACTAGGCAGGTGTCATGGTAAACAGAAGCTCTGTAAAAATTTAATAGTACCATAACTAAGAGGCAGTAATCAAATAAGGAGGGCAAAACTCTTGCAAAGACAAATATTGTGATTACCTCCCCATTATGGATGCACTGTGATTTATAGCTTCTTGGGAATAAATTCAAAGAAAGTGATGGAAGGAATTGGAGATATTAATGGTGTCATGGCTAAAGATGAGAGTTCAGAAGTCTATTTCAAAGTGCTGGCTTTGCACATGGGGCCTGAGAGGAATATTTCAGTTCTAAACTCTGTGTAACTAATTCAAAAACTGAGTCATTTTTTAAAACTTGTTTTGTTTTGTAGTTAAGCCAATTGCACACTGTCTGAAAAAGTTTTTCTTTAGGTTGTATTTTAGTTAACTCATTTTCACATTTAACATTGAAAACTTTTTTTGTGTGTCCAAGTTTGAGGCCAGAGCACTCAGTCAGAGCTGAGTATACTGCATGGTATCTGTGATGTTGAGATAACAACGAGAAGGGGACAAATCACTTATTGGCCAATAAGTCATTTAGACTCTGATAGATGTATTTTAATGATTCTTTCATTGAGCTCATGCTTAATCTTTGAGAGTGATTACAACACATTTTCTTTGCCATGTATCATTAAAAGTGGTGCATGTATGCTCTCTTATATAGGCGTAAATGTGTTCCTGACAAGCAGGTGATATTTTAAAAGCATAACACCTTTTAAGTGGCAGCATTATTTTCAAAGGTCAATGATAGCAAATTTTATAAAGGATAATTTAGATTCACAGATTTTAACTGTAGATGCTCCTGTTGAACTTAAGCCTGCCTTAAAAGATAAGCCTTGTGAACTAAAACTGATTGATTTCATGCTAGCTAAAACATCAAAACTATTTCTTTAAATGGTTGCTTGTTTTTCTCTACTTTCTGAAAGTAGTAGTTTCTTGAGTTGTACTGTTCACTTTACTACCTGAAAGTTCAATAAGTATTTCCTGTTTGAAATAGTCTTTTGTACTCAACTGAAAGTAGCACTTGAGAACCAGATTAATGAAGTTTAACAATACATTATTAAAGGTATAACCAAATCACAGGAACTGTAATACCAGAAATACTAGTATGCATAATAGTGAGAAGTTGTTATTGTTGTAGTATACGATATGTACATTTTACTTCAGTCTATAATAAGTGTTAAGTGGAAGACTGTTCTGTAATAAAGCTCACTTAGGTATTGAGTAACATCAATACTGGAACAAAGTGAAAAAAAAGACATTTTGAACCATCAACAGTAATTATTTTGATAACCTCATGATCAACTTTGCAGACAGTTCTTAATGGTCTATAATACTCCACAAACATTTTCCCATCTGGCAAAAGGAACCATTTACCCACTAAGTAATTTTAGCTTGAGTTTGGTAGTTTAACTGCTTCTGTGAATCTTATTATATAAACATAATAATGACAAAGATTTTTTGATCCATAGATTAACAGAGTCAAATCTTGATATTTGTAGTATTGTCCCAAATTGTCAATTGCAGGACAGATACTTCTAACTTACATGTAAGAAACCTACAACTCTTATATTCTTCTATGTATGGAAAAAAAATTCATGACTTCCTTTACAATTTTGAATTTATTTTTTATAAGGCTCTTAGTTCTGCAGTGTCAGCTCATGATAAGCTTTTCAGAGAATACAGCCATTAACTATAGGTTAGGAGAAGCACCAGCTAACAGTCTGCTTCTACTTTAGAGATGTTATTTAAATGATTTATGATTTTCTGTACAGTGCCACATTATATGGTTAGTAAGTTACAAGACAACTTGAAAAATTTGGTCCCCAAATGTCTCAGAAGCTATAGAGGCATAGTTCCTTAATCATTCCCGCTACAGAGTCATGGTTTCACTCTAAGCTATAGACGTCTTTCTCAGCGGGAAGAGTTGGAGAAGAAATAATGCATACACTCACATATAATTCATGAACCTCAGTTCACAAACTTCACTCTAATAAAGAGGATGGCCAGAAATGTTTCCAAAAGGTCCTCTGCTAAAACTCTCCTTTATGAGCACCCTTTATACAGCTACTGTTTACCAGCAAACATTGTTCACAATGAGACTCCCAAATGCGTATGTCTTATCCTTGCTTCTTCTCTTTGCATCAAAGAAATTCATTGCAACCATTACTGCATTAGAGCAGGTATTCTACCAGGATCCCAGTTATCCACAATGTTAAACCACGTATCTTATGTATTGTTTGGGAAGAAAATATAATTCTATTCATAGTAAGAAATACTTAAATTTTATGTTTTACTGACATTGAGTTTTTTCTTTTATTTCCACATTTAATTTAATATGATGATTTTGGATTTCAAGCAGTCTTGGAATATTAAAAATAATGCCATTTATAATATGATTCATTACTTAAAATTCTACTTTAAAGAAAAATTAAAAGTTCAAATAACTTGTGGGTAGAAACCATTTTTCTCCATTTGAATGAAGCACTGTAATAACTTCTAGTGTTTTGCTGCTTTCAATTAAAGACTTGCTCTGTGTGTAAAAGTAGAATAAAGATCGTTTTATGTTTCAAAGTGTCACTAATTAATTGATAATCTAATATATTCTGAAACTTGCTTTGTTTTTAATTGAAATATGTGCCTCTTGCCCATTATACCCAAATGAATCCCAATTTCAGTGTGAGGAATTTATTTTCTTTTTTTACTGGTTTAGGCAGAGGAGATACTTTTAACAAACTCTTGTCTCCTGGATTTGCCTCTCTTTCAAAACTGGTAAGCTGTAGGAGGAATGATAATTTACCCAATGCATTTCAATAAATTTATTGTCCACTGAGGACATTTGATCAGTGCATTAAGATGATATAATGGGTGAATATGAAATTGAAGAAAAAGAAATGGCAAATTTAATTCCAGAAAAACACGGATATCTCAGCTGTGTTAAATGAAGGGGCTACTACTATTTTCATGACATTGGATCAAATCTTACTCACTTATTGAATACTGAAAATTTAGATAAAACTCTCTGGTCTTCAGATTCCTAAAGTGTGAAGTAAGGATAATAAATAATGTATAGCTCTGTGTGTGTGAATTAATTTGAAGCCACTTCTGAGACCCCACAGATGCACTCCTATATCTACAATTAGTCAAATCACTTTAAGAGCTTGCTAGCCTCAGTAGGCTTTCCACACAGTCAGGAAGTTGGAATTCAGGTGTGAAGTGATGTACATGCTAGTTTACTTGAGCTCCTACACTGAAGCAAGAGCTAGTCTGAGAGCTGCTCTTGCCTAGAGAAAGTGACTAGCTGAGTGTTATGCACACTTTGCCAGTAGAATTAGCTAGCCACCAGTATATTCCCACAGAGAGATGTTTAATATTTTCTTCTTAACAGAGCTGAGCAAAGATGATTATGTAAGTTTCTGCCTTTAAAATCTAGACAAATCAGGCTGGAAAATAGCTTAGTGATTAAGGCATTTACCTGTGAAGCCTAAGAACTCATGTTCAAATCTCCAGGTCCCACGTAGCTCTCTCTCTCTCTCTCTCTTTCTCTCTCTCAAAAAAAATTTTTTTTACAAATCTAGATAAATCACACTAAGTAAAATGTAGAATCAGAGGCAGGAAACAAGAGATATTATCAACCAAAATATTGATGATGGTACTAGTAGCTGATGTGTATTGGGTATCTAGCATGAGCTAGGTAGAGATCAAAAGCTGTACATTTATTACTTTTACATGTCTTCAGAGCTAGGGACATAACCACATTTATAGATGTCGGAATGGATATGTAGAGAACTATCCAGTTTTCTCAGTCAGAAGCAAAGATTCCTTCCCAATATATCCATCTCTTGGCTATTCAATCAGACTAAAGTATAGATACTTCTTGAAATTGAATTTTGTAGATATCATTAAAATTCCAGTTCAATTGACACAGATAAGGAGATCCAGGTATGCATGCACGACAAAATCAAATGAGCCCTTTAAAGAGAAAATTTTCTCAGGCTAGAGGCAAAAAAAAGTGATAAATTTAAACAATGAAGGATTTGAGGTATCAAAAATTACCTGAGACAACTCCCTAGTAAAACCCCGCAAGAAAATGACTGTCACAGACATGTGACCACAAAGAACCTTCTCTCTGTTACAATCTGCATGAGCTACATAGAGAATTTTTTTTCTAGACCTTACACATCGTGCCTTAGTATCAATCCCATCATACTCTGAGCAGTAAACTTAGCAGCAGGACACAAACTTACTTCTATAGAAAAATGAACTAATAAAAAGGCATTATTTCAAATGGTTTTCCATAGTGATTTGTAAAGGAGTAATAAAAGCTAAACATAGTCATAAAATTTCTGAGTGCACATGCTATTAACTACTAAATTCTGTGCAATTGGAATGTAGACTGTGACACTGGGGACATACTTCACACCCAGGAAATACACCTATGCTAGGGACAGAGGTGAAGCTTTGAGTAAACAAGGTGCCCAGTGACCCAACAAAAGGGACCACCAATAGTAGCAAAAATGGTCTCAGATGTGCCTGAATCTTGAGAGAGATTTAGGGAAGACTCAGAGTGTAGGGCACAGATCAAGTGAGAAGTGAGATCTGTCCTTAAGTCTGCTTATCATCATAACGTTGCTGTTGGTCTGGAGTCATTTAAAAGTGATTATTGAAAGGTCTCACTGTGTGGACCACTGTGTTCGAATCTGTATTTTACCAAGATTTCACGCAAATGATTTACTTTGTGCAAAACTGAGAAGCAATGAAGTAAAGAAACAAAAACCAGGTACGGTTCCACAACTGTGAGTTTCCTAGTATGTGGTACCTAAAGGAAAGACATTTAAGGAATTGCAGTGCATTTATTTTGTATGTTTAAATATCTTTCTCATGAATGACAGTGATCCATATAGCTTAGAAGTACTCTGCAAATCCAAAGATGACACAAATGGAGGGTAGAATAAGAACATGGATTTGGAAATCTTGAGAGAGAGATCTGCACATTGAAACTTATATGTTGCTTCTTCTGAAGAGAACATAAAAGGCCTGATAATATGTTTATTTTTGTGTGTGGTCTGATATACCATGCACTTATCACATCATAAAATCCCCTTTTCCACACACATTATAGTTTGTAGTGATTTGAATTGTGTGTACATCTAGGGAACTGAAAAAACTACCCTAAGAAGTTTTATTACGGGTTTAAATTTTAAAGCAAAATGTACTATGTTAAGTTATGCAAACACACTTTTGAAGGTAATAACTGTGAAGAGAATTTTTTCAAAGATCAATATAGAAAGAAGGAATTTATTTTTCATCTTCATGTAAAATTAAATTAATAAAATCAAAATTCACATTGCTTCAAAGGAGACCTTGTAAACAACTTAGCCATATAAATGTAAAGAGAGTATTTTAACATTGCCAATTTTTTTTCTAATATGAAGCTGGAATTACTTGTGGATGAAATCTGGTATATTTCCTTGGGCTGAGGAACAATCATGAATACAGGAGTACTTATTAAATAGATAAGGCAGTGAGAGCCACTAGCCATGAAATCCAGAGCCTAACAAACCCAACACAAGATTGTTATTAAGATCAAAATAAACTATTACAGTTTTCTGGAGATGATTGGGACTGATTTAGTTCTTCATCTACTTTCAGAGAGGGCTGTGCATAAATAAACACATCATGAAAGCACACCAAGTATAGTTTTTTTTTTTTTTCCAAGTATAGTTTTAAGTAGAATGTTGGTGAAGACTTTACCTATGAAATTCCTACAAGTTTGTTGATTTACTATTGTTTTACTAAAGTCAATATACATTATTAACTGTCAGTTTTATTATTATTATTATTATTATTATTGTTGTTGTTGTTTTCTACTTCAATATATTTTTGTCTTATTACTTGAGTAGATATTTTTATTAGGGAAAATTTCATAAAAATCACTACTTTTCCAAAGTAATAAGACATATCCAATATTATGTGGTAAGTTTGTATTTGAAGTTCTCTTAATTATGCTTTTATAGCATTATTGCATATAATAGAAAGAATAATTAATTTCTTCTCTCTTATCCTGTGAGATGGAAGCCTGCCAGGAGTTGATCTAGCGAGAGCCAGGTATTTTATTGGTATAAGTCTTGACCTGCAAAACCCATGCCATGCCTTCACCCTGTTATATACCTTGTGGTTTTCATAAGGGAACCACTTTATTAATATTAGATATCTTGAATAATTATAAACAAATAATTAATACAACTTTTTGAACTTTAAAACTAGTAATATATTATTTTAAGAATATTCTTGGTCTGGAGAGATGGCTTAGTGGTTAAGGCACATGGCTGCGAAGCCTAAGGACCCCATGTAAGCCAGATGCACATGGTGGCACATGCATCTGAAGTTTGTCTTCAATGGCTAGAGGCCCTGGCGTGCCCATTCTCTTTCTCTCCCTCTCTCTTCCTCTCTCTGTCTCTAATAAAAAGTGAATAAAAATAAAATCTTTAAAAAGAATATTCTTATATACTGTTCTTACACTATCTTTAAATGAGAAATTGTGTTTTAGATTTTACTCAATACAAGATATGTTGGGAGCAACCAGTGATGTGTACAGCCTTTAGCATCTTTCCCTGATATTTCCATTCATAGTAAGAAATACTTAATTGCTATGTAATTTTTATTACAGTTGCTTTTATAGCACATTCTACTTACTGGAGATCCAGCAGTCAGTTAGGTCATGATTGCCACACTTCAGTACTGTGGGTGGAAAACTGAAGATTTCACTCTGTTGACATGCTGAGAGCAAGGTAGGAGATGATTAAAATGTTTGATGCAGTAGTTATTTATTTAAGGCGCACTGCTCTAAAGTCAAATGGGGTAGGATTGGCTCCTGCTAATGTGAGATGAAGCATATTTTTCACCAAAGGTCACATAGGCGAACAGTCACCTACTCTTCAGATGAGTGTCTTTAGGGACAGTGATCCATCTATTGACAAGATTGATAGAAGAATCATAGTGAGAGTGACTCCATATGAAATAGCTTATGCTATAAGCCAGACATAGCAAGGATAAGTATGCTTGCATTTGTATTTATCAGAGGAATTGTTATAGGTAATATGATTTATATAAGGTTAAGTGCTAAAGTTGGATCAATTGTGAAAATAATTATAATTAACTTTTAAGGAAAATCATGTACTGAACTGTTAATAATTATTTCCACATTATTTATACTTTACTTATGGTTTATATCTCATTTATACTTTGAGTGTATGACAATATTCAAAAAACTTAGAAAACTCAGCAAATGTAAGACACAATTAATAATCAACATTAATAGACAGGTAGCTATTTCAAAAGATACACACTTTGAGTTAGTACTTTTTCTAGGAAGGGATTGCCCAGTAAGTAGTTTTCTAGTTTGTATTGGGGAAAAGGAATAAATTGTCATAGGAATAGAACAAGAGGACATCAAGAGTTTATATTTTATTTTGAAGCATGGTCCTATACCTTATTTTCTTTTGTCTATGGCTGTGAGACTTTTTTTTTTTTTTTTTTTTTTTAAGAATGGAAATGAAAGGGAAAAGCTCAGTGCCCTTTAAAAATGAGTGTAGTGCTTAGGTAGAAAAGCATTCCATACCTCAAGGTCAGTATCTAAATGACCTAAACATAGGAGTCACACTAACTTATTAGTATGACAGGGATTCATTTATTTTCTTGCTGCAGTTTTGCTGTATTGAGCATTTCCAGCTCTTAATTAGCTATGTGCCCTTTGGCAATGATAGACTATGCTGAAATTGTGAATGAAAAAAGAAATCAACAACAAAATCAAAAACATTTCAAAGCATCAACATATGGATATGCTTAGATTTGAAATCAATTTAAAATAATCAAGTTGGTTTGCAGAACTCATCCAAAACCTGACCTGAAACCAATGTAAGTAGTTATCTCAAATGATTAGGACTGTTGGCTTCCATAATTACTGCTGTTCTTTCTTCATATTGCCATTTCTGAAACCAGCAAATTCCCTCATCATTATAACGCCTTTCAAAGTTGGAAGATTTCCAATTTAAAGTGCTGTTTTGAACCTAAATAAAATCAGTCCAGAACAACTTTATGATACATTGAAGAATAAAAGGTGTCTTTGGAGAGAGAACTTCAAGTGCAAATTAACTTGAAATAATTTAACCTGAGAGTGGAATAATTTGCAATCTCTCTTTTGTGCAGCTGTGGGGATTGCTTCTAGAGGCCCAGTGGGGAGAGTTGCTGGCTACTTACAATTTTGTCACATCTGTCAGCTGTAGCTAAATGGAAAATATAGTACTAGGTAATATTACAGAGATGTGGGACATTCCCTGCAGGGTCTTGTCTCCTTGCAGCAGTGAATAAATTATGGGAAAGCTGAAATGAGATACAGTATTGTTGATTTGCCAACTCGTGCAATTTGAAAGACTGAAAAAAAAAATCACATTTGTTCCTTCAATTCTCTAAAACCAAAGAGACTCTATCTGCCACAATCTTATTTTCAGGCCCCCAAATCAGAGCAAAATTGTCTGAGGTAGGTTGTATTTTTTCCCATTTGTGATTTTTTTTCTGATTTGTAAATATTTTTAAGGAAATAATCAATATATCATATTTAACATGTCATATATCATTTTTCTTTTTTACTACAAATTTTTTTAATTTTTTTAGTTTTATTTCATACATATATCATAATAGGTTATACTATTTTATCCCCTCATCCCTCTTCTATTTCTCTGGGGCCCTCCTTAGTAGGATTATGATATTCACTAAGGAAGGGGTCTTTTATAGTAACTGAAATTGCATGAAAACAGACATACCAGGCATCCTAAAAATGACGTCAAAGATTACAGAAGGCTGATATAAAGATTACAATTATATAATAGACAGTATTCAGTTTCCAAATCATCTGGAAGAAATCATACAAGTATATGGTTGAAATGCCATGTATAAAACACGGTAGCAGCTTACAAAAAGAAGGTGTTATCATGACCTATTGTCATTCATTTACCTAGTAGTATTTTTAGTGAAGTAACTTCATTGTGTCTTAGTTCATAGAAAGGCAACTAAGAATGGAATGTAGGTGACCTTCAATATTGTCACCTTTACTGTGCAACCTCCTTCATTTCCTATATTTAAGCCTTTAACTAGGTAGGGGATTGAAATCAATGTTTGCTTCCCTCACCATAAACAGTTTTGTTATTTTAGGGGTAATATTGGAACACTTTACAAACTATAAAGATAATTATCAACCTTTACTATATTTGGAAACTAATAAATAGCTAAGAAGTAGAAAAATCTGTGTGTCTTAAACTTGGATCTTAATATAAAATATTTATCTACTTAAAACAATCTCCATCTATTTATCTTTATAATCATTCAAGAAATATTTGGTGTAATTTAAATATGCTGAATGCCTCAGAGCATGTAAAATTATGTAAGTGATCAATATCCTTACAGAATTTACTATTTCCAATTATAGTGGAATATAATAAACCTGAAAAGATAAGAATGAGAATTTTTACTTTCCTGAGTTTATAGTGTCTACTAACCTTAATGGCCAGGGTTAGGGATGTTTCTTGGTGGTAATTCATGTGCTTAGCATACTCAAGGCCCAGGATTAAATCCCCCCACCCCCCCGCTCCAAAAAAAAAAAAAAACCAGTTGCTGAGTAGCCAATATTCTGAATAAAGTAGAGGAGTCAATAAAGTAATAGAGAATTTAATGTATTAGAGCTTTTGGAAGATACAAGGCAAAATATGGGTTAGTCAATGGAAAACAATACATAATACTCAAACATAAGAAAATATTAAATTATGATGTAACATTGAGGATTCCAGTATTCATTTACTCATGGGCTGAAGGAACCATATGAGTCGTAGTAGGAAAACTGGTGTTTTTACTGCCTCTTAACCTACCAAATTTTACTTCTAGGTGGAGCTCTTCCTGCTTCATACATTGCCTGTCTTAAAACCACCGAGTTTTAATGAACTTAAATTTACTTCCTTGTTTCTTCCAGGTGTATATATACTATACATGAATACACATAAGAAGTCTAGTTTTATTAAAAATAATTAATTTATAGAAACCATACGATGGTTAATTGTGTCTCCTTGATTGGATTAAGGAATGCATAGCAGATGCATGTGACATACTTCTAAGTATGCCCTGAGGAGCATTTCCAACAGGGATTAACTAAGGAGGAAAGACCCACCTTCAAAATGAGTTGCAGTATTCCACTGGCTGAGGCTCTGAACAAAACAAATACTAAAATGAGAAAGTGAATGTAGCCCCAAAATTCCCCATTCCTCTGCTTCCTGACCTGCTGTGACATGAATGTGTCTGCTCTGCCACACCCTCCCTGACATGATGGACTGGAAATATAAACCAATGTAAATCTTTCCTTCCTTACGTTGCTTATGTCATATACTTGGTCACAGAAAAGGGAATAATTATGCATGTAACTATATATCATTTGCATTGTCATATTAATGTCTGAGTTTAAATTACTTCTCATACTGCTGCTTATTGTTTCCATGTACTTGTGGAATGCCTCCATATCCTCCTCCCACAAAGCATTTAAATACAGCATGTGGATACTGTGACTGCATTCATCATGCTTCTGAGTAAACCAGGTATTAGTCCTACATTTCCTTCCTTAGTAACTGACTTCCCAACTCATCAGATGACTTGTTATAGAAATCTAGAATGTTCCCATGGTGCTCATAGTACCTCACTCTCTGTCTATTCAGCAAGTACCATACTTACACTCTAACTCGTATCAATCTGTTATTCTCATTTACCATGACAATACTCTCCTAGGCACCTTGAATACATTCATGCCTATGTTATTCTTAGTACTGAAGTTGGATGCATCTCTCTGAAAGGCATGTGGTACCATGTTTCCTCCATAATTAAAAAATGCCATTGGTTTACCACTATACATAAGAGAAAGGTCAAACTATTTAGCTCGTGTTTCAGAATCTGCTTCTACCTATTTATTTACTACTATGACTTAAAATATCTCTGGAGCAATCATGCCAGCTACGACAAACACAGAATCTGTTCTTTTGATAATTTTCTTTAAACTTAGCACCTAGCACAGAGGTGATCCCATGTTTGGCACTCATGAAATGTTAATTGTAAAATGAACCAATGACCACTTCTACGTTAATCATCCCCAGGGCTTCATACCTTCTACAATCTTTACTATCCTATTCCTGATATACTACCAGTTGAAAATAGTCTCCTTTAATCAACCTGTGTTATTATCAGTGAGATGGGCAAGAAACATAGTTCTTGGATGAAAGATCTATGAACATTAAAGTCAGGTATAGCTGATTTCATAGCTCATTTCATTTATATACTACCTATCAGGATATGAGAATTTTTCTCCCCTCACTAGGTCTTGATTTCCTCATGTGAAAAGTGCAGGTAATAATATCTAACTGCAGGATTCTTTTTGAGATTGAATGAGATAGTTTGTGTATGAGTTATTGCAATTTTCCAGTTAATACTCTTTTTTACATTAAATTTATATTTGAGAACTCATCCCATCATTGCAATATGTAAGAATTATGCCAAATTTCTGAGGAATATTCCTCCAAAATTAGACATTGAAAACTCTCACTGTTTGGAAAGGTGTTAAAATGAATTTAAATTTATGGTAAATGGGGTATAACATCATATTAGTTTGGGCTAAAAATCTTGGAATAGGAAGCATAATGATGTAATATGGCTGTGTTCAGAGATATACTGCTCACCCAGGAAGTCATCCATAAATCTAACCTTTTCTTACCTCTGTGAACTTTATTTGAAAACATCATGAATAGTGTGATGAATAATCCTTCACGCTTAGAGATTGCCAGATTCATATTGAATTGCTGGGATCTTAGTTTGCTACTGTCTACAAAGCAAAATATATTATTATTTCAGCACCTTCACTGGTAACCTACACTATGTTGAAATAATCTGAATATTAAATAGAGTTTGCATTTTGCTCACTGACATGTAATTGACATGAAATTATATATGAATTATAGGAAATTATATATGAATCTTGATTGTCTTCTACAGACAGTTATAGTCTCGGAGCCCTGACTTTGCTGTCTGGTGGTCTGAGAAGATCAGAGTCACACTACATTTTGCCATTGCTTAGGGCATATGGAGATATACAGCAATTAATTGAAATGATATCCCAAGGGTTGACACTGTGAATAGATCAAAATGAAGTCACTATTTTCCTAAAAGCAGTCATTAAAAAAGGTAACCAAGAGACAAAATTATGAGCCCATGGGAAACACTGGAGGCACAATTGCTGGTAGCTAATGATGCTAAACTCTATGGACACCTTCATTTATACTTTTATATGCAGCTGCTTATTTCCAAACCTTAACTAGTAAACTTTTGTTAGTATCCTTGTGTATGTAATCACTGGGTTGTTGAGAAAAATAAAACTAGTGGTGAAATTATTTCTCCTACTTTTATGAAATAAATTGTATATAAATTTTCATTGAACTTTCATGAAATAAATACAACAAAGGCATCTTATTTAGTGCAGATCTCATATATAATTTAACATTTAATATGTCACATGGAATGTTAACAGTACTGTGAGTAACAGGAGCAACTATCATATGTTGTGGTTGATATACCTATTACATGACAGAGTCTGTACACATATATGTTCTCATGTGCTCTAGCAATGACCAAGGAATTATGATTATTTTTGCATTCTAGATGAAGAAAACAGAGAATGAAGTCAGTCAGTGTCAAAGAAAGGATTCTAATCCATATTTCTCTAAAAGTAATTATCTTATTTAGTAAGTATTGTACAAAAACAGGAAGGTAAAGGATCATAAGAAATACACTTCACAATTCAACGGCAAAAGTATTATAGATTGAAAGTCACTTTACTGTTATGATATGATAGTATGTAGGGAAGGACTCAAAGAGAGGCTTAAGAGTGACCTGGGAAGCCATAAACTTGATCATAAGCTCTTTTTATTTTTGTTTTGTTTTGTTTTGGAATATTTCAGCTACTGCACTAAGTTAATGTTTAAAATATAATATTATTTTCAATAAGTTTAGATATCATACAGACCCTGTTATTCACAGAGTTTAATATTTATATCTGGTTATCCATGTTGAAAAAGTAATTCCAGAATTTAAAAGTAGTATTTTCCCAAGATGTTCTTGCTAGTTTGAAGTCTTTAAATTGAGTTTAACAATGATTTATGCACCATTTTGCAAAGAATATTTGAGGTTTTTTGGAAGGATTAGGAAAAGGTTATAGGCATGCAGCTCACTACAGGGTAAAATGTGTTTTTCAAGCAAAATTAAAGCAGCTTTAAGAGATGAATTGCAGCTTATTGGTATAACTGTTGTATGTGCGAGGCCCTGAATTCCATCTGTAGCACACCACACCAGTAGTTTTCTTCTTATGTGTTGCACACATATTGAACATCTGCCTAATATTTTAGTTGATGTTTAAAAAAATCAGTTATTAAATCCAAAAAAACAGTGTCATTGTCCTCTTTGCTCATGGGACAAAACTGAAAATTGCTCCTGAAAGAATCTGCCCCTCATTTTGCCATGGATGCTGGAAACATTATCTATTATATTTACTATATTTGGTTCCTGTTTGATTCATCAGAGCACTGAAACACATGCTTCCTAGAGAGTGTCTATGATGTCCAATCCAGGTACTCATTTGCCTTCAGATTGCCACTTTTGTAATCAAAATTTCTACCCCCACCTTCCCATCTGGAATTTTATTTGCCATTTCTTTAAAAAATATTTTTATTTCTTTATTTGTAAGGAGAGAGAGAAAGGAAAATAAAAACAGAGCATGGGCATGTCTGAGCCTCTTGTCAATACAAATGAACTCCATATATATGACCCACTTTGTGCATCTGGCTTTATGTGGGTAGTGGGGAACAGAACCCTTGTAGGCAAGCCTTATAAGTCTTTAACTACATAGCAAATACCCCAGCTTCTTATTTGCTGGTATCCAGACTCTTCTCATCCAACCAGAGCAGACATGTTATTTTTATTTGACTGAGACTTTGCCTGAATGAGCCACACAGACTTTTGTGTATCTTAAGTTTATTGGCTTTTTAATTGAGTCTATATTTCAACAATATTACATGAAATTTTAAAATCTTTACTTTTGAATTATTACTTGTCTAAATGTTATATGGACATGTTATATCTCTGAGAATGATATATCCTATAATTTATGATAAGCCTTTAAGCTTAAGAGAATATGATTTTTTTATTTGAATATATTTTTGCTTAAACATTTACTCCTGTGTGGGTTTAACAGCCTTCAGAGGGTTAAGGTTCATTTGCTATCATGTAATACTATGATTAGTTTAACACATTTACTCATTCTAAGTACACTCTGAGTTTTGAATTACATATGGAGTCTTATAGATATTGTAATAGTTACATATTTCTCTGGAAAAAAACTTGTAGAATATCAAATCTGAGGAGTTTCCAAGGCAAGCATTCCTTGATAGATATAAGTATCCCCCCTTTTTCCAAAACCAACTGCTTTGCATAAACTTACCTTATTTCAGCCTGAAGTTTCACAGATGCCCTGAAACCTCATTAAATGCCTGCATTGCCCTCTCTCACAATATCATGACTCTCATTGATAGTAGTTATTAGATATTTATTTTTACAGTGGCAGGATTCTTTGCCCCTTCCTGGGAGTATGATTCTTGTTCATCTCCTCATTTGACTAGGAGTCATTTGGGACCAAGAGAACTGATCATCATTTGGACCTCAGTGCCGGTTTTACTGCATAGAGTACCAGTTTTAGGGAACATATAAATTAGCCTCTTCATTTGGAATTATGCTAATCCCAAATTTTAAAGGACATAAAGCCTTAGCATATTATGAACATTTCTTTCACATGTAAATCATATTCCTTATTAAATAGCCTATAAAAATTCTAGCATTCTCCTTTATGAAATTAAAAACTGCTTAACTTTAGGATGTCAACATTTCTTATGCAATTTTTTACAGACACCTATCTACTTTAGAGATCACATTGTTATTTACAACCTTAAGAATTTGAAGAAACTCCAAAAATGGACAAAGGAAGTGTGCCACCACTTCAACGCAATTATATTCTCTTCAGTTTATATATTGAAAGGAAATATCTAAGGGAAGCAGAGGTGTTAGCAGGATTAGCATACATTTGCACTCACTGATAGATACATAACCATATTCTTTTAAGGAAATTGATTCTGTTTTTCCAAGGATAACATATGAGAAAGCATAAGTCGTTTTCAACATGGGACAAATTAGCATTCATGCTGCTAACCTCCATAAGATGATGAACCTACCTTTCATGGAACTAAATCTCTCAACATAGCAAGATTATCTCCAGCATATACCTTCCAAGACACTGGGGCAACTCCTTCAGGAACAGAGTTGAAAAGTACACATACTGGCCTGAGTACCAGTCCCAAGACAGAAAATGCAATACCAGTGAGCCAGGGTGATACATTTTCATCATCTCCAAACTGGTTTTGGGCAACAGATTTGAGGACTAGTTCCAGACTTTCATTCCAACGTATTTATCTCATGTGATGACAATTTACCATTTAATTTGGATTTGAGATATAGCAAACATATATGAAATATATGGGATTCTCATGTTATCTGAGCCAAAGATAATGTGTGCTTTATTTCTGTATATGCACCACTCTGGTTATTTTGGGGTAACCACAATGACTACCCAAAAGGCAGGTATTAACATATTAGTTATCTACTAAAATAGACAAATGGCTTATACCATCAAATAATATATTTTTAAAAATACTCTTATTTCCATGCATTTCAGAAGAATTGGGTGCATAGCCTTCTCAGTCTCAAGATTTCATGACCTTAGCAAGTACTTAGGTTTGCATTTGCTCTTCAATACAAATTCGGTGTTTGTAGCTAAAGAAGTATTATAATATTTTTTTACACAGAATAAGTTATAGTTTGGGAGAAATTTAATTATTGCCAAAGATTTGAACTTAAAGTGAGCAGATATACATCTCTGGGGTCTAGGGTAACAGGAATTTTCAGTGGTCAATGTCCAACACTTATTGCTTTTCATTTAGTCCTTACTACTGGATGAGGGTTTTCTTAATTGTAATAGGCCCTGTACATGAAGAGATATCTTCACTCAATTTACTGTTGAGTTCTAAAGGTCTTACCTCTTACATTGTTTTAAAATCATGGCTTAACCTTCTTGCCTGAATGAGAACTGCAACTGGGAATGACAGTTCCATTTTTAAAGTAATATTACCAAAGAAACAAGATGAAAACGATGCATGATATTAACCTATGGATCATGAGAAGATGCTGAGTTTGATAAAATAAAAATTAAAAAACACAGTTTTATTTCAGGAAGAGATGGAGATCAGAGATGGGAAAGAGAGAGATCTTTCTTCCAAACAGCTCTTGAAACAGCATTTCTATCAACTATGGCAAGACCAAGGTCACAGGAGTCATTTACACTCTCTACATTATCAGGTGTTCAAAGTATAAATCCTGTTCCAGTAGAAAAAAAAAAATGACTTCTCTATTTCAATCAAATTAGAGGGAACGGCTGTTAAGAGAAAAGCATTTTATTGCATGCTGTGATATCTAAGGGAGCCATTGAATCAGTAAGTGCTTTGACCTTATATAACAGTTATCATTTCAGCAGCTTTAACCAATTTGGTCATAATTGCTGGACAGATAGTTTGTCAAATAAATAGTTCCCTGCTCAGGCTCTGAAGCTTAGTCTTCCATGAAACAACCTGTCCTACCTAAACCTTATATTGTCATCTTCAACTCCTGAATGCTATTTTCAATATTCTGTAGAAAAGTGCTATTTATTCATATTTTAATCCTAAAGAGAATAAAACTGTACATTTGTTTTCCTTGAGAGAAGAAAGAAGAAAG
This sequence comes from Orientallactaga sibirica, assembly GCA_036365145.1. NCBI lineage: Eukaryota > Metazoa > Chordata > Mammalia > Rodentia > Dipodidae > Orientallactaga > Orientallactaga sibirica. The sequence continues at coordinate 3,252,313 of JAEOAD010000019.1, read as the reverse complement.
CCTTTGTTTCAAATTATCTTTATATAGTATACCCATAAATCCTAATGAAGCCTTGCATCATCTGTTTTTTTTTTTTCATTGAGAGAGACAGAGAGAGAAAGAGAGACAGAGAGAGAGAGAGAGAGAGAGAGAGAGACAGAGAGAGAGAGGGTGCACCAGTGGCCTCTCAGCCTCTGTGAATGAATTCCAGATGCGTGTGAACCCTTGTAGGCAAGTGCAGCATTGCGCCCTTGTGTCACTTTACATCTGGCTAAATGTGGGACCTGGAGATCGAACTGGCGTTCTTAGGCTTGGCAGGCAGGCACCTTAACTGCTAAACCATCTCTCCAGCCCTCATCTTTGTTTTTTTTTTGTAGCTTAAACTTCCAACTTTCATTACTTTGCTACAAATCTCAAAGATTCTGTGAATAGTAACTGTGATATGCAAAGTGAAGGTACAAGAAGTGCTATCACTCAAGAATGTGTTTACCTACTCACTGTTCTCCAGCACCTGCCATTTCTTAGCTGCCAAACTTCCCTGATGACCACTCTCACCTCAGTAGAACACTCCTCCCTCCTCCTGTTCAAAACATTTATCCATGTTTTTCTCTCTGCTTGAAATAGCCAATTCTTCATTTTAGTTTCTATGTAAATTTCAACCATCAGAAATTATTTGTGTTCTGTGTGGAAGTGTCTTTTCTACAACGGTGTTCTCTCATGGAATTCTCTCAATCTGAATATATGGAGTAGGAAAATAAATTATTATGATGTTTGCTTTTTTATCCATTCAATATTTCAAAACAACATGCTGTTCATCTGAAGTACTTTACAACGATAGTGAAATTTCAGCTCAAACAGGTAGAAATTCACAACACATGAACTTGACTGAGACCTAGCCATCAGCATTATGTGGAAGGTCCTGGATAAGTCTTACAGCATGGGCGGGAGCTCTGTCCTGACCTCTAGTCCCCATTTATTGTCCACTGTGTAACCAGTGAATGGCCACATAGCCTGGCAGATGTCAGAGTTGATAAGCTATGGATGTGTGAATTCCTGGCATTCTAGATTTCTTTGCTTGCCAATCTGTTACATAGAGAAGCCAGAAATATTCTCAAAAACACTGTCAAAGTTGAAATAAAAAAGATAGTTGAAAGGGAAATAACTCTTCCAAACTTTAAAGCAAAAAAAAAAAAGAAAAAGAAAAAGAAAAAGAATCCTGACATCCCTCTCCAGTGATAGAAACAAGGTACTTTCCCTCAGTCCTTTCCAGCAATGAATATTTTATCTATCTTCATATGTAAACATGTGATCATAAACCATGTGGGAGTGTGTTCCTGAATTGTCTCACCTGTGAGATTCTATTTGTAGAGCATTCATGCCCCCAAACCAGCATGGCTACTATGGGAAGTTATACCTGCTTACTTGTAACTGAATGAATGCTTTTTACATTGCAAACATAAAGATTTTGTGCTTATTAGCAAAATATATTTTATTTCTTTACTATTACCTACATTTATATGTACTTTTTTTTTTCCAAACTGGATTTTCTGCTATATAGTATGACCAAAGACATGTATATGAAGCATTTGTCTCCAGGAAAATTTAAATGAAAAAAAAATGGCTGGAGAAATGACTCAATAGTTAAGGCACTTGCCTAAAACTTTAAATAATCAAAACATTAACATTTGATGTAATATTTTTAAAAAATGCAAAACATCTATCACAACCAACATATAAAAATGTTAATTGAAGTTCATTGCTATGTTGAGAACATATTAGAGCCTAAGAAAAACAGAATACATCTGCCCTTATCTAGGTGTTTTTGGCTATTTTGGCTATTATAGCTAGTGGAAAAATGTTTACATCCCATTCTTGCCATTTTATTTATAACAAAACAATTTTTTATAATTTTTCTTCAATTTACAATGCAATATTCCTCTCAGGGCTGAGGAGATGGCTCAGCAGTTAGAGGAGTTTGTTTGCAAAGCTGGATGGCAAGGGTTTGATTCCCTGGTACCCACATAAAGCCAGATGCACAAAGTGGTGCATGCATTTGGAGTGCATTTTCAGTAGCAAGAGGCCCTTGTGTGCTTATGCTTGGTCATGAATGAGTATCAACAAATCAAATTTCCCTATTGCACTCAAACAATGATATAGAAAGAAGTAGACTTAGAAAGATGATGATGCATTTACTTCTGTTCAAGCTGATGTGTTTAATATATACACAAAGCCCTGTGATGCACCGAGCTACTAAGTAATCCAACTGCCCAACCAAATTAAATATGTAACATTATTAAACCCAATTAAAATTGTAGGCAAAAGTTAAAAGGAAGAGAAAGGAATGTTATGCATTTATAGTAAAGAGTTGACATTTATGTGCCCTTTAATGTCGCATAATGCAATGTGAACATAAATATGCAAATATGTTCAAAATACAAGAATATTAGAATGAATCATAACTGTAACACCTTATTATTAGATGAAGTTAGAACATATTCTAATGAGAGGATTTTAATAGTAGAGTGCCCAGTATATTTAATGAGTAGGTATCTACTTGGGCAAGTTTTAAAATGTACAGTAAAATTTAACAGCAGAAATTTTACAAGCTATTTCTTCATGTCAACTATAAGAATGGGAAAAAATGTTAAGCAAAAATAAAAATAAGTAATTATATTGTGAGTTTGGAAAGCCATGTTTTAAGTAGTTCAATTCTATTCCCACCTTGAAGTATATGAAGGAATTCAGAATAATCTTGCACTCCTCATTAGCAATATAGACCAACATGAACTATAGCTGATTGCTGTGATATCCAAGGATGTCAGAAGTTGGATATTTTATATTCTGTAAAAGGAATACATTTATAAAATTTAATTAATTAAGAGGTTCTAAATCATGCCAGAGGCTATTATTCATAATAGTAACGTTTAAATTTTAGATGTTGGGAAGCAAGCAGAAAGAAATGAAGAGAGAAAAGAGGAAAAAATTCACTGTAAATATCACTTTATCATCAGACTCTCAATATAACTATTGATTAACTCTACAAATGCCTTTGGGATTATGATAATTAGACATTCACAGGATTTAAAAAAAAACATTCTAATTTGTATTACACATGTATATCACCACCAAAAAAATAGGTGCATCATGTTTTGTTGCTCTAAAATTTTTTTTTTTGAGAGAGAGACAGAGAGAGACACAGAGAATGGGCGTGCCAGCAGCCTCTTAGCCACTGCGAATGAATTCCAGATGCGTGTGCCCCATTTTGGGCAAGTGAGGCATTGTGCCCTTGCATCACTTTTTTTTTTTGGCTAAACATGGGATCTGGAGAATCAAACAGGCATTCCTAAGCTTCACAGGCAGGCACCTTAACAGCTAAGCCATCTCTCCAGTGCTGAAATATCTTTTATTATTATTACACACATACTTAGTATGGATACATCATGTACTGGTACAATCCTTTCCTTTATCCCTTCTGGGGGGCCCTCCTCAGTGGGGTTGCAGTTATTCCCTATGGATTATAGGTTATGTGTTGTGGGAGCAGCAGTCAATTATTGCAGGGAGGCAAGGTCTCTGGAAATGATGTCCCAACTTGTGGCTTTTACAATCTTTCTATCACATCTTCCACAATATTTCCTGAGCCTTGGTGGGTGTGTTTTACATCTACTTCAGTGATAAACTCTTAGGAGCCTCAGGATCTGTGTTTGCTAGGTGTTGTGTATCCTCAGTGTTTGTCTCCTTCTCCTGGTGCTGATTGTCCTGTAAGGTTTTGTGTAACCCAAAATATTTTCTCAGTTGAACCTTCTGTATATCAGTGTTGTTTCATGTTATTTATTCACCTATAAATAAAACTAACATCACCATTTAGAAAATAAAAACAGAAATAAGAATGTTTTATGTGACCATCTTTTCAAAGGAGATATAAAACCGTACATGGTTTTCACAGCAATTCAGCAAGCGGCAAATTACAATGAATAATGAATGAACACAGACCAGCTCCATAGGATGGTTCTCAGCAAGAGAATTTGTTAACAGACTTCAAAATACCCTTGCCTATAAAATCATTTAACTGTCGTTCTTATAATTTGAATAATGAGGTGCTTGATTGTTAGTAATAAACTATTTATAGCTGTAAATCATGTCTGGATCTGAGAAGTAAACTGTTCTATCCTAGGAGTTTGTAATGTCTTAGGAAACAAAACCTCTTTAGAGCCAGAGGCACAACCAGAAGCCAGCCATTAGGTTTCCCTCTTGCTTTGAAGATTGATTTTTGCTAGTGCTAGCAGGATCCGAAAACCAAGGGAAAAGCATTTTCTACTTCCATCCCCACTGTTTACCCTTGCAGATCTGTTAATATTCCTTTGTAGCCTTCAGGTATTCCAAGGACATGGTAGGGTGTCAGTGTCTGCTGTCAGCTGCCAGGGCTGAACACAATAAAACACATCAAACATGAAGGATCAGCAAATGTGTTAAATACTATGGAAGGATTGCTGGCCTATTTAGAAAACATAAATATCTAGCCATTAGTGTTAGCCTAACATCACAGCAAAGAAAAGGTAGAAATATTTTGGGAGAGTTCAAGAATTAGGACCAAATTTTCTGAGTTTAAGCTAATCTGGAATCATCTTCAAAGGGGTGGTATTAAATTTCTGTGAACAGGGTTATAACGAGTACTTGGAAACACAAGCTTTTGCACTGTAAGTTAATTCTGTGTACATGTAGTGCACACCCCTCCCCCATGGATGCTTTTATGGAAATCACAGAATTCTGGAAATGTCTACCTTAGCTGTCATGTAAAAGTCAGTTTGTCTCCAGTGAGACTGTTACATGCATGCTCATGCAACATCAGACCACACAAAACATCAGTATAGCAGAACTCACTAATATTTAGTTGTATTTGTTTTTCTGCTAATTAGGCTGCCTAGTACAGACAATATAAGTATTCTATTCATGTACGAATATGTAAATTTGGATTGGAGATCTAACCAGATTCTGTGCTGAATGCCTGAAACATCTATTTTCCTTCCATTCCATAGGCACAGATTCTTAGGTGTTTGGCTACCGCCAGGTTAGAGATTGCATGCAGTAGCAGTTTTGTACTGTTTCCACTATAGAATACCTGAAGTTTGTACTTCTTAGCCAGTCTTCAAGGCGCTCCAACTCTGGTGTAAAACTAGCTTCTAATCGTATTTTCCATTATCCAGATATTATGTTGTGGCTCAGTTGGACTTTTCAGCCATGTGTGAATCCAAACTTCTTTAATCTGGTTGTACTTTTCCCTCTTCTTAGGGTGCTTTCTCTCCAATTTTTACAAGTCTGTTAAATGTAAAACTTTGTAATATATTGATCATATATGTAATATAAATATTTATTGCATATTCTTGCATAAAAATGAACAAATGAATACAATCGTAGTAGATATAGGAAGCCTGGGACAGCTATCACAGGGAATGAAATGCTTATTGATCCCCCTAAGGCAACAAAACTTGCAAAGTCCAAGACAGAATTAGCAGATACTGGATCCTTAAATGAAAGATATGATAAGGAATGAGACCATGTCATTTACTAATTTCTGTGCAATTATGTTGTCAAAAAAATTAGTAGTACTGTGTCTCTGTGAAAAATTATTAGGTTCTGGTTATGTCCCAGTAAAATTAATTATTAATTAATTTGTCAGTAATTAATATGTTAATCTGTTAATAATAAAATATCCAGATGTAGGGCTTTTAAAATACCTAATACTTGATTTCAAAAATAATAATTTATCTAAATTTAGGGAAATGATGGCAAAAGATTAAGGTACTTTTAGGTATTGTAATTCCCTAAATGTTGATGTTCTTTATTTTATCAGGGGTCATATCACACTTTGTACATTTCAAATTATATATTCTTCACTCATACTTGTTGGGTCATTGCTCAAGAACTTTATTATGTCTCTTATTTATTCTATCTCTAGTATATGTGATAGTCCAGAAAGAAAAGTATCTTATCATATATATAATATATAATAACAACAAAAAGTGACTTAATAATCAGTTTTTCTATCACATTAAGAAATATTTCAATTTGGAGGAGGCCAGTGGCAAAAGTCTTTTTCCATTCTATGGTGAACTTGGTATTATATTCATATTACCTGCAAAATTATTTGAGTTAAAGATAAGTGAATTCATATTTTTACTCCACCCATTCTCATTCCCTTTGAGGCATTTCTGTGGCAAAGAATCCCTGGATTCATAATAGTATATGGGTGAGGAAGGCAGAAATATTAAGTGATAAATCACTTGAAATAAAGAAAATGTCAAACCCTGACACTAAGCAAATGCTGAGCCCTATACCATCGACAGTCATTTAAAGCTACTTTTCCTAATTGTTTTGATGAAACTGGTAATTTGGAGTTGGTTAGTTAGAGAATTTAAGATGAGCACAGTGTACACACCTAGACCCTATTTGTACTAACCAGCAATGCCTGAACTTATTCTTTGGCTTTAAACCAATCAATTATTCTGAAAGAAATAGGCAAATTTAAGTCATAAGATAGAAGGCTACATTCCATAAGCTCTGTTTATTTTAGACTTAACATTTACTGGCACCATGTGACTCTCGGTCTCGCTAGGGCAGCCTATTTACCCCTTGTTGCACCTTATACCTGTTCACTATTTCTTTTGTTCTTCTTTAATTATGTTGATGTGTTTCGATGCCAGAGAACTATGCTTCAATTTCATTTGCTGAAGCATCATAGATTTCCCATGAAGAGTAGAGAGAACACCTCACTGGACTTAAGTGATACACAGTTCTTCTTGTCAATGGCTATCAGAGCCCCAGCCTCACTTTGGAAACACCTTTTCATCTCGTGGGTACTGTAGACAGAAAATGTAGCATTTAGGTTCAGTGGTCTCCAAAGTCTCTTCTAACTGTATGCACTCCTTTAACTAACAATGGTGATGTATTACGTGCTGCTTCATGCTAATCCACATAATTTGTGCAATGTAAAGGTGGGACATTTTACAAATATGTACATTTAATGAAGTAGGTAAGAACTCCTTTAAGAATATTCCAAGGTCAATTTTTATATCTTTAAAAATAAGTCACAAAGGGCCTGGAGAAATGGCTTAGTGTTAAGCATTTGCCTGTGAAGCCTAAGGACCCCAGTTCGAGGCTTGATTCCCCAAGACCCACATAAGCCAGATGCACAAAGTGGCACATGTAGCTGGGGTTTGTTTGCAGTGGCAAGAGTCCCTGGTGCACCCATTCTCTATCTGCCTCTTTCTCTACCTCTCTCTCTCTCTCCCCTCTCTCTCTGTTGCTCTCAAATAAAAAAAAGTCACAGGTAATTCATATGAAAGAATTCTAGTAATCTTACATAATTCTTGACTTCCTGCATATATAGATGGATGCATTACCCATAAGAAAATTCATGTTTTGCAGCCTAATCCCAACACTCAGGAGGCAGATATAGGAGGATCACTGTGAGTTTGAGGCCAGCCTGACACTGCAAATATGCCTCTTTCTTTTATTATTCTATAGAACACTTCACTCATGTACCTTATTTTGGTAGCATTGCTGTATGTCCTTCTTTTATTTATGTCAATGTTCATTTCTTCCTTCCTATTCTTTTCCTATTTCCTTTTTCCTTACCTGAAAGGGAATATCCAAATGGTACAAGCTTTATATCCCACCAAACTTGGTCTGTTTCTGCAGCTGAAAGGTGACAAAGCTGGCCTCCAACCTGCAAGACTCTCAAACACTCAATGTGTGCTTTCATCCATGGGCTCCACATTCCAGAGGGCTCACTCTAGTACAGAGAGGGTTATGCGCAATTAAGGTTACCTATTGAGATCGATGCTGCATACTCTTTATACAAAACAATATTGAGGGAGGATTATAATTGTCACACTACAGAAAGCTACCCTGAGCAGTATGATGACAAGATTTCAGCGTTTGAAGCATGTATGTGTGTGGCAGACACATCAATAGAGGTTCAATTAAGGACACAGTAAAAGCCAACTCCCATTTGGCTTATTTTCCTCTGGGGTTTTAGGTCTCAACCTCACTACTTATTAGTTCTACTCATACCACATTTATTGAATTTATATGCCTGAAAAGCTGTTCTGCAGCTGACAGGATCTGAAAATTATTGGTAATTAACATGAGTGGGCAGGAACATTTCCAGTGGAAATTAAAAAAATCCTTTGGGCTCAGGCATAATAACTAGATCAGAGGATTGGCTCTTCTGGCATTCACATTTTTTGCTTTAGAAATAAGTATTGCCCCTGACCTATGTATGCAGAGAGAACCAAGGATTTCCTTCTTACCTTTGTTGGAGATGTAAACATGCTTATGCCATCAAGAAACAGCCAGGAAAACTCTGCTTGACATCACAGTCAAAGCCTTTGAGGCTGTTCTACCTGCGGATTGGTATTGATGACTCCTGAGTTGTAAAATTCTGCGGAGAGTAACAGACCAGTCAATTTAATACTTAAGCCGCCCTTTTCCTTTTCGTTGATTTGCATCTATCTTATTAGAAAGTGACACTATCTTATTGATTCCCTCCCACTCCTGAAAGAAGAGATAAGAAAAAAAAAGAAAATGTGACAGAGATAAGAGGCTCCCAAGGTGATCCATGGATGGTGTCTAAAAGAAAAGATTGTTTCTGGTCTTAGTGAATGGTGTTAAAGGATAGTATTCAGAGACGAGGAAAATCCTCTTAAGAATAGCATCATGTACTTGAGAATCTGTTCTGCAAGTCATTGCTGAAGAGTAATGTACATGCTTTGGAAAGCTTGTTTAATTTGTCTGTGTACAAAGGACAGCACAGTGATGCAACCATTTGTAATAGACTGTGTAACCACACATCCCATTTCAGTGTCTGCTTGCTGTTAGTTACTGAATAACTAACATGTCAAAATGGGATTTCTTATCTAGGTTTTCCCTTTAAGTAACAATAATACTAAATGAATGATCTATTTAACATATACAACATGCCTATGAAAAATGTTCTCTTATTGTCTCTTTTATAAAATTAAATCTGTGTTTACTGAATTTAGCAAGTGAACTGATGAGATACAGTAAGAATATATCTATGCAAATAAGTGAGAATATCTATGCAAATCCAAACTCATATGGTACCTGGGCTCCTCTCAGCATCCATCCTGTAGTTCGTATCCTGTTGTAAGTGGGGACAACATACATTTCTCCGAGGACTGCAAAACCCTACTGATTGGTCTAACACCTAACTTATGGCTTTCCTGAAATGTCCCTCATTCAAAAAGAAAATATGTATATATTAGGGCTTGACATAGTTCCGTATTTAAAGTTGCTTTTTCCGCAAACCTGCCAACTAGAGTTAAAATCCACAGAACCCTGAAAAAGTGTCATGTCAGTCAGTAATCCCAATGTTCCTATGGCAATATGAGGCTGAACCAAGAGAATCCAGAAACTAGGCTGGCCTTCCTGTTGGTAAAACAAGAGAAGCCCTATACTCCCAAAAAGATGGAAGTGGAGGAACAATACTCTGAGATTATCCTCTGACATGTATACCTGCATGTGGCACACATATACCCATGTAAGCACTCACAAACAAAGTCAACAAAATTTTTTTAAATGCTGACATAGAAAAATACTGAACTAGTAACAAGAAAAAAATGGGGGAAATAGCTGAGTGGTTCAAAAGGTTTACTTGCAAGCCTTTTAACCTTGCATTTTTGAGAAATCTCCACTTGGTCAGGATATCTTATTCTTTCAATAGACTGTTGAGTTGACTTTATGACTGAATTAAAAAGTATGTGCATTGTGCCGGGTGTGATGGTGCACGCCTTTAATCCCAGCACTTGGGATGCAGAGGTAGGAGGATTGCCGTGAATTTGAGGCCACCCTGAGACTACATAGTGAATTCCAGGTCAGCCTGAGCTAGAGTGAGACCCTACCTTGAAAAACAAACAAAAAAAAAAAAAAAAAAAAAAAAAAAAGAAAGGAAGAAAGAAAGAAAGAAAGAAAGGAAGGAAGGAAGGAAGGAAGGAAGGAAGGAAGGAAGGAAGAGTATGTGTATTTGGTTGTAAGTGAGATTGACCTGTAATTTTTTTCTTTTGCTAATGTTCTTATTAAATGTAAAGAGTCCATAATGATTCTGTAATATGAAATGATGACTCCCTTTATAGCTTGTGGAACATTGTGTGTGTGTGTGTGTGTGTGTGTGCGTGCGCGCGCGTGCGTGCACTGGATGAAAGTGTGTTGAGGTCAGAGGTTGATGTCAGATCTCTTCCTCTATGAATCACTACTCTATTTACAGAGAGAGAGAAAGAGAGTCTCTTATCTGAACCTAGAGCTTGTCCATTTGTCTGGTGTAATTGGCCAGCTTGCCCTGGAGATCCTATGTCTCTATCTCTCTAGAAAGTTCTGGGATAACAGGTGGGCCACCATGCCTACCCAGCATTTCCATGGGTTCTGGGGATCTGAACTCAGGTATTCATGCTTTTACAACAAGCATTCTTCCACGGAATCATCTCCCTAGGATACTCTTGTGTAATACTTTTGAAATGAAATTATTTCAATGTTGTATGCTTGAGTGTCCCCCACTTTGATAGTCTGGTGTTATTGGCATGCATATTGTTCATTATCAAACTCTCTAAAGATTTGTCTTTTGTAATCCGTTTATACCTTAATTCCACTGAGGACAGAGGACATACTCTCTCTGACCTCAGTCCTTTGAGATTGTTAAGATGAGAGTAATTTGTGTGTGTGTGTGTGTGCATGTATGTGTGTACATGCATGTGGGGATAAAGGACAACCCCAGGTGTCATTCTACAGGAATGTCTTCCACCTTTTTATTATATTTTATTTTTTAATCCAATGTGTGTATGTGTGCATGCTTGTGTATGTGCATGCAGACGCATGTGGGCACAGAGCATATGTGGAGGTCAAAGGTCAATTTCTGGGTTTCTCTTCTGGTCTGGTTGCTGCTCACTGCTCTATTTGCCAGCTTCCAGGAAACAGTCCTGTCGTCACCATACATGCATAAGCAGTACAGAGGCCACCACAGTGTCCAGCTTTTGTATGGAATTTGGCCTCTTGCATCTGTAAATGAGCTCCACATGCCTGTGCCACATTGTACATCTGGCTTTACATGGGTACTGGGGAATCAAACCTGTGCCTATGGCCTTTGCAAATAAAATGCCTTTGATGCTGAGTCATCTTCCCAGGTGTAGTGTATGGTTGTTTTTTTGTTTTTTTTGTTTTTTTGTTTTTTTGTTTTTTTGTTTTTTTTACCCCAAATATATTTTGATATTAAAATCAGGGTCTGCTTTCTTTACACTTTTAAGCAACATAAGGTTTTAGTTTTACATACTGTCTGGTCACTTCTTACTGTTTGAGGTATTTATTTAATTTGCATTTGTTATACATTTTTAGTCTTTTGTTTAGCTATTACATATTACTGTATTTCAATCTAACAACTATTCTGTATATTTTTATCTCCTTTGTCACATTAGTAATTTTGTTTAGTCAATATTGTTCTCCTAACAGCTCATTAGTTATGCATGTACTGGCTGATCTTTGATGGCTTACACTTTTCTTTAACTCAAAGTCGACTCTAAATTAGTAAATCTGCCAGATTAAACATAATGTAAGGGTCTCAAGTTTTTATTCAACATTTGTGCTGTTTTCTATTGTTGACAATAACATGTGTTTTAATTATATATTTTTAAGTTCCACTATTCTTATCATCACTCTTTTATTATATATTTGACATTCACTTGAATTTTTCTTTTCCATCCCTCTTGGATATTTTCTTTCTGGAATTCTTCTTCCATTTCTCTTGTTAATTCAATGACATGTTAAAGATTTCTATGATTTCCCATGTCTTTTCTGTATTCACACTTTTCTTGATATTTTTAATGGAATTTTGTCTTCTATTCCTCTAGTCCTCTTAGTGTTTCACTTGTTTCTCAAGTTCCCAATAACTTACTGCATTTTTAAGTTAGGGATTGTGTATTTCTGTTCTCTGTACAAATTTTCCATCATGTTTCCAATATTCTGTAAAAACATGGATCACAGTTAGTTTATACTGCAAGGCTGATAGCTCTGCTATCTATCTGAATCTCATACATCATTGTGTTCTAAGCAGTTTCTGCCTGAGCTTCCACCATTGTGATAAATGAAAAGGAAGGGCTCTGCATAATTCATATACCCCACAGGTAGGTTTGCTTTTGTGTTTGGTGGTTAGTTACATGTGGGGAATATCACATTAATTTTAACTGTAACTGACTGAGTAGAAGTTGAATTTTAGTGTTTATAAAAGATCCTACCCCTCCCCCATCCATAGATAGCCTTATGGTAATCCCAACTAAAAGCCTGGTTGTTCACCATGTTTTTTACTTTATTCTGTTGATCCCTGGACAACCCATTTTCTTTCCAGCTCCATACCACTGCTGAAAGTTTGTCTTTTTTTCTTCACTTCTGGGCCCCAGGTTTAGAATTGGGCAATAGCTCCAGGGTACAAGTTGAGACATGTATCAAAGTCACTCTTCTGCATTCATTAATGCCCAATATTTTGTCTTGTCATATTGCATGAATGTGTCTCTACTGCTTTCAGGCGTATTTTTATAGAATCCTTTAGCTTTTCTAATTGTTCTCCTTGGGATGTTTGATCTGACACAGGTGAATATTGTCAGGGTCAGGGTGGAAGACATTTTCTTGAAGAGCACATCCTCTCACATTTTTCTGTTTTATCATTATAACAATATTCCTTTTCATATTTATCCCACTGTATGTGCTATTCTGCAATATATGGGAGCAACTAAGAATTTAATTTTTTATATAAGTTGATAAAAAATTCCAGGCTTACTTGTAATGTATTATATTTTACATATACAGCATTTATTTTATCTGGGATACATAGGATTTATACACACATACATGTATGTGTTTGTGTCATATCATCTTGGGTTTTCTAGAATTCTTTTCCTGTTCTTAGGCATCACCTTTTGTTTACACGGCATCAAAATGTCACTTAGTGTAAAGGCATGCAAGGTTCTGTAGCGCTGCTTTTATTTGCAATATTTATCTTGACATAGTTGATTTTAATAAGACATGATAGTTAAGAATCAGGGGGTGGAGAGATGGTTTAGTGGTTAAGCTCTTGCCTGTGAAGCCTAAGGACCTCAGTTTGAGCTCGATTCCCCAGTACCCATGTAAGCCAGATGCACAAGGTGGCGCATGCATCTGGAGTTCGTTTGCAGTGGCTGGAGGCCCTGGTGTGCCCATTCTCTGCTTCGTTCTCTCTCTGCCTATTTGTTGCATTCAAATAAATAAATAAAAACAAAAACAAAAAAATTAAAAATCAGTGTATACTAGAAATATTGCTTTAATTGTAAGTTTCATATGTTTTACTTAAGCTAATCTTCCAAATTGTAGTGTGCTGTCTGAGAGCAGTGACCATTTCCCTCTTGAGTTCCAGAGAATATCCATCATGTACTGTGCCTGCAGATAGTCACTAGTTACCCTCTATTTGCTGAAAAGAGAGATAAGTTCATAATTTTTTCATATTAATCCTTTATTATTACTTTATATCTACAAGCATTTGCATTTCTATTCTTTCTGAGGAAAAAATATATTTTATGAGTGTAGTTAGTGAAAATTATCAGGGCTCTTCAAACTTTAATGTGCACACAAGTTACCTAGGAGGCCTTTAAAACTTATACAATTTTAATCAAAATGCCTGAGGTCAGGCCTGAGATTCTGTAATTCTAATAAGCTCAACATTATCTGTTTCTAGTCTCAGGAGCTATGTAAAAACCTAGATTCTTCTGCTGGATTTTGGAAGAATTTATATTTTAATTAAATTAAAGGTATCCTGTTCATTGAGAAAAAAAAATCATCTAATCTACCAGCAGTGATAGATTTTTGTAATTTGGACCCTGACATTTTCTAATCTATTTTAATGTATTAATTAAATAAGTGCTTACAAAATGTTATTAATATCCAACCAGCCAAATCCTTAATGCTAGAGATAGAAAAATAATAAGAATATGCATACCTTTAAGATATTAATTAATTAATGCATAAAAAGAAATAAATGCAAAATTGCAGGTTCCTCAACACAATAGTGGAGATTAATTTGAGGGAAAATGTCACAGAAGGAAAGTGTGGATGTAGCACAGTTGAACACAGGGAGCAAAATGCAAGTATGCTTGGAGAATGAGGTAAGCATTAGATCATGCTGGAATTTTAGGTTGAGCTAAAAAGTTTATTTTGACCTAATTCTAATGAGAAGGCATCAAAGAGTTCTAAGCAAGGTGATCTGAGTATATATGGATGTTGCAAGGTTCCTCTGTATTCTTAGTACAGAGAAGAGATCAGAGACAGAAAAAAGGTGAATGAGTGGCTTGCAAGTTTTTTCTTTTTGTAGTTTTGTAATGTACTTCAGCTTATTATGGAGCTAGCAAAGAATATACAAAAGGTTTTTTGAATAGGATATGTAACCAAATCTCTCTCTTATTTTCTAATATTTTTATTAAGAACATACTTTGTATGGATGCATCATGTGTTGGTACCATTTTTTCCCTCCTCCCTGCCCCATTCTGCAAGGGGCCCTCCTCTCGGGGGGGGTTGCTGGTATTTTCCATGAAGTGGTGGGTTATGTGTTGTGAGAGCAACATCAGTTGTTGGGACCAGGTAATTCCTCTGGGTATGACATCCCAACCTCTGGCTCTTACAATTTTTCTGCCCACTCTTCCACAAAATTCCCTGAGCTTTGGTGTGTGTGTTTTAAGTTTACTTCAGCAATGAGCTCTTAGGAGTCTCTGGATGGCTGCTTTAGTAAGTGTTGAGTATCCTCAGTGTTTGTCTCCATCACCTTGGTGCTGATTGTCAGACTCACCATGGAAACTACATTCTTGCTTGTCTCCCCAGTTCCTCTGTGGTTTAGTTTGGGTTTTGACGTAGGTGCAAGGGGTGGTTTATCTCCTTGGGTCTCACTACCTACTGAAAAAGAAAAACAGATTCTCCAATGGAGAGTGAAGTTAGCATAGGTTAAATAGGATAAGTGTTATTAATTTAAGGAGATTTTGATGAGTGTAGCCCCTCTTTTAGCCCAAGACTAGTGGGAGCATGACAGTGGAGAGCATAATCTTTGTCTACATAAGATTCTGACCTGGTTCTCAGTTCCAGCAATGTATTCCTTTCCACTGAGTGGATCTCTTAGCCAATGAGAAAACCATTGGCTACCCACTAAGCCTATGTGCCACCATTGTACTACTGTGTGTATCTTGCAATGGTTGCTTCTGAGTAGCTTAGTCCCCTGCTTGCTCACACTGTTGTTGGCCACTGTCCTCCAGTAGCTTATGTAGTGCTTTGCAGCACTAGATGGGCTGTCAGAGGACTGACTTTCTGCCTGATTCTAGCCAGGTCTCCTTGTTCTGTGTCAGCAACATATGGTGTCTTCAGCAATAAGAACTTATCTTTAACCTGAGGTGGGTAATCAAGTGCTTTGACGGAACCTGTCTTGTTTTGTTTGTAATACCACATATGAGTTCAGATTTGCAGGTGTCTTTTCATCTCTGAATTACCAAAGAGATGGTCACTGCAAGCTTAGTCACTCATGATCAAACATTTACAAGATAAGAAATGAATCACAAATATATATTAACTGAAGAGACAAGAAGTTATTAGATGTGCTTTCAATATTTGAGTGAGTTTAAAATCCAAAATGTATTATGCAACTTAAGAAACATCTCCCTAAACTGACAGTTAAAGTCTTAAAATGTATATTCAGACTTGATAATCCACCCTCTTTTTACTCTTTTAGCCATAAATAATATTTTCAGTTTTGTTCAAGTTCTTAAAATATAAACCAAGACATCTCACACTTGCTCCTTTCCTTTTCAAAAGATGTAAAAATTATCATATATTCCAGGAGCTATAGATAAGAGAGAGAAAAGGGAATTCCCCTGCCAATAACCTCTGCTTTAGGATTCCTTACTTCGTGAAATCTGCAAGAAATCAAAGAATAAGACCAGAATATTTTAAAATTTGCTTATCTACAGATAAAAATTTCAGCTGTCGGAAAAGTGACTAGAGAGCCCTCCAAGTGGTTGATATTTCCTTTGAGAACTGTGAATTTCAAATCTTAGAAGCAATGTTTGTCTCAGGGAGAAGCCAGGGTTTTTGAGGCTGAGAGCAATTATGAAAATGTAACACCCCCTCAAAGAGATAGCTTGACACTGAAAACAAATGCCATTGAAATAATGAATCGCCTATTAGCACCATCACAGTGAAATAAGAAAAATAATTTGAATTCCATCACTTCTTGCAGTCATCTGGTCACAAGCACATTAGCAAGTGACAAAGAAGTCTAAAATAAAATGTAAGTGACAGACACACATCCTTCTGGTGACAAATTTTTGGAAAAGCAAATAAGCCACTGGAAAAAATATTAATCTTCACTAAGTTTTCATTCTCGACAATTATAGATAGCTCTATCTTAAAACAAATAGACACATTTAACATTCTAATTACCTAGTGTCCCATTCAACCTTTGATTAATCAAAGGTACACTTTGCTTAACCTGTGAATTCATTTTCCTTACTAATTAACCCTATCCCTGATATGTTTTTATATTGAACTCATTGACTATTTGTCCCCTACTGATGCTGGGAATGTGATTATACCATCTAGCACTTGAGTTTTATTAGTGTATACTTTCTGAATGTCATATTACCTTGACCTTCATAGCCAGACACTCTGTTTTGTAGCATCATGATAATGAGAGAAATGTCAAAGTATGATTTTTAATTTATAATCTTCCTCTGAACATTTCTAGAAACAACTATCTTCTAGACTTCATACAACTCAGCAAGTGCTGATTAGTAAGCAATATACATTGTATATAAGAAGTACTGTGACATCTATTTTTATTGGCAACCTAACATATTCTTAGGAACTACTAAAGGAATGTGGCCAAGTGTCTGTTGCTGAGCAGTCACCATATTAATAGACAAGTCAGTGCCCACATGTGAGGCAGTGAACAGTGGAGAGCACAGCTAACTGAACCATGTGTGGACTATGTATTTAGGACAGGTCATGTGAACAATCCTCTTAAAACTCTATCCCATCCAAAGTGGGAAAGTGAGCATGACTAAAGCAGGTCACGTAGGGAGAGCAGAACCTTCTCTAGCAAGGTACTATGAGGTACTGCACAAAGGCTTCCAGATTTTCCAGGGGACTGACTTCAATTTCCCTTTCCCATGTCCCTGTTTTACTGGTTATTTCTACCATCTGCATTTCCTAGTTGGGTTCATGTAACCTATTCCTGGAATTCTCTACTCACAGTTGTACCTACCCAACCTTAAGTTTCACAATTTCCATTTCTACATATCAAAATTATTCTATTCTATTATTTCCACCAACCTGTAAGTTTCTGTCAGGATTTATCTTTTATATCTTGATTCCTTTTTTTTTTTTTTTTTTTTTTTTAGAGAGAGAGAGACAGAGACAGATGAGACAGATGACAGACACACAGAGAGAATTGGATTGCCAGGGCTCAGCCTTTGCAATCCAACTCCAGACACTTGTGTCACCTAGTGGTCATGTGTGACCTTGGGCTTACCGCATATTTGTGTGAGTGACTTACATGGGATCTGGAGAGATAAGCTTCCACAGGCAAGTCCTTAACTGCTAAGCCATCTCTCCAGCCCTTATCTCTTCATTCTTAATGTGCCTACTTTGTTTCCCCATTCTGATTGGAATCCACCAAGCTCAACCTACAATTTACAACTCTTAAGTTATAACTTGAGATGTGTTGTAGATAAGTTCAATTTAAGTATATTATTTAATGATATTGTCAATGTATATGACTTTTTACCCCAGTCTTCAAAATAATGACTGCAGACCACTATCACAAATTTAGCATGAGACACTTTTAACAGCTAGGTCACATAGAGCCTGCTACAAAATTTGTTGTGATAATCAATCATTATTTCCACATGTTGTGTATCCTAGTTTTTTGGTTTTTCTTATGTAGTACAGCCTGTTGGAACTTAAAATCCTTACACAACTTCTACCTGAGTGCTTTGATTACAGACAGGCCTATGCCACCATTGCTGTGTGTTTAAAAAGATGATACTAGATGATTAGCTTTTTATTTTTCCACATAAAAATTTAGTTAGGAGCTGGAGAGATGGCTCAGCAGTTAAGGCACTCATCTGCAAAGTCTAATGACCTAGGTTTGATTACCCAGTACCATGTAAAGCCAGGTGTACAAAGTTGTATATGCATCTAGGGTTTGCTTTGCAGTGGCTAGAGGCCCTGATGTGCTCTCCCTCCCTCTCTCTGTCCTTGCAAAATAACTAGATAAATAAATAATTGAAAAATAATATTAATTTAAAAAACCTAGTCAGGTTTTCCAATAATATCAAAATATACCTGGAAAAAAATCATTCTAGCTCCCCTCCAATTTCAAGGCATTTCTCAGATCAGGAAGTTGAGTACTAAGGAGAGGAAAAATCTGACAAATTCTCTGGATTGGCAATATTTGGGTGCTTAAAATTCTAGGCATACATGCTATAGCAGACAGTTTCAGGTTCACTGAGATGAACTTCTAGACCAGATACAGTTATGGAGGAAAGGATATTTATTGAAGCTTATAGATCCAGGGGATGTTCCATAAAGGCAGAAGAAGCTGGCCTGCTCTTACAGGACCAGGCAAGAGAGAGAGAAAGCCAAAAGCCAAAAGCCTCACAGCATAGCACACTTCATTCACTCTAGCTAGGCACACTTTGCATGTCTTTTGATTGAAATCTCAAACCCACCACCACATCTAAAGATCTGCCCAATGACACTGCCACCAGCCAGGTGGCTGCAGATGTAAACTACAAACTAATAAAACACTGAATATATTGGCATCCATCTATTCAAACTACCACACATGCTATTTATTAAATTATACAGAATAGAGTTATTCACCTAGTCAGATATTATGATGTACCTGATCATATATGCTAGTTCTTTAAAGTCTTTAAATTTAACAACTACTTAAAAATGGTGATTTAAACTAATTTCTGGGATCAAGATGGCTAAATAAAAAAGATAGTCATTAAACGTCTGGTAGGGAATATATTCTAGGTAATTCAAAGATAAGTTTCTTCTGTCTGTTTGGTAAACATATTTAACTTGGAGACCATGTGTGAACTGTTAACTCTACCCCTTTATATGGTAACCAACAATGAGCATTCCGTATTGAATTGCCACATTTTTAGCACTGGAATTGGTTGCTCAGAGTTTAATTTGCTATTTGTTATGGGTATTATTTTGATTTAAATTTTCTTCAACTTTCTACTTTTTTTTTTCTTTTTTAGTATTTTATTTATTTATTTGAGAGAGAGAGAGACAGAGAGAATGGGCATGCCAGGGCCTCTAGCCACTGTAAATAAACTCCATATATGTGTACCACCTTGTGCATCTGGCTTTATATGGGTGCTGGGAAATTGAACTTGGGTTCTTAGGTTTCACAGGCAAGTGCTTTAACTACCAAGCCATGTCTCTAGCTGCACAATTTTCAATTTTCATCAAGAAAACACTTAATTGGTACAAAGAGATCTATACAGAATTTGCCATGTATTCATTCTCTTTTCTTCATTGCACCTTGCACACACTGTATCAAAGCATGAACATATAGTGGTAACATTTACCTCCCAATATCATTTGAGTATCATATATGTTGCATTATGGAAAATCCAATGGTCTTCTGATAGGAAACACTTGGAGATGTGAAAGCTCATTGTAAGGTACCTCAGAAACCTGTACCAATGAAAAATATTGATTATAGAATGAAGAAATGCTCTAAGATGATATATAGAAGTGTTTATAGTCCAACTGTATAGAATAGATTCCTCAAGATATTATCAATATAGGATTTAATGAGGAATAGGTATCTGGACACAGAAATTTCGCTAGGTAAATTTATGCCCATGAGGCTGGGTAACCCAGACAATGATTAAAAGGATAGCCATACCAAGCTGTGTCATGACATCAACATACATGAGCATGTTCATGCATGTGTGGGGGGGGAGGTGTGCATGCCATGGCAAATATGTGAGACAAGAAAGGAATTTTCTTGAGGTGTGTTCCTTTCCTGGGTCTCACTCATGCTATTGAGATTTCAGTTTGATTATGTTCTTTGCTGTGGTGGCCATGAGAGTTTCTACGGAATCCTCCTGTTCCTTCCTTCCATTTCATCATCAGCCTGGCTTTCATCTTTCATTTATTTAGTTATCTCTTTATTTTATTCATTGAATTTTTTTATTCTATACTTACAGACAATACACAATGCTAGTTCCCTCCCTTCCCCCATTCCCCTTCAGAACTCCACTCTCCATCATATCCCCTCCCTCTCTCCATTAGTCTCTTTTTTAATTGATGTCATCATCTTTTTCTCCTATTATGAGGGTCTTGTGAAGGTATCACTAGGCACTGTGAGGTCATGGATATTGAGGCCAATTTCTGTCTGGACAGTTGCATTGTAAGGAGTCGTAGCCTTCTTTTGGTTCTTACATTCTTTCTGCCACCTCTTCTGCAATGGACCCTGAGCCTTGGAGGATGTGACAGAGATGTTTCAGTGATGGACATTCCTCTGTCCTTTCTTCTCAGCACTATGTTTCCTTTTGGGTCATCCCAGTGGTCATCACCATCTGAAAAGAGAAGCTTCTCTAACCAGAAATGAGAGTAGCATTAATATATGAATATGAACATTAAGTGGAGTGCTTTCAGGGCACTTTTGTGGGAATAATATATGCATTTAGCCAAACAAGAGCAGGCTTTATTCCCCTAAGGCTCACGACCTCCCCTGCCATAGACTTTTGATTAGGTTTTTCAATACCAGGCATGTATTCCCTTCCATAGAGTGGGCTGTCAGTCCAATTAGAGTGCAGGTGGTTTCCCACAGAGCAGACATGCCACCATTGCACCCTTTCAGTCATTTGGCCTGTCTGGCCAAATTTGAGGTTTCCAGGGTCCACTGTTTTCACCACTGATAATTTCTGTCTCCCATACGGTTGCATACAGTGCAGCTTTTTCTACCTTTCAGTTGGCTGGTCTACAGGGAGAAGGTTTTCTGATCAGCACCAGCTTGATTTCTCAGTGACCTTACCACTCAGACAAGTGAGGTCTTCAGCAATAGGTCTTACCATCTGTTTCTCAAGGGAAACCAAGGCCTTGGCAATGGCCCGTAATGTTTTGGAGGCAATAGGGACCTCCCTGGCCAACAATTCACTGGAAGGTATCCCATCCCTGGTACTGAAAATTTTCTAGTAACAATCTATAGCTTCTGGATGTGTCATTATTCAAAACAGTAGGTTTACATAGGTCTAATTCAGAATATCTTGAATTTTGATTGACCCTCTCCCCACCCTTCCTTTACACATTCTCTTCCCCTGGCTTCACTTAGGCCTTTTCCCTTTGTGTAATCTGTTCTTCTACTTTCTATACACAATACCATCCACTTAAATCCTTCCCTCTCCTCCCTCCCTTATAACCTTTTTCTAGCTTACTGACCTCTTGTCCCAATTTTGGTTCCAGCTCACACACAAGTCTATAAATTTCTAACTAGGATCCACATAAGAGAGAGAACATGTGACATTTGGCTTTCTGAGCCTGGGTTACCTCACTTAATATAATCCTTTCCAGATCCCTCCATTTCCCAGAAAAATTCATAATTTCATTTTTCCTTACCACTGAATAGAACTCCATAGTGTAAATGTACCACACGTTTATTGTCCATTCATCTTTGGAGGGACATCTAGGCTGGTTCCATTTCCTAGCTATTGTGAATAGAACAGCAATAAACATGGTTGTGCAAGTATCTCTAAGGTAGTGAAAAGAGTCACTCACATATATGCCTAGGAGTGCTATAGCTAGATCATATGGTAAATCTATTTTTAGCTGTCTCAAGAATCTGCACAATGATTTCCACAACGACTGTAACAGATTACATTCCCACCAACAGTGTAGAAGGGTTTCTCCTTATCTGCATCCTCGCCAACACTTATTGCCATTTGTTTTCTTGATGTTAGCCATTCTGACAGGAGTGAAATGGAATCTCAAAGTAGTTTTAATTTGAATTTCCCTGATGGCTAAGGATGAAGAACGCTTTTTTAAAGATATTTATATGCCATCTGTATTTCTTCTTCTGAGAACTATTTACTTCCATAGTCCATATTTTAACTGGATTGTTTGAGTTCTTACTGTTCTGTTTTTTGAGTTATTTGTATATTCTGGATATTAATCCTCTGTCAGATGTATAGCTGACAAAGATTTTCTCCAAAACTTTAGGTTGTCTCTTTGCTTTATTTACAGTGTCCTTTGCTGTACAAAAGCTTTATAATTTCATGAAATCTAAGTGGTTGATTAGTGGTTTCATTTCCTGAACAATTGGGGTTATATTCAGAAAATCATTGCCTATGCCAATATATTGAAGGGTTTCCCTACCTTTTCTTCTAGCAATTTCAGAGTTTC
This sequence comes from Orientallactaga sibirica, assembly GCA_036365145.1. Classification (NCBI taxonomy): domain Eukaryota; kingdom Metazoa; phylum Chordata; class Mammalia; order Rodentia; family Dipodidae; genus Orientallactaga; species Orientallactaga sibirica. The sequence goes on along the minus strand of JAEOAD010000019.1, from coordinate 3,229,837 downwards.
AGGTATGATATTAAGGTCCCTGATCCACTCAGACTTGATTCTTGTGCATGGAGAGACAAGGCTCTATTTTCATCCATGTACATATAGATTTCCAGTTTTCCCAGCACCACTTGTTTAAGAGGCTATCTTTTCTCCAATGAATATTTTTGTGATTTTTGTCAAACATCAGATGGCTATAGCTGCCTGATTAATATTTGGGTCTTCTATTTTGTTCCGTTGATCTACATCTCAGTCTTTGTGTCAATACCATGCTATTTTTGTTACTATGCTTTGTAATTTAACTTAAAATCAGGTATGGTGATACCACCTGCCTGATTTTTGTTGCTCAAAATTGTTTTGGCTATTCGAGGTTTTTTGTGTTTCCAGATGAATTTTAGTATTGTTTTTTCTATTTCTCTGAAGAATGCCATTGGAATTTTAATGTGGATTGCATTAAATGTGTAGATTGCTTTTGGTAAGATTGACATTTTTACAATATTGATTCTTCCTATCCAAGAACATGGGATGTCTTTCCATTTCCTTGTGTCTTCTGCAATTTCTAGCTTGAGTGTTTTAAAGTTCTCATTGTAGAGATCCTTCATTTCCTTGGTTAAGTTTATTCCAAGGTACTTTCTTTCTTTATTTATTTATTTATTTATTTATTTATTTATTTATTTATTGGAGGCAATTGTGAATGGGAGAGATTCCCTGATTTCATCCTCGGCTTGTTTGTTAGTATATAGAAAGGCTACTCATTTCTGTGTGTTTATTTTGTATCCTGCTACATTGCTAAAAGTTTTTATCAGCTCTAGCAGTTTGCTGGTAGAGTCTCTAGGGTCTTTTACATATAGAATCATATCATCTGCAAATAATGATAATTTGATCTCTTCCTTTCCAGTTTGTATCCCTTTTATGAGTGTCTCTTGCTTTATTGCTATAGCTAAGACTTCCAGTGGGGGAAAGTGGACACCATTGTCTTGTTCCTGAATTTAATGGAAAATCTTCAAGTTTTTCCCCATTTAGTATTAAGTTGGCTGTAGGTTTGTCATAAATAGCTTTTATTATGTTGAGATATGTTCCTTCTATTCCCAGTTTCTGTAATACTTTTACCATGAAGGAATGTTGGATTTTGTCAAATTCCTCTTCTGCATGTATTGAGATGACCATGTGATTTTTGTCCTTCAGACCATTTATATGGTATATTACATTTATTGATTTGCATATGTTGAACCATCCCTGCATCACTGGGATAAAGCCAACTTGGTCAGGGTGAATAATCTTACTCATATATTCTTGTATTCTGTTTGCCAATATTTTGTTGAGAAATTTTGCATCTATGTACATGAGGTAGACTGGTCTGTAATTTTCTTTTTTTTTTTTTTTGTTCTGTCTTTGTCTGATTTTGGTATGAAGGTGATGCTGGCTTAATAGCAGAAGTTTAGTGGAATTCCCTCCTTTTCTGTTTTATGGAAAATTTGAGAAGCAGTAGTGTTAGTTCTTCCATGATGGTGTGGTAAAGTTCACCAGTGAATCTATCCAGGCATGTACTTTTTTTAGTTGGGAGACTTTTTATAACTGCTTGGATTTCCATACTTGTTATAGGTTTATTTAAATGGTTTATCTAATCTTGATTTAATTTTAGTAGGTCATATGAATCAAGGAAATCATCCATTTCTTTCAGATTTTCAAACTTGGAGGCATATATATTCTTAAAGTATATCCTTATGATTTTCTGAATTTATTTAGTATCTATTGTAATGGTGCCTTTTTCATCTCTAATTTTATTAACTTTTCTCTCTTCTCTCTCTCTTCTGGTCAGATTTGCTAAGGGTTTATCAATCTTGTTTATCCTTTCAAACAACCATCTCTTTGTTTCATTGATTCTTTGGATTGTTTTTTGGTTTCTATTTCATTAATTTCTGCCCTAATATTTATTATTTCTTCCCATCTACAGATTTTTGGTTTGCCTTGTTCTTCTCTTTCCAAGGCCTTAAGGAGAACCATTAAATTGTTTACTTGTGAACTCTCTAATTTCTTAATATAGGCACTTAGAGCTATAAATTTCCCTCTTGGGACTGCATTCATTGTGTCCCAAAGGTTTGGGGATATTTTATTCTCATCATCATTTGATTCTATGAGTTTATTGATTTCCTTTATAATTTCTTCAATGACCTATTCATCATTCAATAGTGTACTATTTAGTCTCCTTGAATTACTGTATGCTCTATAATTTTTCTTGTTGCTGATTTGCAGTTTAGTCCCATTGTGGTCAGATAGTGTAAAAGGGAGTATTTCAATTTTCCTGTATTTATTAAGATTTGGTTTGTGTACTAATGTATGATCTATTTTTAGAGAATGTTCCATGTGCTGTGGATAAAAATGTATATTCGGCAGCATTTGGATAGAATGTTCTGTATATATCTGTTAGGTTCATTTGTTCCATGACATCATTTAATCCAGATGTCTCTCTGTTTAGTTTTTCCTGGGATGACCTGTCAAGTGATGAGAGTGGGGTATTGAAGTCACCCACTACAATTGTGTTTGTGTTATCTCTGACCTTAAGTCTAATAGCATTTGTTTGATGAAATTGGGAGCCCCCATGTTAGGAGCATATACATTTAGGATTATAATGTCCTCCTGTTGGATTGTTCCTTTAATCAGTATAAAATGACCTTCTTTATCTTTCCTCATGAATGTTGGTTTGAAGTCTATCTGTCAGATATTAGGATAGCAACCCCTGCTTGTTTCCTAGGCCCATTTTCTTGAAGTACCATTTCCATCCTTTCACCCTAAGAAGGTGTCTATCTTTTATTGAGAGATGGGTTTCCTGGAGGCAATAGATGGCAAGATACTTCCTTTTAATCCAGTCTGCAAGCCTGTGTCTTTTGGTTGGGGAATTGAGGCCATTGATATTGTTTTTATTGAAAGATATGTATATATTCTCACCATTCTTCTTGTTTTTTAGTGCTTCCTGTTTTCCCTTTCCTCACTTGTTTTAACTGTTATTTGAGTATGGTTTATTTTTTCCTATTTCCTCCTGTGTGTGTTTTGCTTTGTCTTCAGTGTGAAGGATTCCTTCAAGTATTTTCTGTAGTGCTGGTTTATGTGGCATAAATTCCTTTAGCCTGTTTTTGTCCTGGAGTGTCCTTATTTCTCCATCAATTTGGACAGATAACTTTGCAGGATAAAGTAATCTTGGTTGACAGTTTTTAGCTTTCAGAACTTGAAATGCATCATTCCAAGCCCTTCTAGCTTTTAAACTTTGTGTTGAGTCATCTGCTGTGATCCTGATGGGCTTGCCTTTGCAGGTCACTTGCATTTTCTCTCTAACTGTTTTTAATATATTTTCTTTGGTTTTCCTGTTTAGTAGTTTAATTATAACATGGTGAGTAGAGGTTCTTTCTAAGTTTTGTCTGTTTGGTGTTCTAAAAGTTTCTTATATCTGCATTGGCGTTTCTTTCCCAATTTGGGGAAAATTTTCTTCTATGATTTTGTTGAAAATGCTTACTAAATCTGTTCATTGAAATTCTTCTAATATACCCTGAATTCTTAGGTTTGATCTTTTAATGTTGTCCTGGATATCTTGGAATTCCCATTCATACCTTTCTATTAGCTTGTCTTTCTCTTTGTCGGACTGTATTAGGTCTGCCACCTTGTCTTCTAGTTTAGATATTCTATTCTCTCCTTCACCCATTCTACTGGTGAGACTTTCCACAGTGTTTTTTGACTGACTATGTTCTTCAGAGGTAAAATTTCAGCCTGGTTATTCTTCAGTATTTCTATTCCCTTACTCATGTCCTGTAGTGACCTTTTTATTACATTAAGCTAGTTTCCTGTGGTCTCTTTCAGGAGTTTATTTTCTTTGAATCTTTTCATTTCTTCCTTCATTTCTTTGAGAATAGATAGTATCATTCTTTTGACATGTTTGTCAGGTATTTCATCTAAAACAGTCTCAGTTGTGATCATTACTGATGGATTTATAATTTTTGGTGGGATTTCATTGTCTTGATTCTTTGTGTTTCTTGTATTATAATGTAGCAAGTTTTTATCCTGAATTGATTTGATGCTTGGATTTTCTACTTACCTGCAGTGTTCTTAAATGTGGCAATCCACTTTTATATACTTGCAGGATATGAGTTTAAGGTGCCATGTGTAGGTCTTGTACCCCAATCCAACCCCAGAAGTAATCCTAGGTCTTGTGTTTGCTTCCAAAACAAGTATTTTAGTGGACTGGGTGGAACAATTTACTGGCAAATTGTAAACTTCAGCTGAGCAAAATACACATTCAATAAAAACCATCACAGAGTAAACAAGTGTGGAGATTAAAAGAAACAGATAGTCTTATAAAGCCAAAATCCCTAAGGGTGTGTTGCTCTATACCCTCTAATCCTGTAAGTTAGGAGGTAGAGAATTCTGTTCTGAATTGGGTTCCAGGTAAGCCTGGATCTGGATCAGACCCTGCCCTGAATAATGACAGAAGCTGAAGACAAACGTCCTATAAGTCTGAAAGCATTAAAGACAGCAATATTCAACCCCTAAACACAGCTTATTTGAAAAATGGTAGAGCCAAACAAAAATATGTAACCCATAACCTACCCTGACATAGAGAGATTAGCACGTCCAATGCAGGCCTATGTACCATTTTGTTTGTTTGTTTGTTTGTTTTTTTTTGTTTTGTTTTGTTTTTTTTCATCATTCAGCCTCGTTACCTTTTGGTGTGGCTTCCAATCTCACCAATGCTAAGTGCCCACCCCGATCCCTCCATGTTGTCCTAGGGAGCTGGAGCTCTGTTCATCTTTGCTGGATGCCCTGCCAGGGGCTGAATGCAGGAGTTTCCTGGTTCTGGTGGTTGGGGGATGGGAGAGCTCAAGAAGCCTGAAGTTGCTCACACAGTTCCCCCTGTATCTCTTTCAGTAGCTCCTTTGTTGATCTCAGCTGTCTTTCCTTTAGATTTCTTGACTCTGCAAAAAGGCTGATGAGTTTGGAAAGTCCCCTTGTTTGGTCATTGCTGCTGCTGCACGGAGCTGCTGAGGATTGGGGCCTCAAGTTCCTCACTGGGATTCTGGCCGTTTTCCTCCTTTCTTGGTCTCTCCTGCTCCTCCACTGTGTCTAAGAAAAACCTATACTCCTGCACTTTTCGGAAGAGTGTATTGTGCTATGGTTTTGCTTTAATCCCTCCCTGGGCTGGTTTGGCATGGCTCCTATGCTGCCACCTTACCCAGAAGTCCCCTATCAAGGAATAAAATGTATTTCTAGATGTGTAATGAAAACATCACAAAAGTTCAAAGGGTGTGACCTCCACTTCATTACTTCATTTTTATTTTCTGCTCCATGAAGATCATACCCATAATTTTAAATTACTGGGCATAGTTTTATTACAACTCTTTAGCTATGCAATTAACAATGTTAAAATCATGAGAAAATGAATTGACAATATATTATTTCTAATAATTATATGGGGCCCTAGAAATAAGGTGATAATGGTGGCACCTCTGCTTCTCATCTTTCAGTGTTTAATAAAACAAAGGAAAGACTATTAAATATATAGTTAGCCTTGCTTTTTTTTTTTTTTTTTTTTTTTTGCTTGATGGTCTCAAATGAATTGCCTTTGAATTTAAGGAATTTAGTAGTTTCTTAAGGCTTTGGATTTCAGCAGCAACTCCCTAAAACCTTATAATATGTCAAGAAATGATATCAAGAAAGATTCTTTAGATTTAGGAGGATTATAGATATAAATGTAAATGCGCCTAGTGTTTGTTGAAGTTTCATATACATATACTTAAAATGTGTATGAATTATAGATGGGATTAAATTTGCCATTTTAATCATGTTTAAGTGAAAAATTGTCACTGACTATAATTCATGTTCTTGTTAAACCATCAGCACTGTCTGTCTCCAGAATGTTTTCATCATCCCACGCTGAAACTGTATGCCTATCAGTTAGTAATGCCCTATAGTCCCAAGTAACTTCCATTTTACTTTCTGTCTTTTGAATTCTAGGTAGTCCATATGTGAGGGATCATAAAAAAATTATCATGTTGGGTACCCCTATTCCTTAAGCTTTGAGTACCAGTCCTCTTTCTCCTTTTAAGTGTTACTTTGGAATCATTACACAGCATCTGTTTCTTCAAAATGTCTTTTCTGACACCACTTTCATTGATCTTTCAGCTCCTTCCCACTATCCAGTTCCTATATACATGTCTCTATTTTACATTTTTGAGTGCAGCAGCATACCACATGTAAGTTTTTATATTCTGTATTAATTTTCTGTTGCTTCATAATAAAATATTTCAAACTTTAGCAACACATATACATTATCTTACATTTGATTTCTGTCAGAAATTCAAGAGTAGCTTAGTTGTGTGACTGACTCAGCATCTATTACAGGCCTATGTTCAAGACATTGACCAGGATTGCATTAATCATGGTCATATATGCCCATAATATATGTAGAATTGTAATTCTACCCCATTATGTTATCTTGACCATTAAACACCTTCTTCCTCCCAATTAGTCCTTCTTCTATTTTTAATTTCCCTTTTTACTGTCTGTCACCCTCCATATCAAAATGTTGATGGGCTCAATAAGGTGCAGGTCTTGTGTAGGTAATGGCAGCCACTGTGAAGTCATAAATCCAGTAGCCACTTAGAAGATACTATTCCAAAACACTCCTCTCCATCCTCTAATGGGTTTTGATCTCCCTAGTAGTCACCTATATGTGTAAATATAAGCTTTTCTGACAAAGGTGAGAGAATCAATAATCTATGGGCATAAATATTTAGAGGACAATTTTATGGGCACAACACATCCCATATTTAGCATAATAGAATAACTAACACATACACATGCACAGCCATACTCACAAACCAGATACTGGCATGCTATTTCATCCTAGTATATGTGTTTTGGCACCAATGACTCTCACTGGAGTTACTTATCTTGAAACAGCAGTTATAAAATCTCACAAAAAGACTAAGATTCAACATAAAGTAAAATCCAACATGTAATGCAAGTGGAGCATTTTGAAACAGGCCCAGATACATACAGAAATTCAATTCAATTACATAAACATACTGCACAGATTCCCACAGCACTAGAGCTTTACATGATAAAAATGTCCTTGTCAAATCATGGATCATAAGGGATCTCTTAAAACAAAAATGTTGATGCTTAGTGGGGTCAAGATAACATATTGGTTCTACTTATCAGTGGACTGTTGTAGCATGATAATTTGTTTAGGCCCTAAAGAAAAACAGTGAAGGACAATCTTTCCTAGGACTGTGCTATGAGTGCTTTAATTTTTCACTTTGAAGGAACAGATTACTAGTCCAATATACACACATTAATGGACTTATAAGAAAAGGAAAATGGTTGGTTGACTAGAGACATAGAAGTTTAGAAAGTCATCCTGATGTCCAGAGAGTGTAAACCTGGAGTGGATCTTTGCATAGTGTACAGTATGCAAATAGACAGGAAATTTCATTTTGTGGGTATCAGCCAACTTCTACCTTTAGAATGCACAGTGTGTGGTTGCTGTGTATGGACCCAATATTACAGCTTTCCACACATTAAGACTGCTCTTGCCTCTGCCACTGAATATAGCAAGCACCTGTATGTAACAGCCAGCCAGTTGATTACACCAACACATTATACTATCAATTTACCTCGAGAAAGCTATTATGAAATCCCATAAAATACCTAAGATTTAACATACAGTCAGCAGGGCAGGATTGATCGCATCCAAACTGACACCTAGGTGGATATCAGATTTCTTCCTATATTCATGGTGCCTCCGCAAGCCTATAATTAGAGGATTTGAACAATGTCTTATCTCTTGGCCTTGTGTCCCATATATGTATAATATTGCTTAAATATATTAAAAAGATTTTTTAATGTGACAATGGGAAATGGCAGTGGAACGTAGAGGTATTTCTATACATCTCATGACCTAAACACAGTGTTGTTGATTAGAGCATTTGTAATACGGTATACTGAATAACTAAGTTAAGAAATAACAAAGTGCAAAATTGAAAAAGAATGTTTTCCAGGATTTACTGAGCCAAACAAGAAAACATGGCAGTATTCCATTAGAGCAGCAGTGCATGGGTAAAGAAGGATTGGCACTTTGTCCGTCATTCCCCATGAACCACTTCAGGAATACTCAGCATCTGCACTTCTGTTGTATTGGAAGGTGTATTCAAGAGGAAGATTTGTAATTCCAAGCTAGACATCATTTTGAAAGTGAACCTGTGGCTCATTGGACTTAATAGGTAGAATGAGGATATCTGAGTGGTACAATGAGTGGCTCCTGTGAGCTACTTCATGAAAATTTGACCATTTAAGAATGGGAATTCTGGGATGGGGAGATTTCTCAGTGGTTAAGGCGCTAGCCTGCAAAGCCAAAGGACCCAGGTTCTGCTCCCCAGGACCCACGTAAGCCAGATGCACAAGGGGGACACATGCATCTGGAGTTTATTTGCAGTGGCTGGAGGCCCTGGCATGCCAATTCTCTCTCTCTCTCTCTCCCTGCCTATTTCCGTATCTCTCTCTTTCTCTCTCACAAATAAATAAAAATAAAATTTAAAAAGAAAAAAAGAATGGGAGGGCTGGAGAGATGGCTTAGTGCTTAAGCACTTGCCTGTGAAGCCTAAGGACCCTGGTTGGAGGCTTGATTCCCCAGGATCCACGTAAGCCAGATGCACAAGGTGGCGCATGTATCTGGAATTCGTTTGCAGTGGCTGGAGGCCCTGGTGCGACCATTTTCTCTCTCTCTCTCTCTCTCTCTCTCTCTCTCTCTCTGTCACTCTGAAGTAAATAAATAAAATAAAAATAAACAAATAAAAAATATTTTTAAAAAAGAATGGGAATGCTTAATTCCTCTAGCCTGTGGACTGACAGTTCTAAAATGCATTTCATCAAACTTTTCAGAATGTCCCACAGGATCAAAACCAGCCATCTATAGTAGTGGACGTATTGATTCTACATGATTATATTAGCTTTCCCTTAATTATTTTTCCCTGTTTTCCCGTTATGCTCCCTTAGCATTTCTCTATGGAATAGTTCCAAAATAAGCTATACCATACAGGCCTTTGTCTCAGGTTTTACTTTTAGAATAGCCCAGGAAATGAAAGCTTTTACAATTTGGTTGGCTATACAATGATGTCACCACTGTATCAGGAATTTGTGTTTTGCATACCTATAACCTTAAATTCTGCTGAATTGGAGAACCCATCCCCTGCAGCATCCCATCCCCAGGGTGAGGAGTTATGACTCCTTTATCTCCTATTGGATTGAATCTCTTAGCATCATACCAAACTGATAGATATGGAAATGTGGCTCACATGGACATTAACTGAAGACCTCCACTGATGCTTACAAAGTTTTGTGTATCCCACACTTTTGAGAGAATCATTTCACAGAACTAAATAGTTAGTTTTGTGCATTTACCTCAGTGCCAAGACAACCTATTTCCAATAATGAAAATCCTTCCATCGACCGGATGTCATACCGCTTACTTAAAGTCAGTCTTTAAAAAATATGTTAGTGGCATCTTCCAATTTGCATGAAGTAGAACATAGTAGGTTGCTGATGTGGCCACCCCTTGCATGCAGTAATGTTGTATGACCAACAATTTCCTCACTTCATAATGTTCTGTTGCCAATCACATGTAAGTCTTGAGTGTTCATTTTTATTTTTTTCTAATTGTTTGGGGAGTGGGGGAGAGTTAGGATGTTTTATCAAATAGCTGTGAAACTGTTCAAATAGAGCCATGCAATTTGAATATGCACTAAGACTATTAGGTGACATTTTGTTGTTTTGTAGTCAATGTTCTAAAACTTTCATTTTGACAGGCATTAAATTTATGAGGTCAGAAGGGAAACATCCTTTTTAATTTGTTGTTCTGGAGAAATAATTCCCATAGTAAATTGATTTGAACACCCTTTTATTTGAAGGGGACCTTATTCAAAATTTGAAAACTTCATTATGGCCCCATAGTGTCTCTACCAATATGTCTTTTCTACTTTGAGATGTATAACTGCATCCAGTGAATCAAAAGAAATATATGTGGGTAATGGCTTTATATTTTTCTCATGCCTATCAAGACTAAACCTGCTTTCTTCTCTTCATATTGAGCACTAGATGTGAAGTTCAAATGAAATCATATATGTGAGAACACACTGAACACCATATAAGCAATAAATAAATTATAAGAACAAAATGAAATGTAACAATATAATCTTCTAAGTCAGTGTTTATGACACCTCTCATTCCCATGTTTAAGACTAAGTTATCTTTGCATCATATCTGTGTGTATTTTGGGTTAAATTATGTAAATATATGGGACCGAATGTCCAGAAGTTTTTATATTCTCATAATAAACCCCAACTAACACAATTATATTTTCTAACAACAGTAGACTTGTGTGTATCATTCAACACAAATGCTCTTAATAATAATTACACTGATCAATATGTTGTTATAGGACGTGGATTTCAATAAGTTACATTAAAATCAGTTGATTACCATGAATTTTCTTTTTTTTTATTTTTGTTTTTGTTTTTGTTTTTCGAGGTAGGGTCTCACTGTAGCCAAGGCTGACCTGGAATTCACTATGTAGTCTCAGGGTGGCCTCGAACTCTCGGCGATCCTCCTACTTCTGCCTCCCGAGTGCTGGGATTAAAGGCGTGCGCCACCACGCCCGGCTTTTTTACCATGAATTTTCAACATCAAACTACCAAACTCTTTATCTACTTGTTTACTTTAATGGACATTTTCATAATAAAATTCTTTACTTAGGTATGGTGCTATATACCTGTAACCTAGCACCTGAGATGTAGAGGCAGGAATCAGGAGTTTAGGTTTATCTGTCTACATGACAAATCTGATGCAAGCCTGGACTACATGAGACCATGTCTCAAAAAAAAAAAAAAAAAATCACTGCTAATGCACACAGAATTTAAAATATCACATAAATATGTGAATATTTGTGTGAGGGAAAGTCATTTCCCAAATCATAAATATAATTTTTGTTTATTATAAAATCATTTTATCACACATAGAAATTTTATTTAATTATTTGTATTTATTTGAGAGAGAGAGAAAGAGAGAGAGAGAATGGGTGCCAGTACCTCCACCCACTGCCAAGGAACTCTAGACACATGTGCCACCTTGTGCATCTGGCTTACATGGATCCTGGGAAATCAATCAACCTGAGTCCTTAGGCTTCACAGGCAAGCACCTAAAACTGATAAGCCACCTCTCCAGCCCACAGATATTCTTCATAGCACTGATACTTTGGGTATATTACGAGATGATGGGACTTAATGACATGGTTCATAGCATATCGTATTTTACAAAAGTGGAATCAAAGTCTCAAAAGACTAAGTAATTTTCTCAAAAGAGCTCAAACATGATAGGTTCTAAAAATAGGATCTTGTATTAACAATTTTGAAATCGCTATCCTAGTTAATGATTTCTCATTCATTTTCTCATCACTTTCAAAGAGTGTGTTCTAATTTTTAACATTTAATTTGATACTTGCATAATTTTTTAAAGTTTAATTACTTAGTGAAAATGAGAGCCATTTGATTTCCACAATAATCGCTCCTTATCCACAAAGCTGATTTGTCATTTGAGGGTTATACTTTAAATTAAATGAAGTTAAATTAAAACTCCAGTTTAAAAAAAAAAACTGTTAGGTATTTTATGCAAATTTATATGTGTAAGGTATGCATACTTGAATACATGCATAGTTGTATGTGTGGCGGGTGGGGGTATGTTTGTGTGAGCGTGCATATATATGTGGAGGTTGAGGGGGAGGGACAAGAGATGGATATCAGGTATCTTCCTTAGTCACTAGCTATCATATTCTTTGAGATAGGTTCTCTTATTGAACCTAGAGCTCACCCATTTGGCTATAGTAGATAGCCAGTGAGCCCTAGAGCTAGCTGTCTCTGTTTTCCCAATGCTGTGATTACAGGGCCTAACACATAACTTTGGTAATGGGGATCTGAACTCACCTTTCACAGCAAGCACTTTATTCATTAAATCATTTCCCCAGTGCCATCTTTTTTATTTTGATTTTTTTTAAATCTCAAAATTATTTTATAGCAGTATTTTCAAAATTTATTATATGCAGTCTTTACAGATGGATCTAATAGGCAGAACACAATAATATTTAAGTCAAAAAATAATTTCAGTTGCATGTATTATATATAGATGGTCAGATTAAAAATCTGAGATAATCTAAGACATAATCCCAAATGTTTATTTTTTCCCCACAACAAAAATCGTATAATATGATCAAATGAGAACAGAACAAGCAAAATTATATTTCAGTGCTACAGGAGTCTTCAGGGCTTTCTGCAACCAATAGTTTAACAGATTGAAGTTGACGGAATAAAGACCATCATTTTTTAATTGACAATTTTACATATGTATATGATATATTTTGATCATATTCACTTCATTACACATTCTTATTCCCCTACTGAACTCCTTTTTCTTCTCAAGTAGCCCCCCTTCTACTTCAATTTCTTTTTTCTTTCTTTTTTTCTTTCTTTCTTTCTTCCTTTCTTTCTTTCTTTCTCTCTTTCTCTGCCTTTCTTTCTTTCTTTCTTTCTTTCTTTCTTTCTTTCTTTCTTTCTTTCTTTTTTCTTTCTTTCTTTCTTTCTTTTTCTGTAACCCACTGTATTTGGTTAGGGTGGCTTGCAGGAACATGTATAGGGGTTATTTACTGGAGTCTGGGAAATATGTCAGTTGCTATATCACTGAAGCAAATGATTTCCAACCATTTTATTAGCAACCATTACTGATAATATTTCCTCATGGAGGGGTGGGGCCTCATGAGCCCCTGTCTCATCTATGATGGAGTGTTAACCATTCCAGAGTTCATAAGTGCTAAGGTCAGGTCATGTCCAGAAGATAGCATCCCCCTGCATCCTCTAGCACTTGCATTTTTTCTACCCCTTCTTCAATAATGTTCCATGAGCCATGGGGAGGTTGAACACTTTACAGTCACTTATTTTCAGAACTTTGACCAGGTAAGAGTACCTGCATTAGCCATTGCTCACTGTAACAATAACCTTCTCTGACCAACACCAAGAGCAATAGTTTGAGTCAAAATAGTCAAAGGATGACCAAGAAATAACAGTGTTTTGCAGTGTTTGAAGGCCTGTGGGGGTGGATATGGCTAGTCCTGTTAGCATAGAAAGCTGATACCTTTTTATGGGTACTTTTAAGTCCCACATATATCATAAGTCATTGTAGTATGCTTTGTAATATTGAAACTGAATGGAAAAGAACATTCCATACATAAAACTTCAATTAAATAACACATGACAAATTGATAGACCAAAGTATTGTGTAAGCATAGTTGAAATATGAAAAAAAAGAAGAATAAAGGTCATTAAGCAAGGGTCTATTATGTGTGTATGTGTCTATTGAAATAGAATGTTGTTACAGAATAAAGTATAAAATCTGATGAAAATATCTAACTCCAGTTCTTAATAGAATTTGCACATGTAATTAATTATGTAGCATGATGACAATAAAACATATAGGCACACCTACTGTTCTGAGGATTACTTCTAACATTTAGCAGTTATTTCTATTTTAATTTTGCAGACTTCATTGAGTAAAACTAAACTTTTTAGCTAGCAAGCTATGAATTTTAGAACACAATGAGAATAGCATACAAGAGAGGGTGTGTGATATTCCTGAGCAATATGTGCAACTTTGAACTTGGTGGGAAAGTGGGACATACTGCCTGCTCCATAACCAAACCCAGGAGGGAGAACAAACTGCCTCATTTGAAGGATGCAAACATATTTAGTCAAATAAGAAACTAGCTCATTGGAGAGTTTTATTGCAAATAAGGAGATAAAGTAGTTTGCATAATTTTCTCATGTGCCTTTTATAGTGTTTATCTTTTATAAGGCTCTTTGGAACAGTTGCTGGCCACCTGTCAATAATGTGGCCTTTTATAGACTCAACAATTTTATTGTTCATATGTCCTTGACATATACAAAATCCAGTCTTAAAAGAAGCAAGTGTTGAACATGGTCGAGAAAATACTAATTTTAAATTTAAAAGCCCTTCTTTTGTTGACTGAAATTAAAAGGGTTTTGACTGACACCAAGAGACTAAGCACCTTACGAAACTTTCTTGAGCAGGAGTAAAATTAATTCATTGTTTTCTCAACAGTTTTGGAAAGTTAGTGAAAAGTTATATTTAAAACACTAACCTGGTGAAAACTAAGTCACAATCATTTAAAGTTTCTTTTTGTGATAATTTTGCTTAATTTTATAATGTTACCTGTGAAAATATTTGTTTTGCAATGTCAACTGCCAAAATGTTCCCAGTATATGAACAGATGCTTTACCTTTCTTTGGTGGAATAAGATATCCAATGTTATTTTCCAGATTTACATAAAATCTGTCAAGCTGAAGTGTTTGACACATAGTTCTTGACCCACATACTAGAAACCTTGTGAAGGATAGTGGAAAACCACACTACAAATCTTTACCCAGGAATACATTTCCATTCATAAGAGGATATTATCCAAGCCCTTAAGGAAAAAGCTGCTTATCATTTGCTTTGCTCAACTAGATTCCAACTTCCCTTTAAGTAATCATGAACAGAACAATAAATAAAGCAAGTTTCAAGCCAGTATTAATTCTTAATTTAAACTTGGTAAGAAGCACCAAGTTTAAATCCCTACCTCCTTCTCATGAATGTAAAATACGGGGCTGAATTTTGCATTCAAGTAGAGACATTTGATATTAAATATCACATCTCATATTGTTCTTGGCAATGGACTTTGTATTTTCCTTAATAGAATTTACATATTGTGTATTGTGCTTTAAAGCATTTGTGCTCCTGGAAACAGGGTAGCTAACTGGGTTAATGGTGTGGGTTGTCAAGAGCAATTTTAGATGTGGTCTTCTTTCTAGTCAATGTACGATAATTTCAAGACTGCTTGGAGGGCAGTAGACAGCTCGTCATCAGGTACATTGTGGTGAAGATCTGATCTTTCATGAGAGAGCTTAACTGGATACATGTGCAATACCCAAGGTGCAATGAAAAGATAAGACAGCTATTAAAGCCTGCAAGGTGGATGGGCTCTTTTAGGTCCAATAATGGTTATATTGCCACTTCTGCTGCTGCTGCTGGTGCCTTCATGCATTTTATTCCTTTTCTTTAGTGTTAGTGTTTTCATGGATCTCTGTGACATTTTCTTTAGATACGCTATCTTCTTTTTTCAAGGTAAATGTACTTAGAAGAAAATAAACCCGAGAGTATTATTTCTGAGTAGTCTCTTAATAAAAATCTATGCTACTGTTCTTATATTAGGAAGTTAAATGTATTTGTATTTATTATATGCCCTAGTAATCATTCATCTAATTGTCTAGATATTCATTATCTATGGGTATAAAATAGTGTAGATATATTCACCAACTCCTATCTCTCTGCTGGTTGACATTAACCATGCAATGCCTTTGACTTAAATCTGCAATCTAACTTCTCCCTTTTCTGAACAAAATAATTAAAGAAGTTTATTCAAGAGTAGCCTGTGAAAATTAAGGCACAATCAAGCCACAGAATGCTGCTCAATGCCCTATTAAATTAGTAGCAGCTCAAAGTTTTAATACACATCAATATAAGTAAACATGTGTAAAACTAAATTCACATACATTGTGTCCGATGAAGAATATAAAATATAAAATTGGTATTTGTGTGAAATTGTCCTTTTGTAACACAGTACCACATACAATGAATATATAGATATTTTATATAATATAACTTAAAAAACACTATCAGAGTAAGAATTATCTTATTTTATAATGAACATATTGTAAATTTACAATAACTGCTGTCAATATTTCCAAATGTCAAATGGTAATTTATTAAGGCAAATTTTCAGAAACTATTGTCATTAGCTGTTGTGTAGCTATTTCCAATAAATTAAAATGTTCCCTCCTTGAGGGAGAAGAGAAGTGTATAAGATTCAGGAAGTTAATGAACCTTACAAAAATGCATGAAGCTCAGAAAGTCACAAGTCCCCTGCCCAAGATTAGTAATATAAACAGTAAACAATTGCTGGGGGAGAAAAAACAAACAAACAAAAAAACCCTCTCTTTGCTGGTGCTGCAAAGTCCCAGGGATAATGAGTTGGACTTTTTGGTGATCCAGCTTCGTTTTAGTCACTAATGCTCCTGTAAATGACCCAAGAAGTCACTGATACACCAAGATAGACCAGTGTCATTTTTACGTTCATAAATTTTTGTTATTGATACTCTTAGAAATGTTTTTCTAAATGTACTAAGTCCCTTATAACATGTATGCATGAATTCCATAAAATAATCATTTGGATAGGCCAAGTATCCAGTGCTTACTTTAAATGCAATAATGATTAGTTGATATGACATTTTCAATAAGTCTGTCTTCTATTTGCAACTTTATAATTCCATTTGTAAGGAAGATACCAGTGTTATCAACCCACTTGTTAAGTAAAATTAGATAAGTTAAATATTATAAGTAATTTCTTCATTTCTGTTTCTGGGTAGATTAGTGATCATTTTGTACAGAAGGAACGTATACCTGAAGGTATAAAACTTAAGCTATACCATGAGACTCAGAGTCAGAACTGGATGTAAAATCAAATTAGTTTTGTGATTTATTCAAAATGTGAACATAGCAAATTACCTCTCCATTCTGTCATCTGTATTTCTGAGACACAGAATGAGTCCTTTGGCCTAGTTTAATCATTTTGACCCACAGCTGAAGTCTTTTGCAGACAAAATCTAATGCATCTTCTCCACATAATAAAACGTAATAATAAAAACAGACCATTCTTTATACCAGCAGTAATTTAGGAGGAAGAGGGCAGCTGCAACCACAGTGTGTGTGTGTGTGTGTGTGTGTGTGTGTGTGTGTGTGTGTGTGTGTGTGTGTGTGTGTGTGCTTAGGAACCTTATAACTTATCACTTGGAACTTATCTTCTCTCAAAATATGGTGAAGACAGTCCAGGTATTATCAGGTAATTCCTCAGATTCATGGAAAACATTTTGAAAGTTATATTTTACATGATCTTTATGTTTCTTCACAATTCTAAAATGTATTCCCAGTTAATAAATTGAAAGTCATTAAAATTTTGAGAATAGTGTTCCCTGCTTTTAAAAGAAATAATAAAGGAAATACAAGATTTGTATCTCTTCTAAGAAGTACTATAGGGTTTAAAAAAGCCCACATATTTTATAATAAAACCATTGACTTATGTGTTCTATAAAAAATGTTCTATAATAACAAGTAGATCTTAGTTAGGAAATTAATGAAGTGAAACAACCCAAAGTTATCTCTTAACAAAAGTCAGAAAATTGAAGTCATATAGCTGAAATCAAATTCCCTTACTCGTTTTATAGATCACTGAGGAAATAAGATTTTAAAAGAAATCTAAAGGCAGAATGTGTTTAACTGAAGAATATTCCTTCCTCAGCTTTGGTTACCACAAAAGCCCACACTTTAAATTCCATCAGCAACACAGTTTACAACTATTAGACGTTTGCACTCACAGCCTGGAACAGTGAAAAGTGAGGTGAGATTGAGCATGCTCTACAAAATGGTTAATTGTCCAGGAAAAAAAAAAAAAGACCTGCAGGAGAAGTCTTTGTGAGGGTCTATTGTTCTCACCATGAACTAAAATGGTGTTCATGGTCATGGGACAGGAGTAATGGATTTTCACTGTGACTAGTTTCTGACGTCCTTGATGAGCAAGGATTTCTAACTACCTAAAATAAAGGAAGTGAATCAAAGCAAACTTTTAGTAATCCCACAAGGACCCAAAGGAAATTGCCTCTGCCTCCCTTATATAGACACCATGACACAGTTAGTTCCCTTTTATAAAAGTCGTCTCGAACAGAGACCTACTTTATAAGACTTCTGGGAAGTTAATGAACTAGGTCTCGACGTGCCTTTCTGAGACGTGAATAACGTATCCCTTTCTTCCAATGACACTGGTAACTCTTGTGTTGTTTTGTAGGTCCCTGGGGACGATGCATGGGCGACGACTGTGGTCCAGGGGGCATCCAAACCCGGGCTGTATGGTGTGCTCATGTGGAAGGCTGGACAACATTGCATACCAACTGTAAGCAGGCAGGGAGACCCAGTAACCAGCAAAACTGCTTCAAAGTGTGTGACTGGCACAAAGAGTTGTACGACTGGAAACTGGGGCCCTGGGATCAATGTCAGCCGGTGATTTCAAAAAGCCTAGAGAAACCCCGAGAGTGTGTCAAGGGGGAGGAAGGCATCCAGGTGAGAGAGATAACATGCATGCAGAAGGACAAAGACATCCCTGCTGAGGACATCATCTGCGAGTACTTCGAGCCCAAGCCCCTGCTGGAGCAGGCCTGCCTTATTCCATGCCAACAAGACTGCATCGTGTCTGAGTTCTCATCCTGGTCCGAGTGCTCCAAGACCTGCGGCAGCGGGCTCCAGCACCGCACGCGGCACGTAGTGGCGCCTCCGCAGTTCGGAGGCTCGGGATGCCCCAACCTGACGGAGTTCCAGGTGTGCCAGTCCAGCCCCTGCGAGGCGCAGGAGAGCATGTACAGCCTGCAGGTGGGGCCCTGGAGCGCATGCTCAGTACCGCACGCCAGGCAGGCCAGGCAGGCTAGAAGGCGGGGAAAGAACAAAGAGCGGGAAAAGGACCGAGGCAAAGGGGTGAAGGATCCCGAAGCTCGTGAGCTCATCAAGAAAAAGAGAAACAGAAACAGGCAGAATAGACAGGAGAACAAATATTGGGACATCCAGATTGGATATCAGACCAGAAATGTGCTGTGCACTAACAAGACCGGGAAAGCTGCTGACCTGAGGTAATGTTTATTACCATTAATTACACCTGTCTACAAAGATCATGGGTATATTGCACTAACTCATGGTCTATATATGTGCCAGGTAACCAATCTTTTAAAGCTCTTGAAAATTCTATTTTACCGATGCACATAGGCCTGGTGCTACTTGAGTTAAAGTTTCCTTCAAAGTCTTGGACATCTTGGGCATTCTCAATGAGAAAATACTGCTTCTGTAAGTCAATAGTATTGTTTGTCTCTATAATAAATAAACACACACACACACACACACACACACACACACACACACACACACACATATATAGAGAGAACCTGGAGTGTTGGGATTTTGAGTTCACACACTCATTTTAGTGATTTAATCGAATATGAAACACTTGTAATCTCTCCAAGTTTATAGCTTTTGCAGAATTACCCTATAAACAAAATCTGCTTTTAACAACAACCTAGGGAGCTATACCTAAGAATAATTTTCTTGCATATTTTGTAAAATGGAATAACTATCCAGAGAAAAAACATGAACCAGCAGAAAGTAAGGCATGTAGAGGATATTTAACCAGGAGTGATCTAGCTTTCAAGATATAATTAATTGATAGTATTTCCTAGGTGGAAATTACTTGGTAAATTACCTTCTGGTTTATAATGACTATATTATGAGTGGCTATGTGACATATGATTCGTTTGTGGGGAAAATAGTATTCACTGAGAGTGATCTAAAAGATATGATGTTCTCAGAACATTCTAAATTCTGCTCTTGGATTAACCTGATCATCTGGGGGTGGCACTTTCTAGACCATTTGCATAATTGCCCTTTCTGAAATATTTATGAAGTTATGATTTGGAATGAACTGAAGAAATTATAGTATCATTATTCAGAATTTTATATTTATTGTAGAAACATTATTGGGAGTGCCATCTACTTTATCACACAGTGTGCTCTCTTGATTAAAACAAGATAAATTTCCCTGACATCTCAACCCACATGCCTTTGGTGAGCAGCTGGAGTCTATTTCTTATGGCCTCTAGAAATCTCATAAAAGATCCCATTTTCCTGTTTACTTTGGAAGTTAGGAGTTTAAATAGTACTGTGTGACATGCATGCTGTTGCCCAGCATAGTTCACTAGTTTTATCTTTTTTTCTCATTCTGTCTCTTTCCTTTCTTATCTATTGATTTTGTTGTTTTGTATTTTAAAATATGGCTTAAAACCTTTCTGGATCAGGTAAATAAAACCAATCAGTCAATCTAACACAATAACTTTCATAATAGCCTTGTTCTGGATGATTATTTCATTTTTTTATTATGGTAGTAGGTATTGAACCTAGGTTATTGTGCATTCTAGCAAAGCTCTCTCACACTGAGCTACATCCCCAGTCCTGGTTTTTAAGATATTTATCATCCATTCCCTTCTTTGTACTCATACAATTGGTTCTTTATATCAGCTTCACATAACTTGGTCTTACTCTACTCTGGTGAGATGTTGCTGAGCATGTCTGTTTGCCTTTTTTTCATTCATGAGGTTCCTTGCAACTCCGTAAATGTGTGTGTGTGTGTGTGTGTGTGTGTGTGTGTGTGGTATTTGTACATCTGAGTCTATAACTCATGAATTTTCAATCCAGTTTCTATTTTGTTCTTTCTATTTTTATTCTTCTGATTTCCTATGTATTCTCCTATAGCATTAGTTATCTTAGTAACTTGGCTCCCACTAAGTAATTGAATGAGTCTGACAGGCAACTTGAGTTGTCTCCTGCTGTCCCTGGGTTAGCATGCTGTAGACATTTAATCAAGGTTGACTACTCAATTAAAAGTGTAATTAGGTTAGTAGCTTTCATTGTATAGAGTCGTTTGAATTAAGCAAATACACTTCAAATGTGAGATTTTTTGTTAGATATTTACGTCTCATTAGAAACACTGTACTAAATATTCTCGTAAAGGGATAGCTGTACATATATTCTGGATTTTTAGAGTATGGATGAAACTTTATCTTAAATATTTAAATTGTTAATATTTCTCTTTAATGTGAATTATCAGGTGTACTTACAAAAAATAAAGTTCTAGTGAAGATGTGACAAAAGCAAAGTCATTTGAATATGCTTTGTTCAAATATTATATTGTGTCATCAGAAAATCCAAAATAGCAAGGAGTAATTCAAACTATAACAATATCTCATATAAGTAACTAAGTGAATTATCTAAGTAAAACTAAAAACTTTAGTAAATCTTTCCACACAATAATATGGGCTATATGGTAGAGTTGGACATAACAGAGGGAAGAAATTTAGAGAGACATTAAGTCTTATAAATTTCATGAATGCTCAAAATGTACCAGAGAAGACAGAATTTTCTGAGGGGCCAAGGCAGTGATATCTCCTTGGTATGGTATGGCCTCGGTGAGGGAAAAGGACCACCACAACGTCTTTAGGTTGTGTTTAAAAACATAATGGTGTAACAGGCAAAACAAGAGAAAAAGTCCATGCCATTATTGCCAACTGAACACCAGCAACTTGTCTAACTGTTCTGTCATTACCCTTGATGATTCATTCCACATAGAAATAGTAGTAATGAATTTGATTATTTGCATAATGTTTAGTCCATATCCTAATAAGTCAGAACATGTAAACAGCTATAATTTTCCTGGAATATTATGGGTTATAAGCATGTGACAGTCTGCATATTTTAAGTACATTTCTTTAACTTCAGCAAGGAATTTCAACAAAGCATATAACATACTGTCTACCAGACATGCTCATTAGAAGCTCAGTGACCCATGTTCTTATTGGATATTGATCATATAGACATTTTCTACACAGAATGTGGAAGATTATAAACTCCCAGAAGGAAAACAGGTGTTCACTATAAACTACAATCTTTATGTAATAATTAGGCACTAAGATCTGTTCTTATCAATGAAATGAAACTCCATATCAGAGTAGGAAATTGGTTACCAGTTAAGTTCCCAGATACCAGCTAAGCATCAAAACTCTCAGCAGGCTTTCTAAGGACTGGGGTCTCCACTTGTCTCAATGTTTCTATGAGCAATAGTATTTAATATTAAAATTAAAGCTGGTAGAAAGGTGCATGCTCACATTCTTGATGGGGGCAAAAATTGACATAATTTGGGTTGGAGAGATGGCTCAGTGGTTAAGTGTACTTCCTGCCCAAGCATGAGGGCCTGAAAGAGACTACTTTAGTTAGAATCTCCAGAAATCAGGTTAATTAGCAGGGCATGGGCATGTGTGCCATTTACCTCAGTCTCATAGGGCAGACAATACCTGGCAATTATTGGAACTCATGAAATATTAGTGAGCTCTCAGATCAGTAAGACACTTCTGCTATAATAAGAGCAAATACAATAGTGATGGAGTAGGACACCCGAAATTCAACTGTGGCCACTACAGATGAACTAACCCTACAACAAGTAAGTACGTGGACATGCTCCACATGGACACATACATGTGCATAAACTGGACACAGCATACATATACCCACAAACACATAGCAATACACACATATGCACACTATATTACATACATACATACTAGCAAAATGGAGGAAATTATTTGAAAAATAATTTTATAATATATGTTGATGGCAAAATGCACATTTCCACTAGCAGTGATTCTACCATCCTATTCTAGAAATTTAGGAATTTCTTATAAAACATGTATATAATATATACATGTGCACACATACTATGTGACTGTCATTAAAGGATAATTTGTTACAATCTACCTAATAAAGTTTAATGAAATCATGATGCTTCCATATATGAAATATGCAGTTGTTACCAATGAGGGTAGAGTACAAACTCAGTTTTCCTACACCTCTGCCTTCAAATTCTGAATCACCCATAAAAGAGATGGATATTTTTCTCTACTCAAAAAAAAAGTGAAATGCAAAACTGAAAATGAGGAAGAATGAACCTGACAAATCTGGATGTCAAAAAATAGAGAGGACAATGAAGAGAATGAAAGTGATTTGATTGAGGTAATCAGTACACCCTTCTGGAAGGCCCATCCCATCTGGGATCTTTCTATTGGATTACCTTAATCAAAGCACATGGATAAACACCAAGGAATGACATGGAAGGTCTTGTAAGGCCCATTTGCCACCACAAAATTGAGGGAAATGTAGCTGATGGAATAATGAAGAGAAGCTGCTGTGACCTGATCTCGGGCTGAGGGCTGAGAAGTGGAACAGTAGCAAGGGAAGACAGTTGTCTCCTGCGTGCAACAAGCACAGCCCCTTGTATGGATGCTCTTTGCTATGAGCCACCTCATCTCTAGAGTGTATCAGCTATCCCAGCTCACTTCCTACTGAAGCAAAAACCCCCATCTACATATTACAGGTACAACAAGTTTCAGGAACAGTTATGAAGTATGCTAAAAGTGATATAAGAAATATTTAGAGAAGTTGTCCTAAGGGTCAGAAATGCCCTTCATTTGAGCACATTTTATTTTGTCACATTTTCTGACAAAGGCAATTGACTGTAATTGCAAGACCAGTGGAAACACTGCCATGAAATGCAGAAAATTCAGCCAAGGGAATTCCTGAGGGAATAAAGTTGAATTGGGATTTCAAAAAGGTTCTGTTGACTTTGCCAAGAAAAAAAAAAAAAAAAAAGTAGATCTATCTAGCTTCAGGAAAATTATGTAAAGTAAAAACTTCAGGTACTAACACAGAAGAGTAAATAGTGAAGATGAAGTTTACAAATACTCACACACTGGCCTATTTTTCTCTGATTTCTGATATTGATTTTTAGGTCTCTATAGGAGTTTTCAAACACTTTTCTTCAAAATAATAATAAAAAAAAAGTTAGCCAGAGAGGCCATTATGTCTGATTCTTACTTTACCTTAGAATGCCAGTTGTTACCACTTCAATATTCTGTTTTCGGATTGCGTTCTAGAAGGAAGATATAAAACTTGAATAAAAGGTCAGAGTCTGACAACAGTTTGAAAACTGGCTGAGTCAGTGATGGATTATTAGAACAATAAGTACCAGTAAAGAATAGAGACTTGTTGGGCTGGGGAAATGGTTTAGTTTAGGTGTTTGCCTGTGAAGCTTAAGGACCCTGGTTCAATTCCCCAGGACCCACATAAGCCAGAGGCAGAAGGGGGCACACACATCTGGAGTTCCTTTGCAGTGGCTAGAGGCTCTGGCATGCCCACTCTCTCTTTCTCTCTGCCCCTTCCTCTCTCTCTCTCTCAAATAAATAAGTGAATAAAATATATTTTTTAAAAATGAATAGAGACTTGTTTACTCATAGACATTCACCAGAGTTTTAAATAAGGCATCTAAACTTTCTGAGGCTTAATGTATTCTTCTATAAAAACGTATGTGGGGTGGGGGTCCACTAATAAAAGAGAGGAGAGTGCTAAATAGTTTCTAAAAGCCTTCTAAATTTTGTGATCCTAATGAGCCCTGAACAAAAGGGATATATCTGATTGAGGACAAAATTTCCTATACGTCTTGGCAGAAAATTAATTTTCAGCATGTTCCACAAATTAGTTCAAGGTAGATTTATTAGCAGGGAATATCAGGAAACATCCCCCAACAATCTTCAGTGTGCTTGAGAAGGTTTTACTCACTTGAGGATCATAAGATGTGTGAGAGCTCTTTTCCATGCTAAGATTTTGAAGACTGGTGAAATTACAAATTTAATTCTACCCTTACCAAAAAGAAGGGAGAAAATTACCTGCTATTTAAAGTAATACTGATGCCTTTTATGCTATTCAGAATCCATTCATCAAATTACTACTTATCATGCACAGATAGCAGGCTTGTAGATATAAAATTTTTCTTGAATTTCCAAAGTGCTAGTGTATCCTTGCCCAAATCTTGAGAGCCTGTCTCAGCCACCCCGGGTCCACAAGGACTATTAAATAGTCCATGTTATCACCCCTGTTGCAGATAGTAGATGTTTAACAACAACAACAAAAAGAATACCTTTTCCTCTCTCATAGTGCAGAGTTAATTGAGTAATGTATTTTGTCATACATGTTATCCCTAAGTACCCTCCTTTTGTGCCTCAGGTTGGCCTCTGAGAAGAAGATTCAGAAAGTTTCCTAGTCCTTTCTAGTGAGATTCTACCATTAAGAGGAAGCAGTAGTATTCCCCAAAATGGAAAGACAGAGATTTTTAGGGTTCCACA
The DNA here is from genome assembly GCA_036365145.1 of Orientallactaga sibirica. Classification (NCBI taxonomy): domain Eukaryota; kingdom Metazoa; phylum Chordata; class Mammalia; order Rodentia; family Dipodidae; genus Orientallactaga; species Orientallactaga sibirica. Next base: position 3,204,842 of record JAEOAD010000019.1, on the reverse strand, counting down.
GTTTCTGAGTTCCTCTACTAAAGGCTGGGCCTTGGTCTACAGCTTCTCCTCAGCTCCAGGTCTGCCTTAGGTTCTGGCAATATCTTTTTCTTTGATCTTTTCTGTTAAGGTTGCAGGCTTTCTGAAATGACCAGCCCAGTTCCAAAGAGCTTACCATTCCTGGATGATCTCTCTCAACATTACTCACTCTTTGGTTAATAAACCTTTCCTTAAACTCTTCCAGATAACAAATGTGAGAGCAGAATGTGTTTTCTGCTGACTCTGACTGACATTTAATAGCTATACTAGTAGTGTACAATGTTAGAACTGAAGAATTGCTTCTATGGCATGGTTAGAGTCCTTATTAATTAATTTGTTATGCACCAATTTAATTACTTGTTAATTATAGAAGAAAATGGCACAATCTATCTGTAGCAGACAGCTTCAGGTTCACTGAGATGAACTTCCAGACCAGGCACAGTTATGGAGGAAGGGATGTTTTATTAAAGCTTACAGATCCAGGGGAAGTTCCATAATGGCAGGAGAAGCTGGCCTAGTTTCACAGGACCAAATACAGAGAGCAAAACCACAGCCAAAAGCCTCACAGCACACCTCAAGAACTCCAGCTAGGCACACTTTGCATATCTTTAGATTGAAATCCTAAACCCACCACCACACCTTAATATCTGTTTAGAGACACTGCCTCCAGCCAGGTGGATGCAGATGCAAACTATAAACTAATAAAACACTGAATATATTGGGGGCCATCAATTCAAACTACCACATTCCGCCCCTGGCCCCCAATAGATTTAAACCATCACACATTGTAAATTGTATTCAGTCCAGTTTCAAAGGTCCCCACAGTCTTGACTAATTTAAGATACCGAGTCCTGTAAAATCAAACAAGTTAAATACTTTCAACATTAAAGGCACAGTGTAAACATTTTTAACTGGTATAAAGCATAGCAAGGAAAGACTAGAACAATGCAAACTTAACCATCTTCAGCAATCATCAAACTTCTGCAGTTCAAGTTCAATATAACGATACTGACAGTCTCCAGGTTTTCCAGTTCTGCCCCTCCAGCAGGACAGAGTAGCCAGGGAAATCTTCCATTCCTGGCCAATGTTGAACTCCATGGTAGCCCTTGCACAGTCCGGCTATATCCAAAACATCTTTAGATCTCCATGCAAACCATGGTCCATCTTCCAAAGGCTCATTCAGCTTATCAGGGCATCATGCCCTTCCTCATTCCACATTTCAGCAGCAGTTCCTGGAACTGTGTGCAATTCATGACCACTCCACACATTTTTCATGCTTCCAAAACTAATAACAAGTGTGCAGGACACAGCCATATTCTTAATCCAGGGACGAAATAAATCATAGCCTTGAAAAGCAGGTTCCTTCTCCAGTCAACTCTTTCCAAAAGAGTTTGCATTTCTAACAATCTTTTCTCAGGCATCTTCTCTATTGTTTTAATGTAAAGCAGTTGGGCCACCTTTCTTAAAATTGCTAATGTGTTTGACAATAGCAGCTCCAGTAACCTAAAACCAGTTTCAGTGCCTCTAATTTTAACTTGCTTGAGGTTTTCCAACTTAAAATCTTAAATCTCTCAGTCCAATATTATTAGCCAAGTACATCCGTCCCTTACAAATTTTACCTTGACCAAACTCTCTGGGCCTGGGCAGCAGGATGCAGCCATCACTTATTCCAGTAGCCCAGTTCCAACAAAGTCCCCTGCAGTCTTTCCTTCACCTTAGAAAGCTCATAAGCCAAGCTTCGAAGTGCAATACTGTCTGCACTTAGTATTCTCAAACTCTTATCAGAATAGTCCATAAAACTTGGCTTACCACTCCAGAAGGCATCTTCAGTTGCAACCACCAAGTCCATGCCCGTTCCTCCAAAACAAAGGTTCCAAAAGAAGAAAATCCATATGGTTAGGTTCATCTCAGTCCACTCCTCGGTACCACTTTTGTAGCAGACAGCTTCACGGTTTGCTGAGATGAACTTCCAGACCAGGCACAGTTATGGAGGAAGGGATATTTTATTAAAGCTTACAGGTCCAGGGGAAGTTCCATAATGGCAGGAGAAGCTGGCCTGGTTTCACAGGACCAAACACAGAGAGCAAAACCACAGCCAAAAGCCTCACAGCACACTTCAGGAACTCCAGCTAGATACACTTTGCATATCTTTAGTTTGAAATCCTAAACCCACCACCACACCTTAAGATCCGCCCAGAGACACTGCCTCCAGCCAGGTGGATGCATATGCAAACTGTAAACTAATCAAACAGTGCATATATTGGGGGACATCAATTAAAACTACCACACTATCCAATAAAACTTTAGAGGTGCTAGAACAGGGACACTGCATGCTAGGAACAGCTGAAATAGTAATCTCGTCCTGAAGTGAAGTTGATATGTTCAAGGATGGCCTCTGTAGGGTTGGGTTGATGGCTCAGTCAGTGTGTCAGTTACTTTCTCATTACTAGTACAAAATAGCCAGCCAGAAGCAGTTAAGGAAGGAAAAAGTTCAATTGGGCCTATAGTTCCAAAGGGTGGGATCTATCATAGCAGGGAAATCATGGGAGGTACCGAAAGCTGGGGTCACATGGACACATCATCAAGGAGAAAGTAGAGAGAGTGATGAATGCAAGCAAGACTACATTATAAAACCTCAGGGTTCTCCCACAGTGACACATTTCCTCCCTCATGATTCCTCCTCTTAAAAGTTCTACAACCTTTCAGGATTAAATATTGAAACATGAGTCTGTAGGGGACATTTTACCTTCAAACCACCACAGTCAATAAAGCATTTGGTTTAAAAGTATGAGGACTTCGGTTTGATTTCCAACAACCAAATGAAATGCCCGGAGTGACAGCATGTGCCTGTGATCTCAGTTCCATGGAGGGATAGGAAGGATGATGGCCTGGGCTCTGCTCAATGTCAAGCTACACGAGCCACTCATTCCTAGCATGAAATGACTACCTACAAACTTCTAGCAAATTTATATATCAAAGTGACCAACAAGATCAAGTCCCAATTCTAAGGTGAGAATATGTTGTCACCACCAAGTTGTTTTCACCTCCCTCAATCTTCTGACACTTTCTGTAAGTACATTTAAATTACTTTATGGAGGTATGATTGACATGTAAAAATCCATACATATGCAATATATAGTCAAGTACTTCTTAACAATGTTTTTCTGATCACATTAAGGTTATAATGGAGCTGAAAAATTCTTACCCCCTGGTGACATTGTAGGCATTGTAGGCATTGTAATGTAAAAGCAGTGCATTACTCATGTGATGCTGGTATAAATGCATCTACTGAGCTTCCAGTCATATGAAAGTATAGCACTTTCAATTAGGAATACTAGGTGTGGAGTTGGTGATACCACCTACATTTCTGTAAGTATAGTATTGGAAGATGGATGCGTCTCTCAGAAATTGTTAGCCCCTTATGCAAGATATGATTAGGGCCAGGTGTGGTAGTGCACACCTTTAATCCCAGCACTCAGGAGGCCGAGGTGAGAGGATCACCATGGGTTGGAGGTCACCCTGAGGCTACATTCCAGGTCAGCCTGGGCTAGAGTGAGACCCTACCATGAAAAAACAATAACAGAAACAAAACAACAAACAATATGATTATATCAAACTGGCTGAGTTTAGTGATAGTACATCTGTGAAATCCTCGAGGCCATGAATATATACATTACCTCACAAGAGTTCTTCCAGTGCTATTTATTGTTACTCAATCATTATTATTTTGTGTGACATGAATACCTAACATTTACTCTTTCACAAATGTCAAGTATACAATACAGTGCAGAATATTTTTGTTTTAAGTGAATAATCTATCATAGGACAATTGAACCAAAGGAAGCTCTTAGGTAATATTTTAAGCTTTAACTAACTTTAAGTCAGAAATATCACTGTGTAATTTTTCCCTACATAGAGTGACTGTGGCTCATTCCACTTCCCACATTTCTCCTGGTAGTTTTATTAATATCTCCCATGTGATTGTTCTGTTTGATTCTCTTACATGACTTGGTGTGAGAGCAAGTTTCCTATGGGAACGGGCACTCCCTAGAACAAGCTGGACATTGACTGGGGCAGTGACCTCACATTTCCTCCCCAGCAAGAGTGATCTCACCCATTGTTTTCACTTACTTGCTGGAATTTGGCTACCTCCATGTGAGTAATAATGGATTTTCCTCTGACTTAAATAAATCAATAAGGCTTTTAAATGGGAGAAAACATTTTCAAAAAGAAAAAGAAAAAGAATTCCCTTAGGGTAAGGAACTAAATAAACCTTACAGAGCAGCATTTGTATAATCTAATTAGGAATATACTGGCTCTTTTAGAGTTTACTAATGTGTTGCATTAGAAATTTTATGTTTTACCTCATATGCTTCTTAAAATTGTTGGTCATCTATTAAACGTTATTTTAGGTTCCTACTCAGACTTTCACCATGCTCTCCTTAATTTTTTATTTTTATTTTATTATGTGATAGATTCTATTATCAGTGACTCCTTTCTATTTAGTAAAAATATAGGTTTATTGTTACTAAATTTTAAAAGGGTTTGATCATGGATAATTTATTTGTGTAGCACTTTCTAGGTTTGCAATTAAATTGCAGACCTCAACTCAGGCAAACCCAGGATTTGTGGCTTTGGACCCAGGAAAGAATTTTAGGGAGAGCTGTCAAGAAGCAGAGTTTAAGGTTTTATTACAGAAAGTTTTAACCGAATCTTAAGCATGAGTGTTAGAAGAAACAAGGGGAACTCAGAACAAATATGGGTGTGGACTGCTCTAAGAGAAAGTAGCTCAGGGAAAACACAAGTCACACACAAGCATGGGTCTGGGTCTGTCAAGGGAGAATTGCTTCAAGTATCTTTGTGTTGACAGGTTTTCAGAAGCCTTTGCAGTTGATTGTTCTATGAGCTTCTAGAAGATACTCCTCTCTTCTATTTCTCTTCCCCTCTTTGATAAGTGAGATTATAGAGTGTCTCTGGAAATTCTGCAATAGGATGAGCTAAAACCAGCACCAAACTAAGTTTGCACAAGGGTTGGCTTTTACTATAAATGATGTCCCTGTTGAGATTCCTGAAATATTGTAGGTTTACAACTGGGAAAAGTGGAAAGTTCTTGAGAAATTGTTAGTATGCTGGGATCCTTGCTTCTGGGAAGTGACTTTAGTTAGACTCTTGGGTAAGGGTTTCTTTTCCTTTCTTATGTCCCTAAAATACTCTATCTTTTCTATCTTGCCTCAACACCACAATCTTAGTAATATAAATACTTATCCATTGTAGATGAATAAGAAAGTATATAGATAACAAATACATTCAGGGGATGGAGAAATGCTTAGCAGTTAAGGCACATGCATGTTCAAATCTCCAGGTCTCACATAAGCCAGACTCAAATTGACACAAGCATGCAATGTTGCACATGCACCATGAGGGGACACACACATCTTGGGTTCATTCACAGCGGCTGAAAGGCCCTGACCTGTCCATTCATTCTGTCTCTCTGCCTCTCTCTCTCTCTCTCTCTGTTTCTCTCTCAAAAATAAAATGATTAAAAAATTAAAAAAAAAACACTTTGCAAAGAATATACATTATGTAGATCAGTGAGGATGGGAATGAGGCAGCGAGCAAGGGGAGGCAGACCTTGAAGCAAAAATTTTATAGAGATATTCACTTTCAGAATCCTACTGACATGGGGTTTTTGGAATTCAGGAAGAGTCTTTAAACTCAAAACCCTGAGTTTATGTCTCATTTTACCAAATAATTATATAAAACAAGACTGAGAAGGAAAATTATTAAAATATTATAGTTATTTAGGGAATTATGGAATGAAGGGAAGGAAAATGGATACGACCATGTGATCTGAGAGCCCATGTGGGAAGGAGCATGGGCCTGGAGGAAACATGATGAGGGATTTAATGAGGAAAGAGAAGAAAGTACAGAGAGATACTGCCATGTGCGGGCATGGGTGGATAGAGAACCCAAGTGGGAGCTGGTGGCTGGGTCTCCCTGGGATGAGATGAAGGAGGCTTAAAAGGACAAGAACCTGGAAGTTCAAGACAGATGAACAGCCAACAAAAGAGGGCTTTCCCACCTGGTAAGGATCTATATATAATCTTATTGTGGTGGGATTTACTCTCAGACTAAGGTGAGCCTGAGAGAGAGCTGATTGGCCTGAACCAGGATTTGGAATAGGAAGCAAGAGAGCAGATTGGGTGGCTGGATCACTCCCTGAACTCTGGTTTTGCTGAAGAAGTGAAGAAGGCAAGCATGGTGTTCTGTCTTTAAGCACTGCCTCCAGACTGGCTACTAACTCCCCCTCACTACCTCAAACATTTAAGACCCCTCTTGAATGCTCTTAAATGCACATATTTTTTTCCTTGCTCTGGTCTCACTTTAAGTAAGAATGGAAATGAATTGTCTGCTGGGCTGAGGAATCTCATATCTTCTCTCTCCAAAGACCATTCATCATGTGCATTTGTATTATTTATTCAATAAATATTTAACCAGCATCTACTATGTGCTTAATCTTTCCTTCAAAAAATGATGTTTTAATGGCAGTGACCCTGGTGAACCTTTCTCTCCTAATTTATAAACCCCAAAAAGAGCAATATTTTAGGCAGGTCAGTAAATTACTAAGGCATGAAAGAAAGGCATGAAAACATGAATGACATTTTCTTTGAGTCCCTCTTTGTGGGGGAATATTTAGAGCTTCCACTCTCTACCTTTGTTCTCTCCACCAACAAGGATGATATATCTAAAACCTTTCTATGCAATACCCATTTTGTCAGATTGGAAACTCTCTACTCAATCAAATATGCACTGAGCTTTTATTTTGTTCTATGGATGGGCATTGGTTATCTAATCTAGTGGGATTTTTGTGTAATCCAGGCATAGGAATAATACACAGCTTAAAACAGTAATTAATAAAAGTAGTATTGAGTAAATGATTTTAGATATTTAGGCAGGCCAAAGGAGTGATTAGGGCAGGTAAGTTCCTGGTGACCCTTTTCTAATTAGTTTTTGCTTAGTATAAGAAAGGCATAGTGCCACATCTGCTAGAAGTTTGTAAGAGAAGTCATAATAGATACCAGATAAATAGTTTTATGCAACAGAATCATATGGCCTGGATTTTAAGTCAGACCTCTATCACTTATTTCCTTAATCAAAAATGAGACAGCATTTCCACATTATATATATGTACATATGTATATGTATATATACATTATATATGAGCATATATATGTATATATGTGGATTATTGTGAAGTTATAAAACGTTTTGCATGTAAGCATGCAAAATTGCTATGATTGAAAATTGATGGACAGATCAAGCATTGATCAAGCTTGTTTTTAAAACAGTTAGCTGATGTGTCTGGAGTTTGTTTGATGCCCTGGCACATCCACTCTCTCTTATAAATAAAAATAAAATAAAAACACACAAAAACTTAGATGAGGTCTGGGATGATGCTTCAGTGGTTAAAGACACTTGCTTGAAAAGTCGGCTTGTTTGGGATCAATTCCCAAGCCACCCATGAAAGGCAGATACAAGAATGGCACATGCGCCTGGTACTCATTTGCAGCTGTAAAAGGTTATAGTGCATCCATCATACACACACACACACACACACACACACACACACACACACACATTAAATTTTTAAATAATTAGTTGAACATAATAGTTATATGGTAAAGATCAAAGATAATAATAAATAAAAAAATGAAACAACCTGTTACCTACTGAGGGTTATTAGATCTCTTAAAAGAGTAGAGTAATATCCATGGGGGTAATCACTATATGTGTACTATATGTGTAATTTTGAAAATCAAAATAAATATCTTATGTAGGCAGATCAATGCATCTTCAATATGCTAGACTAAAACTAGTAGTAAGAAAACAGATACATAGTTTGTACTCCTTTGTGCTAATGTCACAGAAGTTCCAGTTCTACTCATACTATCCAAGAAAAGTGCTTTAATTATTAGAAATATCCAAAATATCATTTTAAACCTGTTATCAGGTTGGAGAGAGGGCTTAGTGGTTAAGGCACATGCCTGGGAAGCCTAAGGACCCTGGTTCAATTCTCCAGGTCCCACATAAGCCAAATGCACAAGGGGCTACACATGTCTGGGGTTTGTTTGCAGTGGCTAGAGGCCCTAGCACACCCATTCTCACTCTCCCTCTTTCCCTCTCTCTGTCTCTACTAAATAAATAAAGCGGGGCATATTGGCGCACACCTTTAATCCCAGCACTCGGGAGACAGAGGTAGGAGGATCACTGTGAGTTCATGGCCACTCTGAGACTACATAGTGAATTCCAGGTCAGCCTGGACTAGAGTGAAACCCTACCTCCAAAAACCAAAACCTGTTATCTTTATCTCTATCCTATGAATCATGAAATAGAAGCATTGTGTTTGCAAAGCTCCTGCTGTCATGACAAGGATATTTACAGGTAATTTTTATGTGATGCTCAAGAAATCCTGTACAAACTTTGGTTGACAACATCACTGACTATTTGGATCTTCAGTCAGAGAAATTTCTATGTTTGTTGATTTGTATTTGATCACTTATGGCTTTGGAGTTTATAATACTAATCTAATTTAATTTATATGTACTGCATTCAGAATAAAGTTTTTAATATAAAAAGATCTTGTTTATGCTGTTATTCCTTAAAGTTCTAAAGGTTTGCATGTTTAGGAACCTTCATAAATACAAAAGTCTATGAGTTAGTTCTGACCAGTGTGGAGTTTTCTATGTACTAACAAGATAAAAGATTGTAAGATAAACTAAATCTACAAATAAAAATGATTAAAATGATTGTTTTAGAAATTATGAAGAAATTTTTCTAGCTGTATCATCATAAGAAACATGTAAATTATGTAAAATGCACTTGCAGAAAAAAAGGTAGATATGAGCTGAAAGAGATCAATGAAAGGGTTGAAATGGATAGTAACTAGTGGAAAATTGAATTTGCGTGTCTTTGGGTTTGCAGTGTTGAACCAAAACATGTAGCAGATTATGCCATGTAATGTTAATTTTGACAACTTTAAATCAGACTAAGAAACTGTGAAATCATCATGAAAGATGTATGGGCTCTGCTGTGTCTCCTTGATCTTAGATTTGCAAATTTGCTTTTGGAAAAGGTTTTCATCTGGTCAACCAAAGCACTGTGTCTGAAAGTATATCTAAATGAAAATACTTCTTGATGCAATCTTTGGAGTTTCTTAGTGAGAGCACACTGGTGTTTTTTTCAAAATTTTCAAAAAAATTTCATTTTATCTCTTCTTTTACTAGGAAACTGGTCATCTGGTTCCAGAAGGGCAGAGAAACTAGAGAAGCTAAAGGTGAAATGAGAATGGGGGCAGTTCTCTTATACTGTTGCTATGGACATAAATTAATCATTCAGTGGAAATTTTTATTTCTTGTTATAGACACTGACTGAGAAAGGCTGACAGAAAAGGACAGTGTGTGTGAAAAAGGTCTAGTTGTATCATCTTGGAAATAAATGAATTGTCTCACCTGCACTGGTTTCATAGGGCTTTGATAATTAGCATAGCACATGTTGTATATACAGTCTTCTGAAGTATTTTGTCAGGTAGTCTGTGAACCTCTTCAGAATGTCTCTTAGATTCATGGCTTCTATCTCTCTACAGTAAAAGAATTTTAAGATAGGAACAATGTTTTGTCACAGACAGGACACTGATTTAAAGCAAAAGTTGCAGTGACTCTTATCCAGAAATAATTCTTTAAAGTGAATAGATAAAAGGTATACTAGACTTTTGAAAAAAAAAAAAAACTGTTTCTAAAATAATAGAGGTGAAGTAACTACTAGAAAACTAGTAACTACTATTAAAATTGAAATTTAGAATATTTGTGGGAACAAAACTTATAAAATAGAAATAAAATGGCTAAATGCTAACAGAAAGTTTTATTAAGGATAGTCATCACATTACTGGCCAGACATCTGTCACACACGGCTTGTGTTATAGTCAGCTTCAGTTGCTGGGATGAACTTCCAAAACAGGCACAGCTATGGAAGAGATCTATTAAAGCTTACAGGTTGAGGAGAAGTTCCATAATAACAGAAGAAGCTGGCTCACTTTCACAGGTCCAAGCAGAGAGAGAGAGAGAGAAAGACAGAGAGAGAGAGAGAGAGAACAAGGTAACTACCACCAGCACCATAAGCAAGCACACTCCAGCAACTCCATAATGGCAGAACTCCAGCCCCATGCATGCATATATATATATATATATAATTTTTTTTTTTTTTTTTTGCTGTAAAATGATCTGCCCCCACACCTTAGGGCTGGACCTTGGGATCTGCCCACAGTGACACCTTCACCTCCAGGTGGCTGGAGGTCTAAATAACAATCCTTAATAAACTCCTGAATATATTGGGGAACATCCATTCAAACTACCACATTCTATCCCTGGTCCCCAATATAATCATTATCATCTACTATGTAAGTTTTATTCAGTTCAAATTCAAAGATCTCCATAGTCTTTACCAACTTAAGATAGTTCTAAAGTCCCAAGTCACATCTGAGAATTAAGATAGTCTCTTAAGTATGAGTCCTGTAAAATTAAATAAGTTATATACTTTCAATATATAAAGGTATAATGGTCCGAAAATCACTGAAGAAAGACCCCAGAATCAAATAGTATGTAAAAGCATAGAGCATTTATTCTGAAAATTAGCCAGCATGCTGGGGTCAACCACTTGTACAAAATGGCAGCAAATGAGGCTCTCTTTTAAGCACAGCTAAAGGAATTTTGGTGGGCTTTTAGTCTTTTAACATGATTGCCTAATTCGAACAGTAACAGTTCTTGTGTTTTCTTTTGATTGGTCTTAAGGTTTTGGCAGCCAGGTCTAGGGGAATTTCAGGCAGAGGAGATAACCTCCTAACGTGATTGGCTAAGCAAGCAGCAGTTACCTTTGTACATACTCAGCCCCCAGAGCTCGCCCCTCCTGGAAATTGAAACTTTGGCCTAGTCAGGGCAGCACCTTACTGAGGTCTGTCATGGCGTCAGTTTGGTCCCTTCATTCCCCGCTTGAGTTTGGTTCCATCTCAAATCTTTGAGATGAATCTAAAGGTTGGAACTGTTGTTTCTGAACCATAAATTGTACGAAACAATCCTTAACAAATTTGACCAAGGCATTAATAATACAGGGCCCACAAGTGAGGGAGGGCAAGCAACGGAAGGATAAGGGGACCTGATGGGGGAAAAATTAAAGTAGTTAGCAGGGGGACCAGTTAAACAGAGATTTGTACCAGCTTTGAGGTTGTTTTTTATAACGCCAGAATGGTTAACATAGAAACAGCATATTTTTTTCTTTAAAGCAACACAGAGACCACCTCATTGTAGGAATAGTAGGTCTAAATTTTGTCTGTTTAAGATCCAGAGGGCAGGATGTGGGGTATACCTTTACATAAGGGGTACACTTGGCTCTTAACAGGGTGAAGGGAAGGAGTTCCATCCGTCCTTTGCTGGACTCTAGGGTTAATTTAGTTAAAGTCTCCTTTATTTTTTTAAATCTGTCCTGAACTTTGGGGATTATAGATGCAATGTAATTTTTTAATTGATCCCCAATATTTTGGTCAGTTCCCCAGTGATTTCTGACATAAAGGCAGGCTCATTATCTGATCCTATCTTTAGGGGCAACCCATAGCTGGGAATTAATTCTTAACAATTCCTTAACTATTATATGGGCTGTCTCAGATTTGGTAGGGAAAGCTATTTATCTTGAAAAGGTATCAACATAAACAAGCAAATATTTATATCCATATCGACCTGGTTTTACATCTGTGAAACCAGCTTCCCAATATCTACCTGGTTCTGTTCCCCTTTTCCTTTTGCCCCTATTGGTGGTACCTTACCAGAGGAGGCATTTGCTTGTTAGCGGGCCTGACAGCGGGTGGTGGTGTCCTTGATGACTAAGGCTGTATCTGCGAAGAAAACTCTTTGCTTATTAATTCTGCTAGCTTGTTGCTGCCTAAGTGAGTTTCTTCATGTAGTTGTTTAGCAAGTCTTTGCCCTAGGGCTTAGGGCAGCAACAATTGTCCATTCTTCAGTTGGTATCATCCTTGTGGAGTTTGTTCTTTTATCAGATGAGAGGTGAGCTATAGGTCTTGTTCTGTGTATGCTGGTCTCTCAGGAAGAGTGAGTGCTGGGAGGGTGACCAGACAATCTGACCGGTTCTGAGAGGCAGCACTCTTTACTGCTAGGTGTGTCAGTCTGTTCCCTCTTGCTTTTGTGGTCTCCCCTTTCCGATGACCTTTGGCATTAATAGCCTTGTCCCTGGTAGATGGACATGAGCCATGGCAAAGTCATGACTATCTGTGTAGATATTCACTGTCTTGTCTTTTCCCAATATCAGAGACTTGCTCAGTGCTATCAGCTCAGCTTTCTGAGCTGATGTACCCTGAGGCAGGGCCTCAGCCCACAGGGTTTCTTCCAAAGTCATCATAGTCGCCCCTGCATACCTAATTCCATCCACAACAAAACTGCTCTCATCAGAATACATCACCAGATCAGGGTCCAGCCAAGCCACACCTGTCAGATCCATGGAAGGTGGTGGTGATCTCTACGCAGTCATGCAGAGGAATTGATGCCTTATCCATCTCAGGTAGCAGGGAGGCTGGATTCAAAGCCACAGTTTGGCAAAACTGTATCCTTGGTTGATCTAAGAGCAAGGCCTGATAGTGGGTTATGTGGGAGTTGGAGAGTCATCAATCGGGAGGGGTTTTTAGAAGAGCCTCTATCACTTGTGGGGCTGTAATTGATAAAGTCTGTCCCAAGGTTAGTTTGTCTGTGTCCTTTGTCAAAATAGCAGCAGCTGCAATAGCCTGGAGGCAAGGGGGCCAACCGGTGGCTACTGGGTCTAACTTGTTAGACAAATAAGACACTGGGTGATGTCATGGCTCCAGCCTCTGGGTTAGGATGCCCCTGGCTGTCCCCTTCTCTTCGTCCATGTACAAGTGGAAGGGTTTTGTTAAGTCTGGAAGTGCCAAGGCAGTTTTTGGAATGCTTGTTTCTTATTTTCAGTCCAGTTAAAATCTTTTTTTTTCTTGCCTTCTAGTGGCCTCATATAGAAGCTTGACTAATTCAGCAAACCTTGGAATCCAAATTGTGTAATACCCTACAGTTTTGAGGAATTCTCAGATTTGTCTGTTAGTCTGAGGCATGGGGTTCTGGGTGATGGCCTAAATTCTAGAGGCTGACAGCATCCTCTTACCTCCTTGGAGTCTGTATCCCAAGTAGGTTGCCTTACACACGCACAGCTGAGCCTTACTGGCTGACACAGGATGGCCCAGATGTTGTCAGGTGTCCAGGAGATGCTCTGTGGCAGCTAGGCAGTCTTACTGCAGCTAGCAGGAAGTCATCCACGCACTGCAAGAATGTTGCTTCAGGCGTCTCATTGTGAAAGACCTGAAAATCCTTACTGAGAGTCTCATCAAAGACAGTAGGAGAATTTTTAAATCCCTGTGGAAGTCTAGTCCAGGTCAATTGCCCATTGGTGCCTCATTCCATATCTGTCCATTCAAAGGCAAAAATGGGTTGACTTCCCTTCACCAATGGGATGTTAAAGAAAGCATCCTTTAAGTCCAGCACAGAATATGTCTTTCAGGTGGAATCATACTGAGCAAAGTATAAGGGCTGTTTCATGGGGCCTCGTGCCTTCTGGAAGGTAGTCACCATAACCTTAGTTATTTTCTTAGCCTGTCTATCTTTAGAGTGTCTTTATTATTATATATCTTGATAGTAATCTCTATTAACTCTGAAAGAAGTTTCCTCTTAAAGCCTTTTATTTTCTGAATTTCCTTTTTAATATCTGGTATGGACTGACTTGCAAAAGCAATGTTAATAGTTAGCCTATTCTCCGGGGCTTTGGGATCTATGGAGGGTGGAGAGGTATGTCCTACATACTTCCTGCAGTCTTTCTAGGAAAGCAGTGGGGGACTCTGTGGGCCCTTGTGTCCCTTTACCCACCTTAGACAAATTTGTAGGGCACTGAGCAAGCGGCTGCCTGGAGACGACCCATCAGAGTCCTGTGAAAGAGGTTAAGGAATGTCCTGCCTTCAGGGGTGTTGGGATCCCAGTCCTGTTGTGTGGAAAGGAAAACCTTGTCAATAACATTAGGGTTCTCCATGAGGCAGTCATTGGCTTCCAACATTAATTTCTTGGCTTCCCTTCTGATTTCTTCATGTTCATCTGTGGTGAAGAGGATCTGCAAGAGTTGTTAACAGTCCTTCCATGTGGGCTGGTGGGTGTAGAAGGCTGTCTCAAAAAGGGATATCAGAGAACCTATTTTAAATCAGATTTAGGTTTAGCAACAAGAATGGGGTGCTAGGGAATCGAACCTAGATTTTTAGGCTTCCCAGATAAGCACCTTAACTGTTAAGCCATCATTTATTTGATGTCCTTTTTAAAAAAAAAAAATATTTATTTGCAAGCAGATATAGAGAGAGGAATAGGCAGAGAAAGAATGGGCACACCAGGGCCTCCAGCCACTGCAAATGAACTCCAGATGCATGTGCCTATTGAACATCTGGCTAATGTGGGTCCTGGGGAATCAACCCTGGGTCCTTTGGCTTTGCCAGAAAGTGCCTTAATCACTAAGCAATCTTTCCAGCCCAGATGTTGCCTACATTTTTTTTTCTTCTGAGGTAGGGTCTCACTTTAACAGGATAACCTGGAACTCACTCTGTAGTCCAAGATGACCTCAAACTCATAGTGGTCCTCCCATCACAGCCTCCTGAGACCAGGATTATTTATAGGCCTGAGCCACAGTATCCATCCTCATACATTACTCTTGACATCTTTCACATCCATTTTTTAAAGCAAATCATGGAGTCCCAGGGTAGCCCCTAACAGAGCACACTTAGCTTCCTCCCAGGAGGCCCCTGCAGGAAAGAAAAGAAGTTACCCCAGGCCACCATGAGCCTCTGCCACCTGTGACTCCTTCCTTACACAGCACCAAGATCCTATCATCTTCTCAAATGCTTCCTCTCACCTCCTTAATTCCCAAGTCCAGTGGAGGCCCAACAGTCCTCATTCTGCCTGCCAGAGGCTCCCATGAGGCCCAGGGTCCATGTTCCTCCCCCAACCTTCCTCATTTTTTTCTACCACATTCTTGTCAGACATCCAGACCTAAGCTACACCTGGCTTTGCTCACTCGCCACATTTTTGCCTCAAACCCCAGTTCATTGTGTTCTTCTAGTCCAAGAAGCCTTCCCCTTTTCCCACTGTCTTATCTCCTCCAGGGAGCCTTTGACTTCCCTGCCTGCCCAAGTTTCCATAGTCCCAATATACATTTTAGGTAAGTCTGATGTTGGCCTTATTTAAGGAGTTTGTAACTTGATTAAGTACCTTGACTCAGTTTACCTATTTAACCTTTTATCTACTGAAAAATTTCATCTAACAGATGAACAGGTGTTCAAAGAGAACTATAAAGAGAAACAAAGTTATATGCCATTTTTTATTCCCTTTTCCTTGTCAGAGACAATTGGCCATTTTGTCTGGACAGGGTCGGGGGACATATGACTTAAACTTGCATGGGGTCTGAGATAAAGGGGGCATTATCCCTTTTTCAGAGTCCAGCTTGCCATGACTTTAAATAGCATATAACAGTAAGCTAGAGTAAAAGGAAATGACAGAACAGAGCTAAGCATCCTGGCATTCCTTGTCTTACTCTGAAGTTGTTTGTTTTTACCTAGTTAATTTATTTTACCCATTTGTAATACATAAGGTGATAGGGTCATGTATATGTTTTACCTGGTTAGACCTCCAAAGAATATGAATTACATCTGTGTTTATGACTTTGTGACCTACCTGGCAATGACATCACCTATATCTAATGTAAGCAAAATTTAAATTAAATCTATGTCCCTATATAAAACTTTTAGAGCATCCTTAAAAGTCTGTAAACAGTTAAAAAAATCTTTAACTTCAGGCATGGTGTTTAGGTTTAGCCTCAAAATTAGCTTTCTGTTACTTTTAAAAGAAAATTAATTTTAGGCAAAATCTGGTCTTTTTAGATTTCTTATATCCTTTTTATATATGCACATCTTCATCCACATATACATCTTTATCCACATACTTTAACATTCTGATCTAAGTTCCATTCAAAAAAACATAAGCATTTTATGTCCAACATTGACAAATACCTTCCCAGTTCCATTAATCATTTTATCTCAATGAATAATTAACCATCTTTCTTTATAAGACTAAAAATTACACCAAATCGATTAATCTTATTGCCCATTGACAAAGAACAAGTAGTTTGGCTTCAAAAAATAAGACATTTTACTATTGAAAATTTGCAGAGAAAAAAGCCTTAGTATTTAGGTAACAGCAACAACAACAACAACAACAAAAACCCTCTCCCTGACAACCAGACTTGTTTTATAACACCAATATATACATATACCTTTAACTTGATAAATGGTGGGAAAGTGGAAGGTGCCACTCTCTGGCCATCTCACTTTGAAAGTCAGTCATTGATTCCTGCAAAATATGGTTAATTTTTACGGCCACACTGTTAAATCCACATTGTCTGCCAGGAGTCTGAAATCCTTGAAGTGTGACTAGACTAGGTCCCGTGGGGTGGAGCTTGCCGCCTGTCCCATGGTGTCTTACAAGAAAGTAAAAAGGATGAACAAGACACAAGCACACAGACACAGAAGCAAATTCCCCAGGGAGTGAAAAAAAGAAATCAAAACGATGCAGACAGTGGCCTATCCCATAAACGGATTCCGCCAGACGGGGTCCAAGCATCCCATAACCCCGGAGCCCCAAGGTAATTTGTGGCCAGACAGCCTTATCTCAGTGGGCCTCCAGATTGTGTTTGTACACCAGATTTACCAGAGAAACAAGGAACAGAGACACGCAACATAGAGGAGCCCCCACATACCGATCAGCAGAGAACCAATAGTTCCTCTAGAAAACACTCCACTATTGAGTCTGGAGGTCCCCAGCGATCCTGGATGAGCCCGTAAATGTAATGGTCTGAAAATAGCTGAAGAAAGACCCCTGAGTCAAATAGTATGTAAAAGCATAGAGCGTTTATTCTGCAGAATTAGCCAGCATGCTGGGGTCAACCACTTGTACAAAATGGGGGTGACCCAAGGAGCTCACAGGCTCCCTTTAACACAGCTAATTTTGGTGGGCTTTTAGTCTTTTAACATGATTGGCTAATTTGAACAGTAACTGTACTTGTGTTTTCTTGATTGGTCTTAAGGTTTTGGCAGCCAGGTCTAGGGGAAATTCAGGCAGAGGAGATAACCCTCCTAACTTGATTGGCTAAGCAAGCAGCAGTTACCTTTGTACATACTCAGCCCCCAGAGCTCGCCCCTCCTGGAAATTGAAACTTTGGCCTAGTCAGGGCAGTTCCTTACTGAGGCCTGTTATGGCGTCAATTTGGTCCCTTCAAAGGCACAGAGTAAACATTTTCATCAAATATCTGCAGTTCAAGTACAATATAACCTATGACTGACAGTCTCTGGATTTTCTAATTCAGCTCCTCCATCTGGGATGAATAGCCAGGGAAAGCTTCCATCCCAAGCCAACAGCACCCCATGATAGGACTTGCACAGTCCTGATATATCCAGAACATCTTCGGGTTTCCATGAAACCACGGTCCATCTTCTAATGGCTTTTCCAGCCTCTTCATCAAGGTCATCACACCCTGCCTATATGTTGCATCTCAGCATTGGCTCCTGGAACCATGTGCACTTCATGACTCAGTCCATGCATTTTTCATGCTTCCAAAAGCAATAACAAGTGTTCATGGCATAGCCATATTCTTAATTCAGGGATAAAATAAATTGTAACCTTGAAGGGCAGGTTCCTTTCTTTCAGATCTCCTTTCAAATGATTGCATTCCTACCATTCAATCTTTCTGGGTAGAATCACCTCTGGCAATCTCTCTATTGTTTTATTATAAAGCATTTGAGCCATTTTCCTTAAGACTGCTTATGTGTTCAATAATAGCAAATTCACTAAACTAAGACCAGTCTCTGTGCCAGTAAATTTTAACTTTATTTTAATTTTACTTTTTTTTTTCTTCTTTTTTTTTTTTTTTTAGGTTTATCGAGGTAGGGTCTCACTCTGGCCTAGGCTGGCCTGGAATTAACTATGTAGTCTCAGGGTGACCTCGAACTCAAGGTAGTCCTCACACCTCTGCCTCCCATGTGCTGGGATTAAAGGCATATGCCACCACACCCGGCTAACTTCTTCTTCTTCTTCTTTTTTTTTTTTTTTTTTTTTAAGGTAGGGTCTCATTCTAGTCCAAGCTGACCTGTAATTCACTGTCATCTCAGGGTGGCCTTTAACTCATGGTGATCCTCCTACTTCTGCCTCCCAAGTGCTGGGATTAAAGGTGTGTGCCACCATGCCTGACCTTGTTTTAATTTCTACAATTTTAAATCTTGTAGGTCTCAATCCCATATCTTTAGCTAAGCACATCAGTCCACTGCAAATTTAACCTTGATCAAACTCTCTGGGAATGGGAGAATGCAGCCAGCTCTTATGCCAGTACTCCAGTTCCAACAAAGTTTTCTGTGGTCTTTCCTCCCCCATGGGAAAGCTCATAAGCACAACCTCCAAATACAATTCTCTCTGCAGTTAGCATTTTCAAACTCTCACCAGAATATCCCATAAAACTTGGCTTACTTCTCTGGAAGGTGTCTTCTATTGCAAGTACCAAGTCCATGCACATTCCTCAAAAACAAAAGTTCCAAAAAACCCAAAATCCACATGATCAGTTTCATCATAGCAGTTCCCCACACTCTGGAACCCATTCTGTCATAGTCAGCTTTGGTTGCTGGGATGAACATCCAAAGTAGGCACAATTATGGAAGAAGGGATTTATTGATGCTTACAGATAGAGGGTAAGTTCCATGCAGAAGAAGCTGGCTCACTTTCACCTGTCCAAACAGAGAGAGAGAGAAAGAAAAAAAGAAAGAAAGAAGTAACTACCACCAGCACCATAAGCAAGCACACTCCAGGAACTCCATAATGGTAGAACTCTAGCACTTTGCATATCATTTGGGCTTGAAAATTATCTGCCCTCACACCTTAGGACTGGATGCTAGGATCCTCCCACAGTGATATCTCCTCCATACAGGTGCCTGGAGATCTAAACTACAAAATTTAATAAACTCCTAAATATATTGGAGGACATTCACATTACCACAGCTTGTCGTTATCAACTTTCCCTCCAGGTCTGAAAGTATATTCAGGCATTGTCAGACCTGAACAGAGCTTTGCTCTATGCTAAAGAGCTGGGAGGGTTTAAACATATTTATCAGTGACTGTTAGTGAGGCAATGACAATACAAAAATTATAAAATTGTCCTAGTAAGAACCCCACTAGGTGTGGTGGCACACCAAGCAGTTGGGAGGATCGCCAAGTGTTCTAGGCCACCCAGAGACTACATAGTGAATTTCAGGTCAGCCTGAGCTAGAGTGAGACCCTACCTTGAAAAACAAACAAACATATATAAATAAATAATAAAATCCTAGTAAGAAAACAGCTTAAATATCTATGCTAAAGAGGAAAATGGAAATATAACATGTTAGAGCAACTTGGTATTTATGTTTCTTTGGGCTTACTTTCATATTATATAATCTCTTAAATCTACAAAAATGAAATAAATTCACATTGCTATTCTAATTTTAAAGTTTACATGAAATCCACATCTAAAATTTATTTTTAAAACTTCGTTTATTCAACCTATGTACAAAAGAAAGCAGTTACTTTATTTAATTAAGAGCATTTGTTGCAGACATCATCATTATTATATTACTATAAAACTATACTGAAATTTAAATCTGAACACTTAGAAAATCTTTCATTTTATCCATTATAACTGAAAATCCATTATATTTAGTAGCAATAAGTGTAAACATAATTTTATTTCTTGATGATAATTCTTTATGTCCTCATTATTAGATATAAGTTATTTGATGTAATTATAATTAGAAGTATTTGTTTTTATTACTCTTTATAAAATGGAAAGAGATTTGTATTTAAAGTTGTATAAATGTTACATGGTGTGAGTTTAAGCTGAGAAAACAGTATGAAAATACAAAGAAAAATAAATGCCACTTAGCATCCAACTAACCTAAAATAGCCAGTAGTAACGATTGATGGCTATGCATCATGTCAAAACTTATAATATTACATAAATTTAGTCATATTTCATACACTATGTATATTGTTTTCTCCTTTTCACATCCTATTGACAATCAAGTATACCCACATTCTCCCACTAAATGTGTTATTATAAATAGTCTGTATTCATGTCAAGATACAATAACTAATTATCCACATACCCACACAGAGAACATATTTTCTTCAGTGTCTTTAAATGATTTTATACCTTGTATGTTTTTCTTTATCTTCCTTTCTTCTAAATAAAATGATGTACAAACCCTCCCAATGTATTCTGAGTAGCTCTAATCCATTATTCTTATTGATGGACATTAACTTTATTTCTGGCTAATGTCTACCATGAGCAAACCTGCAATAAATACTTCATGTACTGTGCGAGTGAGTAGGGATTTATTTTTATTTCTAAAACATATATTTCCAGGTGTAGGATTGCTGCATACATTGACTTTTTTTTTTTTCTGGTTTCTCGAGGTAGGGTGTTACTCTAGCCCAGCCTGACTTGGAATTCAAAATGTCATTTCAGGGTGTCCTCAAACTCACAGAGATCCTTCTACCTCTGCCTCCTGAGTGCTGGGATTATAGTCGTATGCCACCACACCCAGTTCCATTGAATTTTTAAAAGATATCTCCAGATATTTTCCCAAAAGGATGTTATCACTTGAACATTCTTACTTCATTTTTTGAATAGTTCTTGCCATTTGTCTTATGCATGTCCAAAATTATCATATTACACTTGAGTTTTCATTTCTCTAACTAGTGAATCTGAGTACATTTTCATTTTTATATAGCTCTTTGAGCTTCCTCCTGTGAATATGTCTATGCCAGTAGTGAACAAAATATGTGATTTTGTCTTCTTTTGTGCACTTTAATAATTTGTAGTAATTCACACAATTTTGTAATAAGATTTGTAGCAATTAATATTATTTTGTAAAAATTCAATTTAACATTGAATAATCAATTATTCAAAATAATCAATTGATTAATGCAAGTTTTAAATTTTAAAACATTAGGATTCTTTGCTGTCATAGCTTCTGCATTTTTTTCATCTCTATGTAAAGTGGTATTCACAATCATAAATTATATATCTAGCCTACTAAAGTTTCTTGGAAGATTTATACACTGCTGTCTTAATTTTAAGCTGTATGTTCAATGTGTCTGGACATAGCTTTGTGAATGTGTAAGACAGAGCTTCATTTCTCACATTCTTGCCTTTGGACATCTGTCTGCACTAGGAGAATTTTAAATGGTCACATCTTCCACATTTGTTTGGAATATCAATTTTTCAGATTTTTATAGTTTGATTTTCTATATCACAGGATGTCTAATAAACAGATTGATTTTTCTACAGTGACTATATCGTATTACACTATTTTGGCTATCATAAGTATTTTCTTACAGACTCTTCAAAAAAAATTAAGGGACGATTTGGCCATATATCCCAAACTAACCTTGAACTCTATTTTCCTGACTCAACTTCAGGGATCACAGACATGTGCCACCATACCTACCTCATATTCTTCTTTTCTACTGATTAATGGATTCTTTCCATATGACTCTAAGAAACTTTTTTGTGATTCCTTATTAGGATAATTTATATTTGATGTGGCTACAAAATCCAAATGAATATTGTGGTTTTAAACTCTGTTCTTAAACTGTGGATTGTGTTATTTCAAAATGTTATTTTGAAACACAATCCACACTTTTTGATGTATATTCTAGATATCTTTTGCTGTTTTTCTTCCTAAATGTTATGGATAAATTTTTACTTGCTGATATAAGAATAATTTTAAAAATTTCCAAGTCTATTTAGGTAATTATTACTAGAATAAAACTGCCAAAATAATATAGCTTCCTTTTATCTTCCACATTATCAATTTTCTTTTAATTTAATAACTGAATACTAGATTCTCTTGAGTATAAGACATTAACATAGCAAATTTCTTTCTCACCCTTTTCAATGTTTATGCCATTAATTGCACAAATAAAGATTCAAAATAGAAAACAGATAATAATAATAATAATAAAAATTCCTAAGGGATACATAAAGTTTATTGGAAGTATTATTTTGTTAATGATTAGGGTAAAATAGGAAAGAGTGTGATCCCCTGGAGAGTTGGCTCAGTGGTAAGGAGCACTTTCCACCTAAATACAAGGGACTGTCAGATTGTCAGATGGAGACTGACTAGCTTGTATCCCCTGAACCTACATTTTAAAAAACCTGGTTGGGGGCGGGGGGTAGAGCTGGAGAGATGGCTTAGTGATTAAGGCACTTGCCTGCAAAGCCTTAGGACCCAGGTCAGATTTTCCAGGTCCCACATTAGCCAGATGCACATCATGGCACATGCATCTGGAGTTCATTTGCAGTGGCTAGAGGTCCTGGCATGCCTATTCTCTCTCTCTCTGCTTCTGTCTCTAATAAATAAACTTAAAAAAATATTTAAAAACTGGGGGTGGGTGGGGTGGAGAAGTGACTCAGCAGTTAAGGTGCTTGCCTGCAAAGCCTAATGTCTCTGGTTTGATTGTTCAATAACTATGAAAAGCTAGATGCACAAAGTGGCACATGCATCTGGAGTTTATTTGCAGCAGCTATGAGACCTGACACTGTCATTCTCTTTGTCTCTCTTCTATCTCTCTGCTTTCAAATAAATAAATAAATAAAATTAATAAAGAAATTGGAGGGGTAGAGAGATGGCTTAGCAGTTAAGGCGCTTGCCTATAAAGCCAAAGGATCTAGGTTC
This sequence comes from Orientallactaga sibirica, assembly GCA_036365145.1. Taxonomy (NCBI): domain Eukaryota; kingdom Metazoa; phylum Chordata; class Mammalia; order Rodentia; family Dipodidae; genus Orientallactaga; species Orientallactaga sibirica. The sequence continues at coordinate 3,181,918 of JAEOAD010000019.1, read as the reverse complement.
AATTCCCCAGGACCCATGTAGGCCAGAGGCACAAGGTGGCACATGCATCTGGAGTTCATTTGTAGCAATTAGAGGCCCTTGCATGCCCATTCTCTTTCTTTCTATCTTACTCTCTCTCTCTCAAATAAATAAATAAAATAGTTTAAAAAAGAAAAAGAAAGAAATTGGGCAGGGCCACATTTGCCTGTATCCTCAGTCCATGGGATGCAGAGACATGAAACTCGCTAGGGCTTGCTGAAAAATTGCAGCCCTGGGTTGAGAGAGAGATTCTATTTCAAGGAAATATGCACATGAAGGATAAAAGAACAACCAATGTCCTCTATCTTGTATGTATACATGTGCCCACACTACACATCATACACACCACACACATGCACTCCACATATACATGCACATAGACAAAATAAGAATGTGATCAAAATCAAAGTGTTTAAAATAGTACATTTTTCATTTAAATCTTTCTGGTTTTATGAAATATATTTTATTTATTTGAGAGAGAGTAAAAGAGGGAGAGAGAGGAAGAGAGAATGGGTGCATCAAGCCTCTAGCCACTACAAATGAACTCTAGATGCATGCACCACTTTGTGCATCTGGCTTTATGTGGGTTCTGGGGACTCCAACCTGGGTCCTTGGGCTTTGAAGGCAAGCACCTTATCTACTGAGCCATCTCTCCAGCCCATAATCTTTGTAATTTTTACATGTTTAGGAAACTCAAATTTATTCCATGCTTTGGATTATGATTACTTTATTATTAAAAATAAAAGGTTTTACAGTATTTACTGGGTCACAAGATCTAGTCAAATTGAATGCTGTCTAAGGAAGTGAAAAGCATTATTGGCTTAGAATTTGTGCCCCATTAATTCCCATTGGTGCCCACATCTAGGAAGAAGACCTATTGGTCTTCAAATACTATAATACATGTTCTTCCCTATCTGATTTCTAACTGAAGAGAGACCCTTGATAATGGCAATTTTCAATTAACTCAAGATCCTGTAAATGGCCTGTTACTTGAAGAAGGGTAAGTTAAGCATTTAATCAAAAACATTAAGGTTCATTTCCCTTTATCTCTGTTCACTTCCTAATTAGATAGACATTAACATGTAACAAGAGGTAAATCTCATGTAACAATAAGGGCATTGGTGATTATGGATAATCTGTGCAATTAGAATGCCAGTGTGAAATATTAGTGCCATGTGCCAATAATTAAAATGTCTCAAATTTGTTAACTACTCCAGGTCTTTGTTTGCATTCATGTAATCTGATCTGTGTGCATAGGGACTGATTTACTATAATGATGAATGGGTTAATTAATGACAGGTAGGTATGTATACAAGGAAAGGCAAATACTAAATGGAGAGAAGAAAGATACATGAAATTGTAAACTACTTTAAAAGATGGCTGTAGGAATTAAAAACAAAAGTGGGTTTTATGTACCAGAGCAGCTAAAAGAAAAAGAAAGTGAAACGTGATGGGTATTTAATGTGTGGATGTGGGTGGTGCTTGTATTTGTTTATACTGTCTGCTTCCAGTGAATATTGGGAACATATATTTCTATGATAGTTGTATAATTTCATGGAAGCAAAACACTATGGAACAAATAAGTTTCTTTTGGCTAAAAGAAACGTTGGCTCATAGAGTATTATGCTTGCAAGTTTTTGTGTAAAAAATTTGCAGTGATTTTGTAAAGAACTAATTTGTTATCACTGTGATGAATTTTTAAATATTGCCTATGCTATTATTCAGCATGTTTTCTGTTTTGCCCTGATAATGGAATGTCAATTACAATTAAAAACAATATCAGTTAGCTGGGTGTAGATGTCCAATAAATTTCTGTAGTTTTTCATACTTGTAATGCAAGCAATTAGGAGGTAGAGCAGGAGGAGATCACCATGAATTTGAGCTAATTTTGAGCTACATAATGAGACCCTGTCTCAAAAAAAACTCATTATAATAACAATAATAATTATAATTGGATTAAAATGGTGTCAAAATCAAATCAACTTCACAGCTTCTGTACCTTTCACAAATTATTATGTTTTCTTTTGCCCTTTTATTAAAAGAGACAAAGGAGAAATAGTAGGAAAGTGTATTATTTTATGAAGCAATTCAGTGTCCTTCTAAGATACAGTGTCCTCTCAGATATAGTGAATCAAACCTTAAAGAGAGATTGTGGGTCTCTAGGAAAAGTAAAAATGAGAAAGAAAAGGAATGAAGTGATGTATTTTGTTGAAGGCCTTTTCTGCATCTATCGAAATGATCATGTGGTTTTTGTGTTTAAGCTGATTTATGTGGTATATTACATCAGCAGATTTCCATATGTTGAACCAATCCTGAATTCCTGGGATGATGCCTACTTGATCGAAGTGGATAATGCTTTTGATGTGTTGTTGAATTCGGTTTGTGATGATTTTGTTCAGGATCTTTGCCTCTAAGTTCATCAGGGAAATAGGCCTATAGTTTTCTTGTGGCATCTCTGCCTGGTTTTGGTATTAGGGTGATACTAGCTTCATAAAAGTTGCTGGGGAGCTTTCCCTGTTCTCTATGTGGCACAGTTTGAGAAAAAATGGTTTAAGTTCTTCCATGAAGGTTTGATAGAATTCAGCTGAGAAGCTATCTGGTCCTGGAATCTTCTTTTGGGGCTCCTTGCCTCAGTTCAGAGAGATTTTCTCAACCATGTTTATAGCTGCTCAATTCATAGTAGCTAAGAACTAGAATCAACCCAGATGTCCACCATTAGATGAATGGATAACCAAAATGTGGTGTCCGTCTACATGATAAAATTCTGCACAGCAGTAAGGAAAAATGGCACAATGAAATCTGAAGAAAAATGGTTGAAATTGGAACAGATCATTCTCAGTGAACTCACTAGGTATCCTTGAACCAAAACTTTTGTCACAAAGCACATGCCTGAGTCTATTTGGGGTACTCAAACCCATGCCCTCTTACCTTGATTGTTTCATATACCCAACTTAGTGAGAAGTCAGTGATGAAATTAGAATGCTGCTCTGAACCACATTCTAGGTGTATTCTGTACTCATGCATGTTTCCTCTTAAAAGCAGATAGAAAAAATTAAGAACTGTAACAATGTAATGAAGGCAGAGGTGGCATATCTTTCCAAAGTTCAGAGGCAAGGTCATCAGGCACTTCCTGTGTGAGCATGAGATCCCCAGGTCTCATGTAGATGATTGAAGAGCGAGAAGAGGGGTGGGGATGGCCACCTGCCATCTCAGCACTCAGCAGTTGGAGACAGGGGACCAGAAGCAAACTGGATAGCTATACTAACCAAATGGCTGAGATCTGGGTCCAAGTGAGAGAACCTGTTTGAATAAATAGGATGGAACATTATCAAGGAAGAAGCCTGAAATCAAACTCTGGCCTCCATTTCATGCACAGACACACACAGATAGACAGACACACACACACACACACACACACATATCCAAATACATGCAAACATACATATACACATATACCACATACAAGCACATGCAAAAAGGAAAGTGAAAAAAAGTCAGAGAGGCTATTAATAATATTGAAAAGTAGTCCATGATGCACAGAGGTACATATAAAATTAAGGGATTAGAATTAAAATTATATCTAATAAAAATAAAGTATCAACATCAGTAGAAAACACAATGAAAAGTACCATGCCATTAGTAATGTGCAAGAGCTTTATGATAGAATATTTTAAAAATTATTTTATAATCTCACTGTATCCAGTACCACAGAAAGAATATCAGTGCAGTATTTTAAATGTTAAGTAGTGGAGACAAAATAGAAAAACAAATAAGCATCATTTAATGTTTAACATATTTCCTCCATGAAAATAATTATTATAATAGAGAAGATCACAGAGGCCAGGATTACAAATGATGGTAGACACTGTGCGCTCTCTGAGAACTCATTTACTGTAATAGCATTACATTAGAAACTGGGAAATAAATATTGCCAAAAGAAGAGTGTATACTCTTGTGCTAGAAAGGAGATCAAGCAAACATGGAAGTCCATTTATTAGTATAAAATTGATACATTATAGGTCAAAATGTCCAAAATAGAATTTGGACAAATCAGTAAATAGAGATGCAAGTGAATTTACAGAACACTAGTCAGGGAGATACTATCCTCTGCCAGCAAGAGTCACTACAGGAATCTTCAAGCAGAGAGGGACTAACAGTGGCAGTGGGCAGAGTGTGGCATACCAGGAAGAGCCAGGGGAACCAACATGGTTGCCACAAAGCCAGAAGACATACAGCTGTGGAACTTCTTTTATCCTCCATGGAACAGCTTGGGCCCAGGTTCCAGCACTGCTTACCACTCGTGACTCAACACCTAGAAAGTTAATGATGCTTTGTAGTGCCAACAGGGTAGTAAACAGCTCCAGGGCCTCTTGCCTCCCCCTCAGAAGGATCCCCTCAGCTGTACACAGCAGTGTTCCCATCTTCTCCAAGTTACACGCACACACACACACACACACACACACACACACACTTGCCATGAGGAGTCTGAGTGACATGTGGAACCATGTGAGATGAGCCAGAGAACCAAGAGACAGTCAGAATATGCATTCTTCATCTCTGCAGCCCCTGGTGCCTTTCTAGGAAAAAGGCCTGATCAAGGGGACTAGAGTAGAATGGAATAAGACAGCCTATAATATTTGCCAACGTCACTTCCATCCTTTGGATGTTCAATATTTATATATACGTTGGTTCCATTCTGATATTTTAATATTGACGTCAACAACATTCCTCTAAATCTGTAAAATATACCCAGCCTCTCCCCAGAGTTTTATTATTGACGACAGTTAATCTCTTGGTGATTTTATTTCTCTAATTCTGCTACAATCCAACTCAATAGAATCACCCATCAGATTATCTACTATCAGTAGGTCTTACATAATGATCATAGGAAGGACAATTAATGTAATTAGTATTAAACATATTAATATAATTTATATGAATGAATACACAAAGACTTAATAGGACAAGAAAGAGAAGTTAACGCTACCTGAGTTCCTATAATTCCTTCAAGAAAGTTGTGATAGAACTTAATTGGCAACCTGTATTCAATCTCCCCTTAGCTTTTAGCTAGGCTGTCTCTTCCTCAGTATCCTTGAACTAGTGGATCCACCCTAAGTTAATTTTTGTTCTTTTGACTTGTGTGTTTTTGTCTTAGAATACCTCTACTGTCTTGAACAGCGATTCCCATTGCATGTCACAAGACTCAGTTGGTAAATGCTCCCTTTCTTTGGTAGTTGATTTATTGGCGTGAAGAACCACTGCTTTGAAACAACTGGAAATAGAAGCATCCATAATTTTGGAATTAAAACCTCTAAAGCAAGATTGCCAAAGTCATTGGTATAGGCACCGACCATTTTTTAAGTGGATCATTGAGTGTCACTATCCTAACTTCTAATTCCCAGAGAAAAATAGCACTACATATTTATTACTGGTCCAGGAAAAATATCCCATCATCACTGATTCTTTCTGAGCTGTCAAGTTCACTGAGCTTCTTTAACAATAGGGTTAATGACTCCTGGATGATGAGGGACCTGGTAAGACAAGTGGATGCTATTATGGGCATTCCACTGCCTTCATTCTGTGCTGTTAAATAAACTAGCTATTCAGAAGCAATAGGACATCAGGTCTGTGAGTAAGGCATTGAACTAATACCTAGAGTTGATGTTGGCAGAAGCATGGTAGAATTGATAGAATAAATATGCACTATAAAGGGAATTTATTGAATTAATTTACAGGGAACTACATGTTCTAAGGACTGAAGTTCACTTTCGAAGGCTGATGAAACTGTGTCCCAGCATCCACAAAGGATAGCTTAAAGATGGTAGATACAGCGAGACGGTTCAGCTGTTAAGGTGCTTTCCTACAAAGCTTAACAACCCCAGATTCGATTACCCAGTACCCACATAGAGCCAGATGCACAAAGTAGTATGTGCATCTGGAGTTTGTAGTCACTGGAGGCCCTGGTGTACCTATTTTCTCTCTCTCTCTCCCTCACTGTCTCTGTCTCTCACCTTGCAAATAAATAAATAAATAAAATATATAATTAAACATTTTTAAAGAAAGTGGGAGATGTACCCAAGTACAGGCAGCAAGGGCAGCCAGGCAAAAGAAAGCCTGTGAATTCTCCCAGGAGTTTCCTTATGTACGCCCTGCCTCCCACATCAAAGGGCTGCCCACTCCGGGAGGGTGGGGGGAGCACTTCCTCAGTTCCTCCTTCCTGGCACTCTTCTCACTTGATTCCAAATCTGATCAAGTTAATAACAGAATTTAACTGTCACAAACAATAGGAAATCCAGAGCCAACATAATTTTCCATTCCAATGAGATCAAACGTCCAGGGTCGGGATTCTATACTCAGCTTGTCACTGATCATAAAACTGCTGCTGGCAGTGTGATGTTTTGCCTGGGTTTCGACTTTCTCACCATTGATAACAGGGTGGACATTCAGGACAGTTGCATTCAGTTAACTTCAGCAAATCAAAGTGAATGTTTTTGTCCCGTGTGTCTCCTTCCTTCTTGCCAGCCAGGTCACCCCTTCCAGGGACAAACACTGAGGTAATTAGAGGAAATAAAAGCTTGACTGATCCACTGCAGGGGATAGATAACAGTGGTTCCATTATCAAGAAACGGCATGACTGTCACTGTTCTTATTTCAAAAAAAAAAAAAAAAAAAAAAAAAAAAAAAAAAAAAAGGCATGACTGCAGCAACATCTGAAATCCCGTTGTAATTCCATGACCATGGGTACCACTGAACCACAACAGCCAAGTTCAAAGCTGCTGACTCCAAGGCCTGAATGAGCTAATCCTGCTTTGCTTGTTTTGCTGTGAATTCCATTCAGTGATGCCCAATTACCAAGTTTATTTAGTAAATGGATCAGAAGCAAACTGCTAAAGAAGGAGTTGGATATGTTCAGACAACCCATGTAATACTATCATTAGGGAAACGGAGGCAGGGGTAATGAGTCTGAGACCCACCTGTGCTACATAGTGAACTCATAAGATCATTCACATAAGACCCTGTCTCAAAAAGCAGCAGCCAAAGACACGTATGTCTCTTCTAGATCCCAAGAGTCCACTGAACCTTGCATCTCTTTCTTAGTGTGAAGACAAGCAAGGTATAGCAGTTGACATTTCATGTTGAAGATCATATGCCATGTGGATTATGGAAATAAAGATGCTCATCTTCATTAATAATTGGAAAATGCCATATCCACTTCAGTGATATAAAGAAGAATGAAAACACTGAGAAAGGATTTGCAAAGTGACTTCAGGGAAGAGAGCTCCTGCTCACTTCTCTGCTGAATGAGACCTGCCGGCCCTGGGATCTGGGAATCTAGTGGCAGAAGCTGCCTGATGAATACTTTAGTGGTGAGGCTGTCAGCCTAGCTCTGCTGTATCCTGAAAGTCCACAGTCTTGGTTCTACACTATCAGAGTTCCTGACAGCAAACACGTGGAGTCATTTGGGAAGCTGTTCAGCAGCAAGGTTTTGGTATATTCCCCTCAGGAATTTTGGGAGATAATAGCATAGGCTGGGGGTATTGTCATGAAGGGCTGAAGCTATGTACAAAGCAAAGATGATGCACTGACGAACGCAGAGGGCCCCCAGGCATACATGGGCATGTGTGCATCTATATGTTACTTTATGACCAGTCATAGCAATGCATCCTGGATTAACCTATCATCTTTAGCATCGTCCCTCTGTGTTTATGTATATCAGTGTAATTCATAAAATTTAAAGCTTGGTAAATTATATAATAATATTATTGATTCAATACATTTACAATACAAGAACATAAATACAAATATAGCATGCATAGTAATTTTGTAGGTAAATAGTAATTTTTACTGCGTAGTAACCCATGAAATCAATGATGATAGGTATTATTAATATTAATGAAATTGATCATCAATATTTATTATTTTGTAAATATTTAATATACAGTAATTATTTTCACAAGTAATATAAAAGGTCTCTTGCCTTAGTGTACACTTATTCATTGTATTAGAGTTAATACACTCAGGAATAGCCTTACTAATCAGTTATCACAGACTATGTGGCATGTAAAAATAATGTATTACAATATATTTTCCAATCCTAAATGAGCATTTGTATATTTAAAAGTGTCATTTTATATATTTAATATATTACTTTTCATCTGATAGGAAAATTACATTTTTTATTTATTGAAAATTAAATGTTCATTTGGTTAAATCTTCCCTAACACTTAAAATGGATTTTTAATAAAAAGCAATGGTGTTTTAACTGAAAAATATCTCTGCAGTTCTTCGAGTTGAGACAACTATGTACAGCTGAAGTTGAAACATGAGGCTTATGCACATGTCATTCTTGATTTCCATATTATACCCCAAATTGTTACTTGAAACTTGTATGTCTTATAACCTTCCAAATAGGCCTTTAAATAGTGACTCTGGCCTACCCTTTTTATTAATCTCTCTTAAGCATACTAATCCAAATGATACTATAATTAAAAAGAGAGATTCCTACCATTAAAGAAAAGTTACTCTGAGATTACAAAATACACATACTGAAATATCAAGAGAAGAAATGATGAGATAAAAATGTAGTCCACAATGGGCACTTTTCCATTAAGTTGAACAAATATTCCATCAGGAATTCCCATACAATTGTAATGAATTTTCAGTTTTCCTATTTATTGCAATTTATCTAAAGATGTTGATTCTTTCGATCCTATTTCTGAGTTTCTTCCCTGAGCTGTTTTGAAACCTCTGAGAATGAATTAAGGAAGGGCTAACAGAATTATCATCTTTTAAATGACTTAGCTTTCCCATTTTTCTCAGAGTAGAAAGAACTAAGCATCTTCGGTTCTTCATCCTAGAAGGATTTATCAAGAATTTATTAAAGGGTTATTGAGTAGTAGGTAAAATGTTTTAAAGTACTATCTATTTCTCAAGAGCTTTATATAAATTCCCATTTAAACCCTTGTTTCTCCACTTTTATTACAAATAAAATATTTTTTACTACCATCACTAGCAGCATTGAAGATGATTTCTTCCTATTTGTCTATATTGGGTTGTTTATCACTTGAGCATATGCTGCACACTTGTTGCCCAATACTGAAGCAAGCTGAACAAATTACTAAATAAGACATCACTTCAGTCTTTGAGGCAGTATAAAATCAGGTACAGGAATTATTCATGTTACACATGCAGATATCGGAGGGATGAGAGACAGTCAATAACCAAATGTTCCTTTTAAGATAAGTAAAAAGCAGCTGGAGAGATGGCTTAGTGGTTAATTGCTTGCTTGTGAAGCCTAATGAACCTGGTTCTAGGCTCAATTCCCCAGTACCCATGTAAGCCAGATACACAAGGTAGTGCATGCATCTGGAGTTTGTTTGCAGTGGCTGGAGGCCCTGATGAGCCCATTCTCTCCTCTCTCTCTGTCTGTCTCTCTCTCTCTCTCTCTCTCTCTCTCTCTCTGCCTCTTTCTGTATTTGCCTGTTGCTCTCAAATAAATAAAAATAAACAAAAAAACTTTTTTAAAAATAAGATAAGGAAAAGCAGGGGTAGCTTCTTAAGAAGATTCACTATGGAAAATGTAGATTAAAACATTTAACTTTGTTCATCTCTACAATTGTACTAAACATTTGTAAGCATTCATTAAAACTTAATTAAAATCAACTCAGTAAAATTATCATTTTGAGTAATTTTATGGCACCTGCATGACTCTTTCAATCACATTATAAAATGGAAAAGTCAAGTACTATCCTTAATTGGATATGTGGAGGGAGTTGGTGGTTTTTGGTAAGTTATTAGTTTATTAGTAAATTATCATTCCATCTAGACAGTAAACTTTAAGACCTCTCCCTCTCTCTCTCTCTCTCTCTCTCTCTCTCTCTCTCTCTCTCTCTCTCTCTCACACACACACACACACACACACACACACATACACATATGAACGACCAGTTTTATAATTGTTTTGAACATCATATATGTACACACACATAGACATTACTAAGATGTGTTGGGATATAAAATACAAATCAGAACATCCAAGCAATGCTGGCAACACAGTACACTGTGCAGTATCAACTGTTTCCCCCTTGTAAATGCATGGATAACTGGGAGCTGCAGCTCCATGTAGCTGCCGGGTAAATGTTTCTTAAAGAGCATATAATAAGAAGAACAGGCATTTAAAGGTCTGAAAGAGCACTCTACACCAATTACTTTTCATTTTACTTTTTATCATGGTTTAAAATAATTCTCTGTGTTAGTATAACAGTTACTTTAACAAAGCTGAATGTTGATTCTTGTCACTTTTTTTTTTCAAAGAAAGCTTCTCTGCATGAACTGGGGTGACAGTCTCAGGGCTCTGCACACTGATGTCACTTATAGCCTACTGCTCTTGTCTGATGGATATTAACCTAGACTGTGCTTCAGTTCTTCTAGACCTCAGCTCATTTATACAACTCTACATGGTATGAAGCAGTAATATTTATATACTCCCTGTGTGAAGCAATATCCTGCTTTCATTTCACTCTGGCATAAACAATTCATCCCTCTTTGTCTAACCTGGTGATTTTCCACTCTCAGGGTCCAGCTCTGCCTCTTACCATGTGACCAGTAACTCTCCACATTCTGGATTTGCTGTTCATTTATTGTAATTCAATATTTTACACATTCCCTTACTAAATGCAGAATATCATGAAAGCTTCAGAGACATTAGCAAGTCTTTGGAAGAACAATGAGAGAATAAAGGACTATAAAGAAATAGGGAGATTTCATGAGCATGATACATTTCTGTATCTATGAGATGATAGAGAGAGGTGGACCACAAAAATCAGTTGGAAAAGTTTTTACTGGACAACTTAGAGTCTGATGGGTTCTTGAGTAGGTGATATGTGGGATGGATATAAATGTGTCTGAACTTTCCTGACAGAGTAATGTGAGATAGTGTGCGAAAGGCCGCATTGGAGAAAAAGAGCAGTCTATCCTCCTATAGCTTCCATGAGACAAAGAATAGTTGCTTCATGGCTTTAAAGAGGAAACTGAATTTGTTGTGACTTGCTGCTGAATTGCACAGTGGGGAATTGGCAAGGACGATTCAGGTGAAATAGAAAAGATGGAGCAAGTCAGTATGAAAATGTTGAGTTCTATTTTGGAGTCATTTTGTTTAAGGTCTGCAGACCTGGGAGTCCTGTCCATAGCTCAGCTGCCATCTTAGTGTTCATCTGTGAGCATGAAAATTTTTAGAGAAAAGAGGAAAACAGGTATCTAACTACATTGTTTTCTCTTATATCTTTATTGATTATGAATTGCATTTTATGATTGGGTGTCTATCTGTAATAATTTCACCAGGATAAAGACCTGTGTCTCCATGTTGTCAAGTTAGGAATAGACTAGATCAGGTGAATGTTAATTAAATTCCATGTACAAATCAACAGAAAAAATATTCCTTCCTCAGCTTTGTTCCAAAGCTTGCTTTTCTCTCCCCTATATCCCTTAATTCAGGGATAATAATACTTGGCTTTTCTGTCTTTTATTTGCCATAAAAATTATATGACAGAGCTGGGCATGGTGACACATCCCAGCACTTTGGAGGCAGAGGTACAAGGATGACTGTGAGTTCAAGGCCAGCCTGGGACTACAGAGTGAATTCCAGGTCAGCCTGGGCTAGAGTGAAACAAATTATTTATAACAATATATATATAATTATATATATATTATAATTAAATATAATGATATAATATTTATAATATAATATATAATATATAATATAATATATAATATAATATAATTATATATTATATATATATATAATAATACTTAAATTGATTAAATATTAAATAATTGATATCTAAAATATATCCATGGTTATATTTTCTCACTTTTCTTTTTAATTAATTTTAAAAACAGAATACTTACTGATGAAGTTCCTTATCACTAAAGTATATCTTTGATAAGAAAAATTGCCAAAATCAATCATGTCAATTAGTAGTGTTTTTGAAATCTGATAGGTCGTTTTTACCCTATCTCATAAAGCAATCTAGAATTTTCTCTTGGGGTGGGTTTGGAATTATGCCATGAATTTTCACAATGGTTCACTGCCTGGGCCAGCATGGGTGATAAGAAAGCAGCTGGACATGCACAGGCATATGCTGCATGATGCAACAAAAAAATTCATGCCCTGGCTCTTCTGGGGGGCCTCATTGCTGCAGTAGTTTATCCAGTTACTGAACATGCATCATGCTGACATCCTCACACTCAGCTGCTGACCAGCATCATGGCCCTGAGCTTTAGTAGGGAGCATACGGTTGCTCCTGCTGAAGGTGACACCATTTGTTAATGCTCCCTAACAGTCCAACAGAAGACTTCCAAATATCAAAGCGAGGGAAAGTCCTATCTTTGTAAGAAAAAAACAGTTCTAATGGGCATGCATTTTGCTTCTATAGGAATGATCATTTCTATCCTGTTGAATTCTGTGAAAGGAAAACTACACATTGATAAATGTGTATTTATGATATTCGTAATTTATATTGATATGGGGAAATGATAAGTACAGAAAATATAAATTTATGTTTTAGACAGAAGTTCAATTTGAAAACTGTTAAAAGTGGGATAACTTTTTAATTTTATTTTAATCTGAAAATACAAAACAATCAGAGTATAGGTTGGGGAAGTTATGAAAATTTAAGACCTTATTGATCTTTGGCAATATATAATTTTACCATATAAAAAAAGCTGCTGCTTTAAGTCATTACTACCTAATCAGACATGTAAGACAAGAATATAAATTTGGAAATGTCTTGGGTATTGACTATGGACATAGCATTTATCATTTTCTCTCTTGTTACATATTGGGAGTTCAGAAAATCTGAGAAATCCTCCTTGTTCACACATTAGTATTGAGAAGACAAAGTATAGATTGCTATACAAAAACTAGATATTTCCTTAATAACATCATATTCTAGTACCAAATCTCTGAGTATAATTTGCATTATTAAATATGCTTTGATATAAACATAACAGATGGGAATACAAACAATATTGCCCATTACTAATTAGCTATCTCAGTATGAGTGAAGTATCCACCTAACAAAGCATTTTCTTTCTCAATTAGTCAAATGTTTCTACTACTATATGTTGTTTAAGTCTCCATAATTTTATGTTTTGTTTGCCAGGAATAAAGTAATTATTTCCATTCTTGTGAAACTATCTAATGAAATCAAACTCATGAATATTCTCCCATAAAACCTATTCAAGTATATTTTGTTTTGCACACAATATTCCTTTTACTTTACCTCAACACCAAATTGTATTTGCTTATATTATAAATATTGGGGAGATGTTGTTATTATTATAACATAAGTTCCTATTATCTCCCTCATATAGAAAACCTTCCTATAAGTAATGTTGCTGTATTCATTTGCATCTTTACAGAAAGTAAGCAAGTCCTGTATTCAACTAAGAACAGTGTTAGTAATTGTTGTAGATGAATTCCATGGGGATTATAACCCACATATTGCTATAGATATTGTTTATAGGTAGTGTATTCCTAAATGTCAAAATGATTCATGCTTCTTAAAAGTTTTATGGGCTCACTATAGCATAATAAACTGTATGAAGGAGCCAGGAATGGAGCTGGGTTTGGGAGAGTAGCACAGATGGGTCAACTCATCAATCATCCAGGTCTACCAGTGCAGAGTTGTAGTCAGAGTTGTGGCTGATTGTTTTCAATTTTGTTTTGGCTTCATTTTCTACTGCTCCAATAGTGCAGGCCTACTGTTGATGCCTAGTATACAGTTCATTCCATCTGCCTCTTACTTTGCAATTCAATATACTAGACCCTATTTATATAGCTGAGACCACTGAGTGTGCAGTTGAATACTGTGCTGACTTTTAATTTCTATAAAATGGCCTCAGAGAGTACTTTCAATTTATGTAGATACTTCCAAAACTCTGTTGCTCTCATTCATGGATCACATTTTTTCCTGGAATTGCTTTAATAGAAATTCCTGTACTGAAAAGGTAGAAAATGAAATGTAACGTTTCCCAAAGTGGCTTGTAGCCAGATGTATGGATGCAATTTGATCCCAGCAGCTATACTTGCCAGTGCTGGGCTTATATTCTTACCTGAGTTAATGGCAAGAGATAGTGTAACCTATATCATAGAGATTTGAATGCTAGGAAGCAACATTGTAAGTAGTCTCTGGGTGGAAAGGAATCTTACCTCAGGATTTAGGTGGGATTCATTTAGGAACCAAAGTGCTGGACTCTCAGTAGTTAGCAAAGCTCTAGAGAGTTAGTTACTCTAGTTTCTCTGTCTCCCAGAATGTGAAGAGTGAATCTCATAAACAATGTAGGAGGAGTTTAAAAGGAGAAACTTTATTACAAAGAGAACACAAGCTTAGAAAAAAAAAAAATGTCTTACTGTGAAAGGGAAGCAAACTTTATGGCATAGAAAAACAAAGTAGAAAGCTCCCTGTAGCAGGGAAGGGAACACAGCAGGTAGTTTCCAGATGTTATGTAGGGGTTTATAAGGCTTTGGGACTAGGGAAATAAGCTGATCTGTATAATTATTGGACTGAGATATAGTGAAATGTAGGTTTGACCCAATCAAATTTCTACAGAGTGTCCACATGTTTCTTTTCCCAACAGGGCTCTTCTCTGTGGTGGTGACTACGTCTGTAGTGGGGTGAGGGTTGGGCAAGGCTTCAGCATGCACCTAAAAGCTCTGAAAGGGGAAGCAGAGCAGAATCCAGAATGAAATGTCTTTCAGGAAGGACTTCATGTGGGCTACAGGGAAACTGCCCAGACAGGCTCTGTATTTTGCCCAGAGCCTTGTGCTCTTGTCTGCTCCACTTGGTTATCTCAGATCAAGATGTGAGCCATCTTGTTCTTTTCTAATGGTCTGGACTTCATTGCTTAATCCTAAAATTTACTGTAACCATTACACTCCCAAGGCAAAGACAACAGGCAAAACTGCTTCTAAGGAGGAGCTGAATTGTAGTCAAGGACATATAGAATGATTGCTAACACTCAAGGGCCATTTTCTAACTACCTAGCAAGTTTTTATTTCCTCCAATTCTATCAATACAATTACCTATAGTCAGAGAAAACTTTATAAATCAGAGAAATGGCAGTGCAATTCTGAAGCCTGAAAATTACCCTGAGAACTTGGCTTAGAGCTTTTAACCCCCTAGCCTTGTAAATTATTTGGTGAACAACTCATTTAGCAATACAACTTCTTTGTGGGAGTTACTCAACTTCTATAATTTGTAAGAGGTTGAGCAACATTGCCAAAGTGTCATTTGCCAACTGGCTGGCTTAGATTTTGGGAGTGGTGGGAAATGGCATATTTCTAGATTAATGACTCTCAACTTCATTATTAATATAGATCATATTAACATGTTATTATTAAATTTTACATTCTGTTTCAGTAATGTAAAAAAGGATCTGAACATCTGCAAGTATAATGAGCTCACAGTTAATGACAATGGTGGTGGTCCATAGCCCAAATCAGTAGCAAAACCCTACCTTCTCTTTAGCCTTCAAAACAATGTCTGCCCAAAGAGCCACAAGCTTCTGCTTCCAGTAGATTGGACAAGTGTCATTATTTGGCTACATCAATGCAGATGTTAAGCTTACTTAGTTTTAAAGAGAATGTATATTTTTCCAGTAGCTTATGGCAGAGTGTTTGCAGCCTATTAATTTCATCTGCTTCTCGTGATAAAAAAATTAATGCAGGTTCTTTTTGGAAAGTTCAAGCCATGTTTGGAGACTTTCTAAGGATCATCCACATCATCAGGCTCCTCAGAACTCTCTTAGAGGTAAAAATTGAAGGCTGGAGATAGGATACTAAGTGACAAATAGAGAGAAAAAGCCAAAACAACAATGGGGCTAATTTTCTCTAGAGTCAATGAGGATATTGAGCCAATTTTCAGGCTAAAGAGGAACCTGGATAAGAGTTAAATTTGCTAATTGACAACCAGAGATGGCAGTGGTAATAGAGACAGATTATGGAGAGCCTGTGTGGCCAGATGGAAAAATCTGGACTGGATCTTGTGAACATTGCAGTGATGGAGGTTTCTATTTAGGAAGCTGAAGAATAAGACACTTTCAGAAATTAAACATGCAACCTTCAAAAGGAAGGTAGTCTTCACAGATATGATGACCATCAAAATAGGCTTCAGAGGTAATTTTTCAGAGGAAAGATTTGAAAAGACAGAGTACAATATGCATTAACTAAATACACAAATGAAATAGAAGTTGAATTGTCAATTTTAGGAAATCCTTATTCTTTCATTCTAGAGGAACTCTTTCAACACAAATGCTAGTTTGCTCTACAAGTGTTCAATATTTATCTGGTTTCTCTCTCCATTAAAAGGTGTACTAACTACATCTGCTTTCCTGTCAAAGCCAAGGTTTTTTTCCTAATCATTCTCATCCATCTGGCTATCCTAATTATACCACATAAATGAAAGACTGCTGTCACAGTGACCACAGCATTTTCTTCCGAAGCACAGCCTGAACACACCCTTTACTTCCCAGATGGGTGTGTTCTTGTGAAAACAGAAATGCACACTTATTGATGCCCTATTCCCACAGTATCAATTTTTTACCTGGCCAGAAAAAAAGAAGAGATGGCGGAGGAAGGAAGCTGAATAATCTAATAGCTGTGGCTAATTTTGTAAACCAAATTGTCTCATTAATAATCACAAAATGAGTCGGGCATGGTGGTGCACGCCTTTAATCCCAGCACTTGGGAGGCAAAGGTTGGAGGATTACCATGAGTTTGAGGCCACCCCGAGACTACATAATGACTTTGTTGTCAGCCTGGGCTAGAGTATTGACCCTACCTTGAAAAAAGGAAAAGAAATGAAAAAGAATCACAAATGAAACTAGTAAACATCATAGTATCCATTGGCCCCAAGGTCTATTCTAAAGACACGTGTGAATGATGCTGGACTAAAGTGAGCCATGCCTATGAACTACTCTGCTCCTGTGGCTTTTGCTTGCTTTGAACTCTGAAAAGCTTATTATTTTTAAAAGCATATATGATATTCAAGGATTTCAGTAAATGCTTGCTGCATAATTATGGATTTGCCTACTGGATACCTCTCCCTACCTGGAGTACCTGTGACATATACACATCAAGTCAGGGTATTCATGCTGAGTTCATTTATGAGCTGCCGGAAACTTGCTTCCTGATATAAGTTCTTCATTTCAGAGAATTATAATGCTGCTTACTAGATTACTGAAGCTATGGCTTCAAAGTTGTTTAATGACTCCTTCCTCTCTTTTAAATCCTGAAAATGAGGTCTCATAGTTTCTAATCCCATTTTTCTTATCCTTTATAACTGCTCTGGTTTTTACTACCCTTGTCTATGTTGACACCTCCATGAACTTATTGAGCAGAAAGATCTATCTTCACTGGGCCATACTACATTCCACTTGAATGATCCAGAGGATACGTTTAGATTTATTTCCATGTATATAAAAATTAATAATAATTCAATTCAACTGGGAAAAAGACATGTATATTTTAAAAATGCTGTTATTAAATCAAATCTGATGACTAAAACATTAAAATAATTCATGAAATTTCTGAAAAGAACATATAAAAATATAAGATAAGTAGTTGATAAAGAGATGATAGATAGATAGATGATAGACTAGATAGGTGGATGATAGATAAAGATAGATGATAGAATGATGCTCTCTCTTATAAGGACTATATGAGATATTCTAGGATAACTCAGTGTCGTAGACATACAGACCTATCTTTGTAGCATACTCAGCTAGATTACATTTTAAGCAAAACTTGCTGACAACTTCCTAACTCTCAGTGCCCAGCTTCCACATTGGTAAAACTGAACTAACTAAATACCTTTTCCTAAGACTGTTCCGAGTGTAAAATTATTTAGTACATTTCCTACATCATAGTAGTATCTGACAAACTGTGGGTACTTAGTGTATTTATTATGAATCCTAACCATCATCATTGCATTCATCATTGTAGCCCCCTTGTCTTCAATCTCATGCTCGGAATGCTCTGATAGTCCAGTATTCCATGCCAATTGCCATCATCTACATAAAACAATATATTTTATTTTTTGTCCAAATCTTTCAAGGGCATTTTCACCCATAGGAGGTCTTCTAATGGGTTTAAATAATTGCCTAGGATCTAACAGGAGTCTTTAATTTCTATTCTTAATTCCATTGCTTACTGCAAACTTTCTATGTTAAGGCAAAGGGGGTTGGAATCTATTTTCTCCAATCTAACATATTAGTTAATCAAATCTCATTAGTTTTCTTCATCTTAACCTGACAAATTCTAATATGTAGTTTAATTCTCACCATGTTAACCTTCTACTCAATGAAATATTCTGTGCCTCTGCTCATAGAAATATGTTTTAAACTTACTTTAATTACTACACATAATTATATAGCATTTAAAGTTATTTTCTTTTTTGCCTTTTAAAGCCTAGTGTTAAAGTTACTTCCTATGTTCTTTGTTGAAATTTAGGGAGTATTGGAAAAAATCACACACATGTACACTAATATTATATATATATATATATATATATATATATATATATATAAAATAGTCATAAAATTTAATGTTATTTCTATATTTATATGACTTCATTACACTTGGGAACTGTATTGAAAATTAATAGTGTAAGAAAATTTGTATTTGTTCTGGATTTTTTATAATTACTTATTAAATCCACATAGGACAAAGTCTGGGGTTTTGAATCCTGATGCTAGTCAATCCATGGTATGACTTAGCATGTGCCTTGGCTTAAACTGTAAAAAGGGAGAATAGTTCTGAAAAGGAACTCTTATTGAAAAAAACATAATTTCAAATTATACTCTACAGTTTAGAAGCTATATGAGCTTCAGCATGTGCTCTAACCTCTCTCAGGATAGCTTCCCTAGAAAATGGAACTAAGAGAGATGCAAACATAGAAGGATTATTGAGAATACTAAAGTCTCATTGTTAAACTTGGGCTTGACCAACCATTCAAACTGACAAGACTAACAACATTCCAATAAACCACATTTGCATACATCTCCTGAGAAGGCTGTGAAACAGGGACCAGAACTTACAATCATTTAGTTATCAGACATGAATTATCTGGTGTGAATTCATGTAGAAATCCCTAGCTCAAATGTAAGATGATATCATGTCATGTATGTCTGGGAGTTAGCTTAAGAAGGTTCATGAAATCATTCTCTCTTGAAGCCATAGCCATAGCCACCAGTCACCACAAGAGATACACCTATTCTCAAAGTTGCCATACTCAGAGAAGTCTAAAGTTGTTCCTGCTGACAAGGTATTGATAGTTTCTCCAAAGCAGATGAAATTTACCCAGAGGATTCATTGTATTATAAAATAGTGCGCCCTAGTAACATAGTTGACATGTTGGCTTTCATCAGGTTACCAGAGCAACTGTCATTGTAGATAGTTTTCCAATACTCCAGTTTGCAAAGAAGGTTAAATTTTGCCTGCACATGCACTATAAACTTATTAAGTATTAAGCAGATAATAACATGCCAATGTACATTAAAAAATAGCCCTAGGAAGGATAAGAAATTTACAACAATATGAATTATGTATAATTTTATCAAAGGAACTTATGGAGAACATCACTGGTCATTATTTTGCTTGACTTTCAGGGGTGCGCTTTCAGTGTAAGAGTAAATGTTGCTCCTCCAGAATATTTTGCTCCATGTTAAGACCATCAGTAACATATTATCCATGCCAATATGTAACATTTGAGGTCAAGTGGAATTTTGCTTACTCTGATGATACAGCTAACTCACAATGAATTAACTCATGGACCTCTTTCCCCTACTCCCTGATAACTTTCTCAAATCTCACAATTTAAATTGACATTATACTTTCAACTCTAATTGTCTGGTAGGGATCCAGATTTCACATGCATAACAATAGGATGAACAAGACTGAATGTGAGTTCTTGCAGCAAAATGGACCTGTCTCCCTCTATGGTTAATTAGCACAGGTAAACACAAACTGAGATGAGGTGGAATTATCAGTACTTACTTCCACTGGACTAGATGCCTTAATGGAGATCACTGCCTGTGTAAATGTACTCTGTTGGTTATTGCAACTGCTCAAAAATTCCTCTAAAAGTCAGCACCAGTCCACTCAATTCTAGAACAACAATGCATGTGTCCTCAGATATTGGCAACCATATCCTCTTCAGTCAGCATTATATATAGATTTGACAGTTTTGATTCCAGTACCCCTCATATTCACATAGAATTAGGCAAAGAATCTGAATATAAATTCTTTAATGATGAAACAAAAAATAAAGATATATCTAGAAGATATCTACATAATATATAGGTAAGTAGATGTATCTTTCTAATATTTATAAAATGTTTATTCAGTACAACTATATATGATATATTAACGTATTAATTACAAAATCACTGCATTTGAATAAACACATATAATAGCTGTAAATCAAAACTGAAGTTTCTAATATCAAAATGATGGATGCTAAGGCATATACTAGATTATTTTCTACTCAAAACAATATTGAAGTCATCCAGGCAAGCTTTTAAATCAGAACACAGTATGGAATTTAACATATGTTAAGTGTTCTTGGATTCTCATTGTCTAAATGCAAACAAACATGGAATCAGTAAATGAACAATATGGTAAACAGCTTTAGTTGAATTCTCTTAATCTCTTTGATTTTCTCTTTCTTAATGTTTCTTCCAAAATAGGAGGTAATGCAAATGTTAGCTTTAAGTTTGTTTTCACATTATACTTCACAACCTATTTTCAATGAAATTGGAATAACATTTCCAACTAGAAATAAAAATGCTCAACTTGATTTTACTCTGGAGTGTGAATGACAATGTGCATAATTGCTTTGAGTCTAGGGTGAAAATCTTTTGCTTTTTTGCAGCTTTTGCCAGCAAGAGAAGCTGCCAATGACCTTCCAGTCCTGTGTGATCACAAAAGAGTGCCAGGTATCTGAGTGGTCAGAATGGAGTCCATGCTCAAAAACATGCCATGATGCCACATCTCCTGCAGGAACTCATGTAAGGACACGGACCATCAGGCAGCTTCCGATTGGAAGTGAAAAAGAATGCCCAGAACTTGAGGAAAAAGAACCCTGTGTTTCTCAAGGAGATGGAGTTTCCTTTTGTGCCGTGTGAGTAAAAAAGAAGCTTATAATTCAATTGAAACTTGACTCTCATTTTAACATCCCCAACAAATGACATATTTGGCTTTACTTTTCCTAAACTTTATTACTACAAGCAGTTGTCAATTACCCATGTTTCTAGAATTGATTTGAAGCTGCCTTTCTTTCACAAGCAATGTTGAATGTTATCTCTTGATGATTCAGCCCTACAACTCTATGATGTCACAAATCCTCATTTATACAAATAAAAACTAGACTTGCACTGTCAAGAAATGTGCCATTGGTGGAGTAAAGCACCCAGAGCAGAGATGTTAGATAACCTTTGACATTTTGGTCTAATTAAGATTAACATATCCATTGGCTATTTATCTGATAATTAGAGAAACTTTTTGGATTAAGGAACCCCAAGTTCTGTGAATCATTTTTTAGGGGTGGGCGAGGGTTTAAGAATATCCCTTTTACTAGAGGTGAAGAAATGCCATCACTTTCAAGCACATGTTTGAACTGACAGCAACCGCCCTCCTCAACATTACTTTCTCATCTTAAACTTGATTGCAGCTTCAGTTGAGAAGCATAGATCATGTTTCCTGTGCTCCAATAGCCAAAAATGTCAGTTCTTTTCATCACTCATCCACATTCCTCAGATATGATCAGCTCTACTAACCATAAACAAGGAAAAATTCTGACTCTTAATAATAAATAAAAGGGCTCCGAATTGTTCTGTTACATTTTTAAATCCTAACATACAATTATAATTTTCCCCAGAATGAATAAACAATTTTCCAGAAAAACAAATGTTTGGCTTCTTCATCACATAGAAGGTTTTCTACTCTGAGATTTAAACCTCTTTGCTTATGAAATATCAAGAAGGGGCAAGCTTGGGTTCTGTTTAATGGAACATAAAATTTCATGTTTTCAGCATTATGTTCTCATTTCATAAAATATTGATATGTATCTCCCAGTAGTTGCAATTAAAACAGGCTCATTCTACATTTAATCCCTTTCTAAAGGGGCCTTCCACTGAGGATAAAAAGACAAAAGACACTTGAGCCTGCACTGTCATCCAGAGAAAAATATTTTTAGGTTTCTTTTTTTTATTTTTTAGTTTATAGTTTTAGGAAAACAAATGAAAGGAGAGGAGATTTTTCTGAATACACATAGCAACACAGCAGCATTCATCTCTTCTTAGGTATGGTTGGAGAACCACAGAGTGGACTGAGTGCCGTGTGGATCCTCTGCTCAGTCAGCAGGACAAGAGGCGTGGCAACCAGACAGCCCTCTGTGGTGGGGGCATCCAGACCCGAGAAGTGTACTGTGTGCAGACCAATGATAACCTGCTCTCACACTTAAACACCGGCAAGGACAAAGAAGGTATGTTTCTTTTCTCAAGATGACTCCTTCATGAAGAGTAAGCTATGTGATTCTCCTAGAGGAAAATAAGCAGGGCCACATGTGGCATGAAGACCTACTTGGTTGGTGTCCAAGGTCATAGATAGCAGTCCGGAGGGTTGGAAAGAATTTACTACAACTCTCTTTGGTCAGGTTCAATTTGCCTGTCTTCTAAATTTGTAACTAAAAGTTTCTTTCATCAAACTTTAGCAGGAGTAATAGTTATAAAATTAGATTGAAATTATCTTGTTAGTGTATACATATAGTATAAGTATACAAGTTATGAATTTTTTGATAGGAAACAATCAACTTAGAAAAATAAATTTCATTTTGTTAAAATGTGATATATAAATAATTTAATCATGACACTAAGCTTTCAATTTTATTTTATTTTTGATAATATTTCACTTTGTATCCAAGGCTGACCTGCAACTCACTGTATAACTCGGACTGGCCTCAAATTTATACAGATCCTTGGATTATAAAGTGAAGTACTCACACCCAACTTCAATTTGTATTTAAATGAAATAAATACAGACTAGAATCTATAACAAAGTAAACTGAACTGAAAAGTATTCTGTTTATACCCAGTGATAATTTGGCCTATACTTTACATGATGAGCAAGGCTATTTAGAAATAAAGAATTCAAGAGAGAGTTTACTCCAGATGGAGGGAATAGTGGGTATGAAGGACAATGCTAAAGGATAGCAAAAATAAAGCATGAATCTTTAGCGTGCTGTACTTTGCAAGCTGTTAATAGAATGGGATGTTTGTTAGTTGAAAAAATGAAGAGTTAAAAACCCTTTTTTGATACCAGAAAATGAAAAAAAAAGTAAAAATAAGACAAAAACGAAGGTAATCAGAAAGGAATCTGAGCAAGAACAACCGGAGAGAGAGAGAGCTGGGACAAGAGAAATGATAGTCTGTGAAGCTGAAAGCAGAGCTGGTGCACTGCCCCTGCCAGTGGAAGGGACATTAGTAAGCAGTCATGCCTCAGAGATGAGCACTGAAGTTTCACTTTTGCCACTTCCAAAGTTTAATTGTTCCTTATCAACGCATCTTACACAGCATGTCAACTCATTTAGGGTGGTAGCCTTGGGACACATTTTACTACTAATGTATCTTGAGGTTATAGGAAAGTAGCATGATGCACAGGATGTTAGTACATTAATATTTTCTTGGCCAGTTTAATGGCTGCATTTTTAATACACTTGGTAGATTTATTATAGCAGTTTTTTTAGAGTAGTATAATTTCATTGCTCGGGGTAGATCAGATTTTAGCTTCTGAATGTCAATTATGTCTCATAGGTTATTATTATCAAAAGATCTTTGAGAATTCTGAATTGCAACTGGATGTGTTTTGAATCATTTTTCTTCAGAGTCCCTCACACCTTTGCTAAACCACTGCAAAGAACTGAAAATAAATGTCACAGAGAGGAGCACAATAGGAATATCATTATTAAGATGTACCTGTTAGAATAAAGCAACTGTGAAAGGAAGGTCAATAGATACAGAAATAATTACCTCCCCTAAAATGAACATTTATAACAGGAATTTATAACATGAGTAACTTAGGCATGTGTCCTTTTATGTCATATACTAAGAATACAAACGAGCCTCTTAGAGATTTTGCAAAACAACTGATTCTCCTTTAAAGTTATTGCCTTTCTCCCTCAAAACATAGACCATGTACATTTTTCTTCAAGAGTTGCTAACATTTCCCAGTAGGAACCTCTCCAGTATACCTGGGCCTCCCAGGGGTGACAGGCATGTGTGAATTGAGGATAATTAGACTGTGGGCTGGGAGGGCAGTTCACAGCATGTCTTACTACAAGGAATAGGAAGGAACCAAACCTCACTTCATAAAAAGAGAGAAACGCCTCTCAAACTCCCATACTGGAACCTCCTGAGAAGACAGAAATCTTAAGATACCTTGAATATATTACCATGATCATCCCACTCTGAGAGAATTTCACATTGTTCTTACTTTAAAGAGCAAATTCCACACTTCCTTTTGAAAATTCACACTGTGATGTATAGACAACTTGTTTTCACATGTAACCAAGCTATTTTTAACATCCATTCAAAATAAGGTATTTTGACTCAAAATGAGCTAATACACACACACACACAGGAACAGAAGTGGTATAAGATTCATATAAACTTCCTCTATTTTGACACTTAAAATTACATAAGATAATAGTAATGATCACATCAGCAGAGGAAAGAGCTATGGCAATTCTTTTATTAACTAATACACATAATTACTATTAACTAAATCAGTCACACCAGGTATTATATATGCATTAGAAAAGATGGGTCCATTTGATATTGGGGAATGTTTACATTTTATTCATGTACTGCTTCTGGTTACAGATAACACTTGAAACCCTGGCAATTTTTCTTCCACAATGTTCACTTGAGCAAATGGATAATATGTCACTTTAAAGGACATTTGACAAGTTCTATACCGATAAGAGTTTGTAGTAAAATCCATGATATTTCCCATTCTTCCAGATGATCAGGAATTCCAGGTGGTTATAAAAAACGTCCAGCTATTGCTGGTACAGAATCTGCCCTTGTCATAGTATGACAGGATGAAGTCTCTGGATTGTTATCTCTGGACATCTTAGAAAGCTCATGAAAGTATTGCTGATAATTGGATGCAGGGGTACACATGGCTTATAGGGTTCAATGTGAAACTAAAGTGGACATAAGCCACAGTCAATCAAGGAATCCGTTCACCTGGTACAGATTAAACATGGTCGTTAATTAGAGAAACATTATGCAGCATAATGAAGATGAAATTTATTCATATTGCAGCGAACTTGAGTGAAAACATTCTTCTCTAGGAAGCACCCTGAGTATGCATCCTGGAATTTGTGTATGGTTAGTGAGACCAGAGACAGTCCAGACAGTGAGCTTGTGTGATGATATATATTTGCAGAAAGAATTGATGTGCCTGTGTAAAAAGAGAGATGGAAGGAAGTGCAACTGAACTGTGACTATGTAGACAAGATAAGTAGCCCATGTTTCCCCATGTTCTTCAATGAAATACGGAGAATGAAGTAGTCACACCAACCCTAAATAGAATGTAAACTCATGATGATTATGGCCTTTCCTCTATTATCTCAAAAAAAAAAAAAAATGAAGCCAGGCGTGGTGGCACACACCTTTAATCCCAGCACTCGGGAGGCAGAGGTAGGAGGATTGCAGAGAGTTCAAGGCCACCCCGAGACTACATAGTGAATTCCAGGTCAGCCTGAGCCAGAGTGAGACCCTCGAAAAACCAAAAAACAAACAAACAAAAAAAATGAGTCCTTTACTCAAAGGCATATTTTGAAAAACTAGAGAAAGGCAAAGCTTATGGTACTGTTCCCTGTTATTTCAGAAAGTAAATCTCAGAGCTCATTGAAGTCTAGTGCTGCTCCTTTCCTATCCATCACTTTTGAAATAACAGGTAGGTAAGAATGTTTTATGACTTTCCCACCAGAAGTGTGCATCAGACTCTGGGGTCTTTTTGAGACTCCACAATTTTAATAATGAGATTTTAAACCCATCTAAGAAACAGGGGTGTTCTTTTGCATTTTGGATCCTAGAAATATACCAAACTTTTCCATGAAATAGAATGGTCTTATGTTTTTTGAGTTTCTATAACCTCACCATATAAATGTAAATTTCAGTAAGGCAAAAGATTTTAAAATTAACTTCTAAGACTTTCAATAGACACTATGATATTTAATATAAAATAAATATGCAAACATGTATGAAAAATTTGGTTATAACCACTTTAGTTGAGAGAAATTTATATATGAAGATGTTCACAATTTATCATGTCCAAATATTTCACTTTGATAAATTAATCCAAATGGTAAAAAGAAAAGGCATTGTGCCTATATTTTGGACATATACTCTGTAGTGTGGATGCACTGGGAGACATTGTAATGCAATTATAGGATAATTAAAACATAAGAAAGCCCTGAAGGCATCAGCCCCTTCTTGTAAGTCAGTCCTCTGGAGGGAGGAGGAGAGTACGAGAAGCATCGAAGCATCGTCACCCTTTGAAATGGCTCTGTGATCAGTGGAAGACAAAATTGAAAGTGAGATGCCAAGAGGTTTCAGCTATTGGGATAAATGCTAATAAAAACTTACCTGCTGGGAATTAAATTAAGGTAGTTAGTGTTCTACCCAGAGGTGACTTTAGACTTTTTACTGGAGCTTACTGATGAGAGTTCAGGAAGTATTCAACCAAAAAAGCAATCAAAGAAAAATGTATCAAGGCTACTGAGAAGTCAGCTAAACATGAAAGCAGGCATTTAGCATGTTTACTGTCCACTTTCTGAAAAGTATCTATAAAATTGAATATAGTCCCCTGCTGCCAAAAACATCCTATATTTCAGGAAGAGGGCATTTTCTTTCACCTGTGTCCTTCAACTATGAATGAAGAAGTATTCACACCTCTGAGTTTGATCAGAGGACACATGATCTAATCCTTAGATCAAATGACAGTAGTCAAGTTCAGTTTTGACCCTTTTTAAGAAAATATTTGTAAAAATATTTATTTATTTATTTATTTATTTATTTATTTATTTATTTATTTATTTATTTATTTGAGAGGGAGAGGCAGAATGGGGTAGAGAGAAAGAGAATAGGTGCAGCAGGACCTCTAGCCACTGCAAACTCTAGATGCATGTGCCACCTTGTGCTTTATGTGGATACTGGCTTTATGTGGCTGCTGGGGAATTGAAGCTGGGTCCTTGGGTTTTGTAGGAAAGTGCCTTAAGAATTAAGCCATCTCTGCAGCCCAAGAAAATATTTTATATACCTATTCTTCCTTCTCTAATTATATTACATAGCATAGTAGTCTTTTAATTATTCATCCTAAGGCAACTTTCAAAAGACCCACAGACAGAAATGAGGAAACTTGGCTTCCATTTCCATTTGGATTTATAATCTTCCATACATTACTAAGTTTTGTTCTTCTGAACATATGTACTTATAATTTCCATTGATATGACAGACTCATGTATATGAAAGTCTCATTTTCAAGCATGCAAGATATCTTGCTGTCTTAAATGCATTTAAGGGCAGAACAGAGTATCTCTACTAAGGGATTCCCAGAACAAACTAGCAAGGTTATAAGGATGCTTTCTGTGGTTGTCCTGTGATGGGGATGATGTAGGTCAAGAGTCTTACATTATGGGGACTTAGGAGCAGTGAAACTGATAAGGGGCATGACCCAGGACTTTTAGTCAGAGAAACAAGAGTACAAGCAGAAATGCCATATCACTGTGTCATCTAATGGGGTCATACTTGCAAGTGCTTTGGAAAACACAGCTCTCTCAAAGAGAGCTGATAATGAAGCAAGTCAGCCTTGACCTCAGATTGGGAAAATGGGCCTCTCCAAAGACACACAGCTACTAATGCACTCACATTAGTTTACTTTCAGACTTAAGATTTTTTCTGTAAGTCCAAAAATCATGCAGCTGAAAAGCTAATATAAGAACTCATACCAGGCTAGCTGGACAAGGTGGTGCACATCTTTAATCCCAGTAGTTGTGAGGCAAAGGTAGGAGGATCACTGTGTTTTTGAGACCAGCATGAAACCACACAGTGAATTCCAGGTCAGCCTGGGCTAGAGTGAGTCCCTAACTCAAAAAAAAAAAAAAAAAAAAAAAGAGAGAGAAAGAAAAGAAAAGAAAAGAAAAGAAAAGAAAAGAAAAGAAAAGAAAAGAAAAGAAAAATCATACCAGGCCAATAGTACTCCCTTTAAAAAGCAAAAGTACAAACTTCCCAGAGGGAAATACCTCAATTCAAGGCACAAGATAACCCTAAGAAAAGGCAACATCAACAGAAACAAATTAAACAAGAAAAATAGTACAATGTAAACAGGATTTTAAATGCCTAATAAATAGCACAATTAAATTCCCAAGACTTTAAATATAAAAACAGTGGATAGCAGCCACAAAATACATGCACTAACATTTATTAATGGTGTTAAAAAAAAGAAGTAGTGTGAAAAAATGCAGTGTGAAAAAAATTTAAAACATGAAAATGAGTCACAGTTAAAAAAAAAAAAAGACACAAAAGTTCCAGTATTGAAAGTTATACTTATTGGAGATTGTTTTTTTTTTTTTTTAGATTCTAGGCAGACTGAGTTAAATAGTAGTAAATTAAAGACATAGTGAAGTGGTCCTGTAGAATCAAATCAGAAGGTGCAGAATGAGGAATGACAGAGTATTCAGAATCAGGAAAAAAGCAATAGGATATATTTGTATCAGATGCAGTTATATAAAGTTTCAGCTTAACACCAACAAAGCTGTATTAAAAAGAACAGAAAGAAGGAAAAGATGAATGAGAATAGAATTTATAAGCCAACAGTGAAATTCTCAAAAGCTGCAAAAATAACAATATATTCAAATAATATATTCAAATTAATGAGAGGTAAATAACTAAGGTCAAAAATAACACCCTGAGACTATATAGTTAATTCCAGGTCAGCCTTTAAATACAAAAGCAAAAAAAAAAAAAAAAAAAACTTATAGAAAAGATGATTAGCAAAACTTAGAAAAAGATGAAAAGGTTTATGTCCAATGCCTCTTCACTGAGGGAACTGCTAAAATCGATTATGTCGTAAAGAGAAAGAAATTGAATCAAGAAAAATCCCTGATTTAAGAAAAAAAGAATTTGATAAATCTTGGGGTATTCTTAAAAGACATAGATACATGTGAAGCAATATTAGCAACTGTAACATACAATTGAACTACATAAATTATAATTGGAAAAAATGATGACAATATTGTTTGGAAAAGGGTTAAAGTATGGGACATCCTTATATTTTATTTTCATTATGCTTATTAAAAATTGATGAATGGATAAGTTAAGTAAAATGCATGTTTTAGTTTAATTATTCTTTTGCATATTTTATTTTAAAATTTATTTTATTTTTATTATTTATTACAGAGAGAGATAGGCAGATAGAGAGAATGGGTGCCCTAGGGCTTTCAGCTACTGCAAAAGAACTCCAGACACTTGCACATCCTTGAGCATCTGGCTTACATGGGTCCTGGTGAAGTGAACCTGGGTTCTTTGACTTTGCAGGCAAATGCCTTAACCATTAAGCCATCCCTCTAGCCATATATTTTATTTATTTATGTTTTTGAAAGAGAAAAAGATAAATAGAGAAAATGGGAACACCAGGGCCTTAACAAACAAACTCCAGATGCATACAACACCATATGTGTCTGGCTTACATGGATACTAGGAAATCAAACCTGGGTCCTTAGGCTTCACAGGCAAGCACCTTAATCACTAAACAAACAATCTCTCCAGCCCCTAGTTTAATTCTTCTTAATGTAGTTGTACTGCTACCTAATCTAATAAATGATTAATATGTAACATATATATTCTAAACCTATAAAGAAAATAAAAGGGGTGAGGTAAAATTGAATCTGTTTAGTAAAAGTACTAATTAAGAGAAAAACATGTTTGTTTTTATACAAATTATACAATATTAGATGAAGACTAGAAATGGGATTTTAATATGTTACAGTCTAAAGTTCTTACCTATGATCATTTTGATTTAATTACAAGCTGCATCTGTGGACCATGCATCAGTATTACAAACATAGACAGTGAACAAACTGGGAGCCTGGATTGCTTGGCTCATATATTTGCTACAGAACTCATAGATTAGCAGATCACATATTGTACTTCCCTGTCACAATGCTATATTTATAATAAACACTTGAAATTTTTATTTTATGTAGGAATAGTAAGAGATTATTAATGTATATATGTGCATAGTATCAAAACTATCTCTAAGCCGGGCGTGGTGGCGCAAGAGGCAGAGGTTCACCATGAGTTCAAGGCCACCCTGAGACTACATAGTTAATTCCAGGTCAGCCTGGGCCAGAGTGAGACCCTATCAAACTATCTCTAAAGACTAGAGTGATTAAATGACAATTTATAGAAAATTTTCTTTGATAATCATGATTTCCCAGAGATTCTTGCAATATCTATAGAGTACACAAAACTCAATAAAAATTTAGTTGCCAGCCATTGTTGTCAAATTAATATTGTTTAATGATGCATGGAAGGGTATATACACTTTTAAAACTAAATGACAAAAAAATTAAACCTATATGCGTTGCTTATTTTACTTCTTTCCCAGTCTGCTAGTGAGAAAGAAAATTACTTTTGTGAAGGAATTTCTACTGAAAGTAATGGTACTGGTCCAGGAGGGCTGGAGAGATGGCTCGGAAGTTAAAGGAACTTGATTGCAAGGCTGACAGCCCAGGTTCAACTCCCCAGGACCCACAGATGCACAAAATGACATCTTAAGTTTACTCTCTTTCTCATTCTCTCTCTTTTCCTCAATCTCTCTCTCTCTCTCTCTTTATTTATCTTTCTTCTTCTCTTCCTCCCTCCTCACCTCATAAATAAATAAAAATTAAAAGAAAAATATATTAAAAGGCTAGACAAAAACAGAATACTTCTAACAATGTTAAGTCTAATTAATACTTAGAAATACACTTCAGTCCCAAATGCCCACTATAAAAGAAAATATTCTAATGGCATTGATGATGACATTTAAGAAAGCATATTTGCTAATTATTTGGCTGATTGGAAGAGTACGTGGTTGTGCAGGAAATAAGCAGTTGGAATTAAGGACCTAGTGCAGAACTCATCCTGTGTGTTTCCCAAGTATTATATTCTGCATGTCAGTCACAGTCTGATTGATGCTGATGGATGAAGTGTTACCGGCTCTGATATCCCACTTGGAATTATTCAGCCATTCAATATATGCTTATTGAACAACTGCTCGGATACAACATAGATTTTGTTTTGTTTTGTTTTGTTTCTAAGGGTAGTGTCTCACTCTAGCCCAGGCTGACCTGGAACTCACTCTTTTAGTCCTCAGGCTGGCCTCAAACTCCTACCTCTACCTCCTGAATACTGAGATTAAGGGTGTGCACCACCATGCCCAGTTACAACATAGACTGATTTGCTGAAGACAGAATGTTTCCAAAGCAGCCTTGATCCCTGTCATCCAGAAGCTTATTTCCTGATAGTAGCCTTGTATTTCAGATTGCTCTACTTGGAGTTTAGAACTGGTCCTGCATAAGGCTGACTGGGATATTTCTGAGACCGTGCTAATTTAGGGCTATCCAGTTAAGTTCCCAAGTATATGCTATACACATTCTGTCCATCATAAAGATGGACACATTCATCAGGTGAACTATTGGTCTCTAAATCCTATATTCTCAATGTGTATAAACTGTCTGGATAGTTTAAGAAACTGAAGAAAAATATCTGGATGTAACCCTCTGAGGTTGTGGTCCTGTAAAGTCTGGAATGGGCACAGGGATTCCTTTCTTGTTTATAACCACTTTAACAAAATGCCTATTAAAACCTGGTTCCTTAGCTTTGGGAGGAACTGGCAAAGGGGGGAGAGATAACAGGTCGGGGCCCCATAGCTTAAGCAATTTTATGGTTTCGCAATTATTTAAGAAGAGAAATAAAGAGTAAAAAAAAATCCAAATATGAACCACTCACTACTCATTAAGGGACAACAAAAGGGCCTGTGTTTGTGAAGAATACTGAACCTTAAAGTTTTCATATAAATCTTCCTCTAATTTAAACACGGCTGTCGGTGTGTTGCAGTCAAAGAAAATCCCTACTTAAAGGTGAGAAACAGAGAAAAGCTTCCTACAAGCTTTAAGCTAAGAAGGGGGAGGCAAGGAAAATTGGAAGACGTCACTTCCTGTTTCAGAAGTGAAAAGGATTTTCAGTCCCAATATTGGTCTTACCTACACTCATTGAGCCCTGCTTTAGGTCACCAGGCTATGGGTTGAAACCCCCTATACTTCCCTAGTTTTTAAGTTGAGAAGTTGGGAGATAAGGATATTGTTTCATCTTACATCCTCCCTGTAACCTGAGATGGCAAGAATCCCTAATAGGACAGGAAATTCCATTAATGAAGGAAAGATGGGGGATACAGTGTCATCTCCAAGACCAAAATGACTTGTCACTGTGCTTTCTGTAATCCTTAAGCACTTATGCCATCGAGTCTGTTGTAGATGAATGATAGTACCAGAAGGAATTCTGAAACTAGCTCTCAGGGATGCACATGGTGGATGAATATCATTTTTTTCAGAGGCACGCTTCTGCTATCTAAGGATGTAAAAGACACGGTTTGTGGCTGGCGCTAGCTGTTCACTGCCTTGCTGAAGATTGCTCAATGGGGAGTAGATACTTTTTCCAGTGTTAACAGAGGACTACAAACTACATTGTGGAACTCATTAATATTTATTCCTTCTAAAAGCAATGGGCAATAAAAAGGGAAATAAACCAGGGAGAATAGCAATGGGGAAAGAAAGCCATGACAACAGATTCATCTTGCAAAGCTTTTACTTTTCTTTTTTCTTTTTTTTTCTTTTCTTTTTTTTTTTTGCCCATGCACACAGACACACACACACACACACACAAAATTCAAAAACAAAGATCCATATTATAAGTCTGGGACCTACTACAATGCTGTTATCAAATGAACTAATTTCAAGAAATTATGTATTAAATGTGATTTAAGGATTCTGAGTATTAACATATACTTAAAATTGTATGCATTTGATGCACCTTTTTACAATTTTACATTTTCTATACTGAAAAATGCTGCATGGCCTTAGTGTACATGTCTGGTATGTTTATGTCCACAAAAGGGGGATGTAAACTCGACCACCTGTCATTGAACAGAGATTGATGACATCCTTGTCTCTTCATGCTCCTTCATCTCTTCAGATATCTTCAACCATTGTCCCAATTATCTAAACACCTCCTCCCCTTTTATAAAACTGTAATATCTTTAATTGTCTCCATTTATTCAAGCTCTATTGCCTTCTTATAGTATTAAAATTATCACTTGACTATATATGATTATATTCTTTTACAATTGCTTCATGAATATTAATGCAAACTTCCCAAGATTTTGTTAAACTTCCAAGAGACAGCATGATATATTCCTCCCATTATCCTTCTTGGTTATAACACATTCTTCTCAGTAGAGGTCTGGATCTATTTGCTGTTTTGTGATTTGTAAATATCTTTAATAAAGACCGAGAAAACACCTCAGTTAGAGGATGTTAGGCATTTCAGTTTTAGTGGTCCATTTTGAATCAACCTATGTGTTATTCTTTTCTTCTTTATTTTTATTTCTTCTGAAAGGAAACATGGGAAAACATATGCAAGTCCACGCATTAGGCCTAATATTTATAATGTGCCAAATAAATAATTTGTTTACATGCTTGCTTTTCTAGTTATGTTGAGAAAATATAAGGGTTTTTTGTACAATAGCAGTTTCACTACAAATCTTTTATATGCAATAATTTCATCATTGTAGATTGGCCTTTGAGAAACACATTTAAAAAAGCAATGGAAGATGGCTAATATATAGTTCGTCATTGTAATATGTTCTAAATATGCTGATGTATGCTTATATTGTATATGGAATCATTCCTATCTTGAAAAGGAATAGATTTTTTTTTTCCCAAAGCTTTCTTGGTAGTTCTCTAGAGCAAAAATAAACATGATAAATTGGACTTCTGTAGTTGTGGGAGACAGAAAAATTAGTTTGCCTTCCATTGTGACTCACTTCTAGAAAAGCTCACAGAACACCAGATTGCCAAATGATTCTATGGGAAATGTTTGTAATTGGATTGTTTGGCTTTTCTACAAAGAACATTTTTACCTTGGATATGTTTCTTCCATCAGGGATCTAAAATCCCCTTGAGGAGACACTGTTATACCTAGAGAAATTAACTTCTATTGCTAACATAATAATAATAGTGAACAGACACAGAGAGGAGGGATGTAGAGAAAACCTTACTGTTTTACATATTCACAGCCATCCTTGGTTAGAAAGTTATGATTTCATAAAGTTTCAGCTCCATTAGCAATTTCAGATGTACTTTGAAAATACAAAATTCTACTTCTCAAAAGGAAAGCTGACTGCTAAAAGTTTATAGCAAGGAAGTAAGAAAAAAAATAACATAATGTGGTAGGTAGATTGTCACATTAACATAATTAAGTAGTTAATTAGAAAATAATTTTACAGACACTCTGAACCAAGGAGTGAAAAAGCAGGGTCTCAGCCAGCTCTTTCAAACCCAGCATGAGCTCTTCCCGGGGTTCTTCACTGCCCTGTGGATCTGCTGCAGAAAGAAAGCATGGATTCAATACCTGCCCACAATTTTCTCAAAATCATAAGAATTGAGTTACATTATCTGATGGTATTTTAATTGCAAAAATAAACCAAAATGGCATAGGAACCTGCTCCTTACAATATAAAAAATTGAAAGAAAACTGGGCAAAATTTAAGTCAATTTAAGAGCCAACACAGTTAAGGCATTTTCTGATGGTAAATGTTGAGTCTTTTTTTGTGGCTATTTAAACACAATAATGTTGGAACATATGAAATTGCTGCTTTTATTTTAGGATAAAAACTGTCAATTAGAAGCAATCTCATGTGGTTCCGGGAAGTCTTAACTTAATGTAATTCATTACATCATCTATTGTGAACTGCTTTCCATCCCAAACAGAGGCAAGCCCACTGCTACCAGCTATGATTTACAGTCCTTGTTTCCCTGTGAACAATATGAATTTGTACTGTATGCAGTCACAATGATTGCCATCTATAAAAAATATGTAGATTTTCCATAACAAATACTCTTTATGGGAAAATAACTCATTTTGATGGTTTGGGAGTGATTTGAATTCATCAAGCTGCATTTATGCACAGAACGAAAAGAAATCTTCAGTCAACAATGTGATCTGTAATGCTTAGTGTGCCCCACAATGTTACATGGAAATATATACAATAGTGGGAAATAAAGTGATTTTAAGGATAAATGGAAGAGTAATGTGGGGCAAAGGAAAAATGCTAATGGATGTATCAAACTAATAATAAATACAATAAAGGTCATGGGCACATGTGGGTTACTTGATTCTCTGGATGTCTTGAAGTAGGTTACAAGTTCTAGTTTTAAGCTTGCAAATACCATGTAATAAAGCGCAGTACAGTGTCTATGAAATGCACTGTGCTCCTCTCTGAGGCAACAGAAACTCATTATAAAGGAGAAAAACAGGACCAGAAAAACAATTGACCTGTGGGCCGTTATAAAGAGGACAATGTAGGCATATTGAATTATAACCTTGATAAATTCTGCAATAATTTTTACTAGAAAGCTTCCATTTGAAAGAATTTTCTTCAATGTTGGTCACAAGCTTAATATGAAAATGTAGTTTAGTAAAGGAAATCCATGGGGGAATATGATATGGCACAGATATTTTGAACTAAACAAATAATGCAGGGATGAAAATAATGGGTAGTATCCTCCATTGAAAGCTGGAATAATTTAGAAAGATATATTCTTACATAAATCAATATCCCTCAGCTACATGGGCTTGAGTCTAGGTTTACCTAGACTCAGGGCCAAGGAAAAGTTTGTGCACTGGTAAAGGAGAAATTCAAGGCCCTTAAATCATTATATTTCTTAAAAACCAGAGGAAAAATATCAAGCAGATGGAAAGAACCCAGAATCAAAGATAATGACATTTCTTGGAAGAAGCAATTTCACTTCCACGTGTGGTATTCAAGATAAAATGACTACAGTCTATGAAACTAAAGTGAGTTGACTTGAAGCTCCAGAGACAATAATGGGGTGGGCAGAGGTGAAGCAATACTAAATGCTTATTGGATGTAAAACACTCTTCTAAATATTTTACATTTACTTGTTAGACCCTAGCCTGTGAAGCCAACACTATTACTGTAAGTTAACATTGAAATATAAGGACTTTAGATAATTTCCCCAATGAATGCAATTCATAAATGCCATGGCCAGAATTTTTTTATTGCCAACTTCTATACTTACATACAAAAAAACCATGATATTTCCCTCCTCCATTCCTCTTCAGAGCTCTATTCTCTGTCATATCCCCTCCCTCTCTCCATTAGTCTCTCTTTTAAACTGATGTCATCATCTTTTTCTTCTGTTATGAGGGTCTTGCAAATGTATTGCTGGGCACTGCAAAGTCATGGATATTGAGGCCAATTTCTGTTTGGACAGTTGCATTGTAAGGAGTCATACCCTTCCTTTGGCTCTTACATTCTTTCTGCCCCCTCTTCTGCAATGGACCCTGAGCCTTGGAAGGTGTGACAGAGATGTTTCAGTGCTGGACACTCCTCCATCCCTTCGTCTCAGCATTATGTTGCCTTTTGGGTCATCCCAGTGATCATTGCCATCTGAAAAGAGAAGCTGCTCTAACCAGAAGTGAGAGTAGCATTAATATGTGAACATGAACATTAAGTGTAGTGATTTCAGGGCAGCTTGGTTGGAATAATATATACATTTAGCCAGACAAGAGCAGGCTTTATGCCCCTAAGGCACATGACCTCCCCTGCCATAGACTTTTGCTTACTTTTTCAGTACCAGGCATGTATTTCCTCCCATAGGGAGGGCCTTCAGTCCAATTAGGGAGCAGTTTGTTTCCCCAAGAGCAGACATGCCACTATTGCACCCGTATGGTCATTGGGCCTGTCTGGCCAAACTTGAGTTTTCCAGTGTCCACTGTTTTCATTGCTGATGACTTCTGTCTCCAATATGGTTGCATGCAGTGCAGCTTTTTCCAGCTTTCAGTTGGCTGGTCTAGGGAGAAGGTTTTCTGCTCAGCACCAGCTTGCTTTCTCAGTGACCTTGCCTCTCAGGTAAGAGATGTCTTCAGCAATAGTGTCTTATCATGTGTTTCTCAAAGGAAACCAAGGGCCTTGGCAGTAGCCCTTAATGTTTTGGAGGCTACTGGGACCTCCTTGGCATGGCCAGTATTTTTAATCAAAGAAGTCAGGTTCCTGAAGCAGCAACTTTAGCCATAGTGCTATGGAGTGTAGAATAATAATCTGCAAGCCAGTATGATGTTTCAAAAGGTACTTCCTCTCTACATGATATTCACTTAAGAATATGTACCTTTCTTTTAAATACCATCTCAGTCAATGACTTGTTGAGAGTACTCCTTGTGATGACATTACAAGTCTGCCTGCATCATATCCTCATGTTCTGTTTTTATGATAGGAAGACAGTCATTCATTTCTTCAGCTAGTATTTATTGAGTGCTTCCTATCTTACAGGTATTGCTTGCTGAAAATATAGATGGTAACAACACAAACAAAAATTCTTCCTGTCACATAATTAATATTTAATGAAAGGAAAGAGATTATAGGCAAATAAGCAAATGAGTAAGAAAATGTCAAATAGCCATAAGCACTATACCAAATATTAAAAAGTTAATGTGATAGAAACTGCCTCAGTAATATTTGCATCACTAGATTTTATTTGATTCACAAATTTATATATCTATCTCAAAATCCTCCTCCATGAGATAAATTCATGTTTATAATGTTATTTGACATCTCTAATCATAGTACTCAAATATGGTTGTGTCTGCACCACATACTCTTATAATGGCCGAACAAATAAAGTTTG
Source organism: Orientallactaga sibirica (assembly GCA_036365145.1). Taxonomy (NCBI): domain Eukaryota; kingdom Metazoa; phylum Chordata; class Mammalia; order Rodentia; family Dipodidae; genus Orientallactaga; species Orientallactaga sibirica. The sequence goes on along the minus strand of JAEOAD010000019.1, from coordinate 3,143,804 downwards.
AAAATAACATCAAAATTCATGTCTGGATAACAAAGGTCCATTATCTATTAAAAAGATGTGTTAATCCATTTAAAGCTGCTTAGGGAGGAATACCATTAACAGAATAGTCAATGCATACTAAGTGTTCAGTAAATATTTACTGAAAATGAATGTTCTAAGCAATAAACCCAAAGTATCAATAAATATGATAGCCAGCTAATCTTCGCTCAGCCAGAATGTGTTTCCCTGATAGCCAGTGACAGAAAAACTAAAACATGCATATTTACAAATATGATACAAAACCTGGCAAGTAAATATTTAAGATCATCAGCAAAGCAAACATATTGTTTGGCTTCTGTTTTCAGCCAAAATAACATAACTGGAGATATCCAAGTAAGTGTATTTCTAACATTTGATAGAATATGTAAAGCATATTGCTTTTATACATGAACAAATAAGCAGCAGCAGAGGGATCATGACGGTGAGCTGAGCTGCCACCTGTGTGTTCTACTGAGAGTTCTTTCCTAACACAAAGGATAAAACTGAAGAGTATAGCGTGAGGCAGCCTCAGCAAAGAAGTCATAAGTATAAGATCTGGGCTCTCTCCAGACAGTGTACAGAGCAAGGAAATATGATTCATGTCATGAGAGCATCACACGTCTTTGAGGAGATGTTGGTCAGAACAAGTATAGGGGGAATTCCTTGAGGTCAAATGGAGACTTTCAGCTGCAAATTTGAGAGTGGCTGGATAGTCCCAGGATGGAGAAGTCATAGATTCTGTCCCAGTAGGTGAAGAATACCCACTGAGTGCCTCAGGTTCCAAAAATATTGTGGCTTTGGTATAATAACATACTTTCTTGGCCAAGTACAAGCTTGAAAGAGAACAGCCTTAATGCAAATGAAACCAACCTTGAAATAATGGCCAGGATCTTCCTGTAATTTTATTTTATACAAAACAATGCTTAACTCATTAGACATCTTCCAGAATCTACAGAGCAAAATGTTAACATCCATGCAAAGCAGAACTAAAGGCCCATCATGAAAATTGAAGTTAGTAGAACCAAACATTGAGATGACCCAGACATTAGAATCAGATGACAAGATAATGGAGTCACTATTATGAATGTAAAATTAGAATAATATAAACAAAAAATAAATTATTAATAAGAAAGAAAAGAAATTGTTAAATGTATATTGAAGGACTTCAGTGAAATGTTCCCTCACAGAGTGAATAGGCGTATGAGGACAAAAATGCTTAGGAATGTGAGAATAAAGTATGCACCCACTCTGCAGTAAAGCCGTTCACTGAATGCACTTAAAAATTTGAGGTTGAGAAATAAAGTAAATAATTACTGAGGTCAAATCAATGGAAATTATTGCATTTGAATAGAGGGGAAAGCTATTGATCTTGAAAACAAGTAGAAGTGATCAGATTTGAAGAACAGAAAGAAGGAAGATTGAAGGGAAAGGGGGAAATGCAAGGTCCATGATGGATAGGATGTTATATATTAATGCTGTTCTAGGGAGAGAAAGGAAAGTGACCTGACCAAAAGCATGGATAGATAATGGTTGAAATATTTTGTAATGTGTTGAAAGAAAATAATCCTGCAGATCTATGAAACTCAGCATGCACCACACAGGATACATGCTAATACAACAGTAGAGCTAATACCTCAAATGACAGAAAACTAGAAATAAAGAGGAAAAACCTACATGAATTCCATAGAGGTGAATAATTATAACAAATCAGAATTGGAATTTCATCCAGGAAAATGAAAACTTTGAGACAATGAAAAAGTCTACTGAAAAAATTTCACAATTTTGTATCTAGTGAAAATATTCTTTATTATGACAAACTGCTTCTTTTTCAATATTTTTGTTTGCAAGGAGAGAAAGAGATAGAAAAGGGTGGGAGGGCATATCAGAGCTTTCTGACACTGCAAATGAATTCCAGATGCATGTACCACTTCATGCATCTGGCTTTATGTGGGTACTGGGGAATCAAACCCAGGATGTCAGGCTTTGCAAGTAAGTGCCTTTAATCACTGATCCATCTCTCCAGACCCAGAAAACTGCTTCTTCAAGAAAAAAAAAAAAATAATAAAGGCTGAAAGCATTTGTTACCAAGCAGTTGGAAGCCTAGGCCATGTAAACAGAATGTGAGAGCCATGTGACCTTAAATAAGTTATTTCACTTCTCCATGAACCTATCCCTTCTTTAGAAAAGTGGAAATAATAAAATTGTAGAAGCTTTAATAAAAGAATTCATGAACTGCAGGTAGAATAAGCCAGCTCATTAATATCATAATAAACATGATTTCAAGACACAAGTTCAGGCCAATTATTTAGAATATACTGTCCTTCAGCAAGAACTGTTGAGGTGCAATTCAGAAGTAGCACTTCATGGGAGTAAACATGCTAATGATTATAATTTAGGCCACAGGACCTTAATTCTGAGAACACCAAGCTCATGTTTCTTATTTTCCTTTAGAATAACATTCTAATTTCCTAATGGGTGAGAGATTAAGGATCTGTAGACCTTCCCCATCTCCTCTGTTTCAGATTGTTTTATATCATCGAAGAAAAATCCATAGTACTGAAGAGAGATCAGCTTCCTTTTTTTTTTTTTTTTAATTTATGGATTCTCAAATCAGTTTGGTGTCAGCTGGTCAAACGTAAGTCCTGACAAATTAATGTGGCTTCCCAACTATAATGCAGCTGAGCTTATTGTGGAATATTCCCCTGACCAGAAAGAAACATCAGAGAAAACCATTGCCAAGAGGATCCCATGAGGATTCTACAAGAATAGACACAGAAATAATGTCATCTTACTTGTTCTTTTCATATATTATGCTACTCATTCCTTATTAAGGTAAAACCAGAGGCTTACAACATTACACACCCCTCATTTCCCCCTCTAACTGCTAACAAATTTTCCTCCACACTTATTTAAGAGTCAAGTATAATAGAATTTAAAATATATATATAATTTTTATTTATTTATTTGAGAGAGAGAGAGAGAGATACAGAAATAGACAGGTAGAGGGAGAGAGAAGAGGCATACCAGGGCCTCCAGCCACTGCAAACAAACTCCAGCTGCACCCTCTTGTGCATCTGTCTTATGTAGGTCCTGGGGAGTCAAACCTGGGTCCTCTTGCTTTGCAGGCAAGCTCTTAACCACTAAGCAATCCCTCCAGCTCGTATAATGGAATTTTAAATACAGCATCATCATGTAAGCTTTGAGAGGCAGGAGGTGTTCAAAAGCACTGTTTATGTGATGTTTGAAAATAGAAATATGTTGAGGACAAATGGATAGTCTGCAGACAGGAGGAACACCCTCTCCAAATACACTGAAAAAGGTTTTCTCATTCTATTATTTTTTCTAGAGGAAAATAAATTTAAATACATAAAAATAGTGAATAAGCCAGGTGTGGTGGTGCATGCCTTTAATCCCAGCACTTGAGAAGCAAAGGTAGGAGGATCACCATGAGTTCAAGGCCACCCTGAGAGTACATACTGAGTTTCAGTTCAGCCTGGCCTAGAGTGAGACCCTACCTTGAAAAACCAAAAAATTAAGAATGCCTGTTCAAATCGCCAGGTTCCACATTTAGCCAGACACAAAAGTGACACAAGGGCGCAATGCCGCACTTTCCCACAAGGTGGTGCATGCGCCTGGAGTTCGTTCATAGCAGCTGAGAAGCCGCTGGCACACCCATTCTCTCTCTCTCTCTCTCTCTCTCTCTCTCTCTCTCTCTCTCTCTCTCTCTCAAAAAAAATAGCAAACAACAACAGCAGTAATAGGACAGATTAGGCAAAGATGTTAAATTTCAGAAAAAAATGGAATGAGGTAATAAATGGCACTAAAATATTACCACAGTAAGCCAGGCCTTGTAGTACAGGACTGTAATCCCAGCTATTTGGAAGTCTATGGCAGCAGGATTGCAAATCCAATGCCTGTCTGGGATATAGAGTGAGTGCAGGGCCAGCCTGGGCAACTTAATAAGACCTTATTTCAAGGGGGAGACAAAAGAGCAGGGAGAGGGTAAGGGTTAAGGATATACCTCAGAGGTATAAGTAGTATATACCACTCAGTGGTATATACCAAATGGCACTTGTCTACCCTTTACAAGGCATTTAATTCAACCCCCAGTATTGAGAAAAAAAAAATCATTATAAAAATGAAAATGATGGTAACAGGAAATGTTTTAATTATGTCAAGTTTGACATCAAGAAAAACTGATATAAAACAAATAGAGCTTATTTAAAAGGCAAAATATTTGAAATATAATGTAAGAAGGATTGATTAATCATTTCCAGTGAAGCCAGATGTGGTGTCACACCCCTTTAATCCCAGCACTTGGGAGGCAGACGTAGGAGGATCACCATGAGTTCAAAGCCACTCTGAGACTACATAGAACAACACCCTACATTGAAAAATCAATAATAATAATAATAATAATAATAATAATTTCCAATTCAAATCTCCAAGCAAAATTGAATGAGAAGGTACAACTTCTATAAGGAGGTTTTCTTTTAGGAAAAGAAAAATCTTGAAGATGTGAGAGAGAGGCAGAAAGACAAAAGTAGAAGAACAGACAGAGAAAAAGCTGGATTCAGAATAAGTGGAACAGGTCTGATAAGAGAGTCCAAACACAGCTGTGGTTTGTCATCTTTTCTTTTCATTTTGAGTCACTGAAGAAACACTTAAATATCCTGGAGTTTAGGTCTTATCCTAGAACATTACCTTCGGTAATGAATCTGAGGAAGGATTTGGCCTTAGTTTTAGACTATCTCCGGTAGAGAGCAACGAAACTTCTTCCTGGAGTCCAGTAGTCATGTGCTCTAAAGGATGATTGGCTTTTACTTCCCAAGTAAGGAGCAGAGACACAAAATTAGACTTAGTCCTGAGGAAAAGAGGATAAGAGCTGCCTTGGGGATGTCTCTGCCTTACACCCTTCCCTCTTCTCCCACAGTTTGACTTATATACTCAGTGCCTGAAATAAGGTTTCATCGCCCAGAAAACTGAGGTCAGGAGATTGTCCAGCCTCCAGGAGATCTGCAATGTCAGCTGATTTAGAGTCTCCAGTATCCTTCTAAGCAGTTGAATTTGACAGATTATAATGTACATTTGAGGAACTCAGGTTCCCCTGTAAAACAGGGGATTAGGAATTAGAAAAATGTCAAGGAATGTAATCCAGACCATCCAATTCACAAAGCAGCTAAAGCAGAGCAAGAAAGGAGTGGTGGTTTAGGGAGCAAGAAGTGAAGGGTATTCTCTGTTTGTTTTGAAATGTGCTCTAGAGCAAAGACCATTGATCTGTTGTAAGATGCCGTGAGAAATGGAGCTTTTATGTAGTGGAGAGCAGGGAAAACAATGCAATGATAATTAGGCTTCTCTGGGTTACAGTTACTTGGACCAAAATCTTTGGAACAACTCTTGATTTCTCTCCCTTTTTTTTTTTTTTTTTTTTGTTTTTGGTTTTGTTTTCTCTCTCTCTCTCTCTCTCTCTCTCTCTCTCTCTCTCTCTCTCTCTCTCTCTCAGCCAGTTTGACCTGGAATTCACTATGCAGTCTTAGGATGGCCTAGAATTCAAAATGATCCTCCTACCTCTTCCTACCAAGTGCTGGGATTAAAGGCACGCTCTACCACGCCTGATAGATTTCTCTCTTGTTAATCTCAGCAGTTTCTCAGGAAATTCTCCTGGATCTACCTTCAATACTTAGGACTTTTCTGAGCTATTATTTCTTGCTGTTTTACTGGATCAGCATCCTGACAGGGATCTGTTCATTCTTTCCCCTCCACAACTGACACCACACTGTGATAGCATCATTGTAAATCTGAAGTCAGGTTGTGACAGTTTGATAAGCCCCCTACTCTATGAAATTTTGTCATGGCATCCCTAGCAGACTAATACATTTCATTGCCTGAATAGTTGCATCAGGAATAACTAAGCAAGAATGTAGCTCTTGCTGATCTTATCTGATGAGATTCTCAAATTCTTTTCTTTTCAGCACACACTGTAAGAATGTTATACTTCATTCAAATTCTGAGTGCTACACTTCACTGGCATTACTGTGTATGACATGTATGTTCACAGCTGATTATTTTAATTTACAGTATCTACTAACACATTTTCCCTAGTTAGGGACATTTTAAGTGGGAATTTGTGTCAATAAAAGACTGTTCAAAGAAATCAGTGGGAGGTGTTTATGCAAGCTCTCCTACAATGTGTCCTGTTTAAAAGGGAAAAATAAAACAACAAAAAATCTGTATTTGTAGCGGAGCAACAGATGGTGAATGTGTGGAGTAGGAGCTGAGGGCCTCGCCAAGCTGCTGATAGAATTTGTGAGAATGAAATCCTAACAATGATTGGCATTGCCATGGAGATGTGTATTTTGCACAGTTTCACATGATTTAAATGTTCTTATGTGAAACAGTGTCAGTGAGAGAAATTAACATTTATTTGTTTCTATGAATACTAAATAAAACCAGTGCAGTTAATTTTTCTTGAGTCAGGATGTAAGCGTGCTAATTTTTAAGCAGAATGGCTTTGTATCTGTATCTCCTTTGACATTCCCAAACATGACCACTGGAATATACCACTAGGGAAAACGCCATACCAGTCCTTGAAGCACATGAAAGCCCATTCAGAGGCTGGACCCTAAGAGGAGTTTATATTTTCTCAGATGATAATGATAGAAGGTTGAAAGCACCAAGCTAAGGAACAACTCCTGTGAGATAGGCAGAGCTCATTTGGCAGTCCAGGTCAGCAGTGAAGGACAAGAGCAAGGGCACTCATGCACCCAGCACTCACCTGCCCTCCTAATTGCTGACAAGCAGCATTCTGATAGCCCAGCATGAGAGGTGCTCATGTTCCTTTATGTAAGAGAGGGCTGCCTTGGAAGTCTGTTCCCATCTTGCATAGCACTGCTACTTGTCTTGTGTGGTGATATGCCTGTGATCCCAGGCCACCTAGGCAAGAGAATTGATCAAGTTTTAATATGGTAGCTCCTCCTAACCTCCTTCTCCTCTCTAATCATGAAGTTGAAACTAGATGCTATTCATATTTTAACCAGAACATGCCAGTGCTTCATGGAAATACTTTAGGAAAGCTGCAAACTAACTCCAGATACATGTACCACCTTGTGCATCTGGCTTTATGGGCACACTGAGGAATTGAACTTGGGTCGTTTGGCTCCATAGGCAATTACCCTAACAGCTATGCACCTCTCAAGCCCATACATATATACTAATGTGAGAAAGAGAAAGGGGGGGGGAGAGAGAGAAAGGGAGAGAGAGAAAGACAAAGAGAGAATGAGCACGCCAGGACCTCTAGACACTGCAAACAAACTCCAGATACATGTGTCACCTTGTGCATCATGCTTTACGTGGGTACCGGGAAATCAAACCTGGGTCTTTGGTTTTTGCCAGCAAGTGGCTTAACTGCTAAGCCATCTCTCTATCCTCCCTCTTTCTTTTAAGTAAATAAATAAAGTGCTGCATTATTTTTAAAAACATGAAAGATTTATTTCCAATTAAGTTAATTAATCACAAAGGAAATAACAAAAGCAATTTCTATGGGTAAAATTTAGCAAAACATCAAAAAGCTTTAAGCAATCATTTGTACACATAGAATTTTGTTAATTTTCAGGATTACGTCTTCCAGCCTTAATGCTAATTCTTCAGAGTGAATTTCAGTGCCTCTAGTTTAGACATGTAAGCAGGTATTGAGTACTCCATCAGTACTACATCAGAACCTTCCTCAGATTAGAATTGCTTGGTTAAAATATGCTGGAAATCACTACTATGCACGTGGCATTGATTAAAAACAAAATAAGAGGCAAGTGCAACTAAGAACAACTGCCACTGGGTCTACAAAACCCTTTGGCATGAGATGCCCATCACAGTGGTTGCCTTGGCAAGGAATGAGCACTTAATGTTTATTTTAACCAACTGAGAAAAAGAACAAGAAGGTAATGAGAGCCATCTGTAACTGGTTTTATGTCTTCAGAATTTCTTTAATTATGAGACTCCATATTTAAAATAAATGTTACAGCACTCAGAAGGCAGAGGTAGGAGGATCGCCGTGAGTTCGAGGCTACCCTGAGACTACATAGTTAATTCCAGGTCAGCCTGGACCAGAGTGAGACCCTACCTTGAAAAACCAAAAAAATAAAAATAAAATAAAATAATAAATGTTAGTTTCTAAGCATAAATTAAGATTTAAACCCCCAAAATTTACTCATAATTGTGAATTAGCAATAAAATAAGCTTGCCTAAGGAAACAAAGTGGTAATTCAAGAAAATAATGGAGGGCTGGAGGGATGGCTTAGCTGTTAAAGCATTTGCCTGCAAAGCCAAAGGACCCAGGTTCAATTCCCTAGGACCCACGTTAGCCAGATGCACAAGGTGGTACATGTGTCTGGACTTTATTTACAGTAGCTGGAGGCCCTCGCATACCCATTATCTCTCTCTCCCTCTTTTTAAAAAAGAAGATAATGGAGAAAAAATTATAATAACAAGTTTTGAAAGTCTAAAATTCTCAGTTGCTTTGCTAGATGAATGGAGAAATTATTAAAATTTTGCATTTATCTTAACCTTTGAAATCTGATATATCTTTAAAATAAGTAAATAAAATGTCATATCAGGGCTGGAGAGATGGCTAAGCGGTTAAGGCGCCTGCCTGCTAAGCCTAAGAACCCAGTTCCAATCTCCAGGTCCCACGTTTAGCCAGATGCAAAGTGACGCAAGGGCGCAATGCCGCACTTGACCACAAGAGGGCGCACGCATCTGGATTTCGTTCACAGAAGCTGAGAGACTGCTGATGCTCCCATTCTCTATCTCTCTCCCTCTCCCTCTGTCTTTCTCTCTCTGTGTCTCTCTCCAAAAATAAATAAAATTTAAAAAAATTTAAAAATGTCATATCATTGTATAAATAAGTCTGAAACAGATTGATAAGATCTCTGATTTAAAATATGATGAAGAGCTAAAGATATATTTTATGATGAAAAATAAAAACATACATATGATATATTTGGGAGCTTTAGGATAAAAGTTACTTGTTTTTCAAAAACTAAATATCAAATGGAAAATAATTTAAGCCATTTTAATTAAAATATGACACATTTGCTTTCCAGATGGGTATCACTCTAAGATCTTGCCCTCACCCTACCACACAAGTAATCATATAGACTTAAATATATAATATTATTCTAGTCAAACTGTTCTTTATATTATAGGTTTCTGAGCTGCATGGGAACATGGGAAAGAATATTGCTTCTGCTGCTTGTAATGCCACAGGATTGCCTAGTGGTCACATCAAATCCCAAACCCATACTAATTAGCAGTCATGACCTTGGGCAAACTCCATAATCGCTTGTTGCTTAGTTTCATTACTTTTTTTTTTTTTTTTTTTAATTTGAGAGAAACAGAGAGAGAGAATGGGAGCACCAGTGGCCTCTTAGGTGCTGTGAACTCCAGGTGGGCAAGTGTGACATTGAACCCTTGTTTCACTTTTTGCATCTGGCTAAACGTGGGTGCTAGAGATTAACTGCCAAGCAATCTCTCCATCCATTGTTTCATTACTTTTAATGCGGTTTGAAAAGTACCTACTCTGTGAGATTATTGTGGAGATCAAAATAATTTATTAAAAACATATATAGGTTCTCACTATTATCAGTATAATTGAAGAATATCTAATTATAAAAACTATCATAATTTAATTGAAATACAGCTTTGAATATAGTAATTTAATTGAATTCTTAATATCTAGTCAAGGAAAATTTTGTTTCTATTCACAAATAGAGTATAACACTCAGAAAACTCAGAATCATTTTCATGGCTAGTCCTGCAAGATTGAAGTTTTACAACTTAGTAAGATATACACTACATTTGTAATCCCTATTAGTTCTAGTTTTAGTTTATCACTTGTTAAAATGAATGTGTGTACATGTTTATCTGTGTATTGGCATAGGTATTGCATATGATTGAAACTTCTTTAAGTATCCTTCCAAGATCACATGCAGCCGTAATTAGAGATGCCCACAGATGAGAGAGCCAAACTCGGTGCCAGAATGTGTACTTTCCAAGTTATTTGACTGGGGTGAGTCACTTGACATTCTCCTACCCAGTTTCTCCATCTAAAGAAAGTCATTCCCACCCCAAATATGAATGAATAAAATACTTACTCCATGGAATTTATTATAATGAAATTAACATTTGTTAAATACTCAGAACACTACTATTGTCAGGCACATAGTAAATATAAACACACATTATATCATGTCTCCCATTCCATTCACATGGGAAATCCCTTCTCCACATTAACGCTTGTTATTCTTTGTTTTACTTTCATTTTCTGTGCATGTATATATCCTGTATATATACAACATATACATGTTCATATATGTGTGGTTATATGTGTGAGTGCAAGGGTGCATGCATGTCCATACACAGGCATAGAGAGGACAGAGGAAAACCTCAGGTATCAGCCTTTGGAACACAATCCAACTCTTTTTGAGACAGAGTCTCTCACTGGCTTAGAGCTCACCCATTAGGCTACCCGCCCCACAAGCTTCAGGAATCTGCCTGTCTCCCCTTCTCCAGCACTAGGATTACAGGCATGCACCATCACACTTGGCATTTCTGGTGGTGGAATTCATGTTTGAGAACTTTATCATCCGAACCATCTCACCATCCCTCTTTGCTTTTCCTTGTTTATTGGACTTGTGAATGTTTTTCAGCCAAAGATTACCAGAAAACCCCCTGTATCTGACACAAGTGGTTTGTTAATATCTGATAGGAAGAAAGTCAGTGCAATAATGAGTGCTTTAACATACATTCTCTGTTTATTGGATACTCTAATGAAACATTTTTGAATGTGTTGTGAAATAATAAATATTTGCTATTATAAACAATGCTGCAAAAGCAATTCTTGTAAATATTTCCAGATGGAAATGTCTGATGTTTGAAGGGCATATACCTAGAAAGAAGCACATCTTTTCAAGCAGACCAGAACATTCCAAACCATTTTCCAAAATTATCTAAGCAAATTAGATTCTTATGATAGCTTTTGTTACTGTGGCAAAGTACCACAGTGGGTGGAGGCTGTGACATGTCCATTTTCTCTCTTATCCCATTTCTCTCTCTCACTCAAATAAATAAAAATAAAATATTCAACAGATATTTCAGTCTGTGGTTACTACTTTTCATTGTTTCTGAGTCTGTGCTGTGACAGAACAACTTTGTAGAGAGCAAAGAGTAGAAAAGGTTACCTAATGGTATACAGGAAAAAAGGGAGAAAAGGAGTGAAAGAGAGAGACAGCGACAGCGACAGATCAGGGAGAAAAAGACAGACAGAGGTAAGGCACGTAGTACTCATGGGCAAACCCCCAAGTTACCATTCCTTCTAACTAGTTCTCACCTAGCAAGTTGCTATCACCTTGCATTAAACAACAAATTATGAACCCAACAATGAATTAATTCCATAATGAAGGAAGAACCTTTGTGGCAAAATCATTTTCCCACAGCCTCATCTCTGAATGTTGCTGCAATGGGGACTCAGGCTTCAGCACATCAGCCTTTATGGGATATTTTTATACTGACTCTACATTTCTAGCAGCAGTGTCGAACTTCGTGACTGCTTCACATCACCAGCACTTAACATTGTCATGTTTTTAACATTTTTGATGAACTAGTAAAGATATCATAACACAGTCACACACATACACACACATGTATAAGAATATACATGCATACATACATACATACATACAGAGAGAGAGAGAGAGAGAGAGAGAGAAAGAGAGATCAGTTCAGTCTGGTCACTTATTTTTCAGTGGTTATGTTTAACTATTGGCACTCACTGCTTTTTAAGTATGGAACACTTCATAAGCTTGCTTGTCATCCTTGTACAGGGGCCATGATCATTTTCCTGTATATTTCCAATTTTGGTATATGTGTGGCTGAAGTAAGCACACCTCTTCCAGTTTACTTTATCCTCTTGGTTCCACTTTTTTATTTCTTTGTTTTTCCTTTCTTGAATCTGTGATTATCACAGACATTCTTTAATTAGGAAGCTATATTTCCTTATCCTGTTTTTTTTTTTTTTTTTTTTTTTTTGGTTTTCAAGGTAGGGTCTCACTCTGACCCAGGCTGACCTGGAATCCTTATCCTGTTTTAAAATTTTAAAGTACAAACCAATATGGATTTAATGTAGAACTAGTATATCTACTTTCCTACAGGCTTGTAATAATTCACCACATTCTCCACCACCTTATGTAGTATATGGTCTTGTATTTTAGGTCTAGTTTGCCATTTGTTTTCTTTTTCTGATACTGTTGTCATAACTATTTTACAACAAACCTCACACCTTAGCTTACAGTATGGAGTTCAGAAACCCAACTTGTATATACTCTGACTAAAATCAGGGATTTGGCAGGACCTTTGGCTCTAGGAGATAACCTGATTCTTTGCTCATCGTGTGTGCCCCAGAATTGTTGCCTCTAGTAGGAGTACTGTGATCTCCACTTGCCTCTGATGTATCTGCTAAGGAATGTCTATAGGCCACACACTGCCCTTATGGTTTGGCCCCTTTCTTCAAAGCCATCAAATAAACCTACTTTGCCACTTGGACTCTTCCTGTCTGTTTTTGTTTGTTTGTTTGTTTTGTTTTGTTTTGTTTTGTTTTGTTTTGTTTTGTTTTTGGTCTGGCTTATCTTTCTGACCCAGCTAGAAAAGCTCCTCTGTTTTTAAGGACTTAGACCTTACGATTGGACCCACATGGATAATACAAGGTTCAAACCACCAATAATATCTGTAAAGTCCTTTAGCACTGATTAATATGTACAGTGTAGCAGTCAGCTTCAGGTTCACTGAGATGAACTTCCATACCAGGCACAGTTATGGAAGGAAGGGATTTATTCAAGCTTACAGACCAAGGGAAGTTCTATAATAGAAGAAGAAGGTGGCCTGCTTTCATAGATCCAAACAGAGAGAGAAAGAGAGAGGATCCACAAGCCAAAAAGCCAAAAATCACACAACGCACTTCAGGAACTCCAGATCTGACTAGGCACTTTGCATATCTTTGGATTGTAATTTTAAACCCACCACTACCCCTTAGGGCTGGAAGCTAAGATCCACCCAATAACACCACCTTCAGCCAAGTGGCTGCATATGCTAAGTACAAACTAATAAAACACTGAATATATTAGGGGCCATCTATTCAAACTACCACATACAGGTTCTAAGAAATAAAGCATAGAATCACTGGAGGACTGATATTCGGCCTGCTAGACTACTCGATGTTTACTTCCATGAAGTTCTCTGATTACTACAATCTTTATTATTAGCCTATACTTCTATATTCACTTTTCTTGTATGAGAAATAAGTTCTTTAATAATTTCCTTAATGATGGTCTATCATAGGAAAACTATGTTCTGTCTGAAACAAAAACTCCCTCTTTTGCCATAGAAAACGAAAAATCTCTGGATGTGCAATTCTAATCTTCCCACCAGGCACTAAAAATGGAAAATCTTCTTATTTGGGACCATAAATGTACTAGAGGAGGAGTTAGATTTAAAACTATAGAGTAATGCTGTGCTGGATTCATTTTAGGGGCTTTGTGAACCTGCTGAGGATTTTCCTTTCTTGCAGTCCAAGTTATATAATTAAAAAAATGACTATCTTAAAAATAACATATAGGCTTCTGCTTTCAGAAAGAAGAAACTATTTTCTGTAAGTTTCCCAATAAATTAAATAAAATATATTTGTGTGTATGTGTGGTACACAATCATAAGAAAACTGACAATTACAGAGAAGAAATAAGAAAGAGAAGCTATAGAACTCAATGGACCAGATATGGCTAGATGGACTTCTTTTTACTTCATTTATCTCAGGCTTGGAACTTAAGATGCCAACAATGAAGAGGCACCAATGAGTATATAGATTGTTAAAGCTTGAACAAAGGTCTGTTCTTTTTAAACAGAGGACAAATGAAAGACACAAAATTTAAGATAATAATCATTCTCTTCCAACCAACAAAGCTCTAGCATGTACCTCAGTTTCCAATGTTATAATACAATGAGATACCTAACACTCATGATGATATCAGAGGAGGCCGAATAAAAAACTAGGCCTTTTATGCTGGATACCTAATAAGGTATCTCTCATCCCCAAGTGAAGACAACTGGGGAAGGAAACACACCATGAAGAAGTGACTGTTGCCGGGCGTGGTGGTGCATGCCTTTAATCCCAGCTCTCGGGAGGCAGAGGTAGGAGGATTGCCATGAGTTCGAGGCCACCCTGAGACTACATAGCTAATTCCAGGTCAGCCTGGACCAGAGTGAGACCCAACCTTGAAAAACAAAACAACAACAACAACAAAAAGTGACTGTTCTCAGTGTAGGTCTGATGCGATACTTACTTCACAGTAACAGTGTGACCCTCTCACCCCTTTTCCATACTGAGTTAGTCACAAAGCACCAATTGAACAGAAGAAGAAAGACCTAGAGATTCATGATATAATACAAAAATGTCCACGATTCAACTGAAGTCATTCATCATATGAAGTAATCAGAAGACTTCAGGTTAATCAAAAAAAGATATTCAAGGCTGAAGAGATGGGTTAGCAGTTAGGCATTTGCCTGCAAAGCCAAAGGATCCAGGTTCAATTCTCCAGGACCCACATAAGCCAGATGCACAATGGGGTGCATGCATCTGGATTTTGTTTGCAGTGGCTCCAGGCCCTGGCATGCCCTGTCTTTCTCTCTCTGCAAATAAATAAATAAATGAATGAATGAATGAATGAATAAATAAATAAATAATAAAATATATTTTTAAAAATTGAGCCTGGTGTGGTGGCACACACCTTTAATCCCAGCATTTGGGAGGCAGAGTTAGGAGTATCATCATGAGTTCAAGGCAACCTGAGACTATATAGTGAATTCCAGGTCAGCCTGGACTAGAGTGAAACCCTACCTTGTAAAACAAACAAACAAACAAAAAAAGATATTCACCATCACCAAATAACCCCCAATGGGATGATAAAAGTTAGTCTTTTCTTTTTTTATTAAATATTTTATTTTATTTACTTATTTATAAAAGGGAGAGAGAAGCCAGGCAGTGGTGGTTCACATCTTTAATCCCAGCACTCGGAAGGCAGCAATAGGAGGATCACGATGAGTTCAAGGCCACTCTGAGACTACATAGTGAATTCCAGGTCACCCTGGGCTAGCGTGAGATCTTACCTCAAAAAACAAAACAAAACAAAACAAAACAAAAGAAATAAGAAAGAGATAGATTTTATAGAGAGAATGGGAATGCCAGGGCCTGTAGCCACTCTAAACAAACTCCAGATATATGTGCCACCTTGTGCATCTGGCTTATGTGGGTACTGGGGGAATCAAACCTGGGTACTTAGGCTTCACAGGTAAGCACCTTATGCCATCTTTCCAGCCCAATAAAATTTAGAACTGTCTAAGAAATATTTTAAAGGAATCATGATGGAAGTCCTTTAATAATCATGAGCATGTTTGAAAACAGAAGCAGAAATCTTCACTAAAGAAATTGAACAAGTAAAGTAACAAGGGGAATTTTATATCTAAAAAATGTAATTTCTGAAATGAAAGGTACTGTAGGGCTGGAGAGATGGCTTAGCGGTTAAGGCACCTGCCTCCTAAGCTTAAGAAGGCGGGTTCCAATCTCTAGATCCCATGTTTAGCCAGATGAAAAGTGACACAAGGGTGCAATGCTGCACTTGCCCACAAGGGGGCGCATGTATCTGGATTTCATTCACAGCAGCTGAAAGGGCACTCCCATTCTCTGTCTCCCTCTCCCTCTCTGTCTGTCTCTCTCTATCTCTCTCCAAAATAAAAATAAATATAATTTTTTTAAAGTACTGTGAATGAGTTGAACAATATATTTAAAGGGAACAGAGGAAAGAATCAAAGAACTGTGATACAGAATAATATATATTACCTAATCTGGACATAGGAATGAAGCTCTGTGATAGATACATGTTTAGTATGCAAAAGCCTGAAGTGGATCCCTAGAACCACAAAGCCAAGCAGAGCAAGAGAAAGAGAAAAAAAAAGACAGAGAAAGAAAAAAAGAAAAAGGAAAAGGAAGGGAGGGAGGGAGAATAAAGAAAAATAAAACAGAGAGAAGAAAAAAGGAAAGAATAAATTATCTAATCTAAACAACAGACAGAAAATGTAGTGTAGTGGGAAAACCAGCACACATACATATTTATACTCATACATAAACATACACAACTGCCTCAAGTACCTTTGGAAGTATTCCAATATTCTAGTACTGAATATATGAATATATCCAATATTCATGTCAGAGTATCAGAGGCAGAGGAGAAAGGGGGCAAAAATAAAAAGAATGCAAAGTAATGGCTGAAAACTCAAATGTGGAAAGCACCATAAATCTGCAGATTCAAGAACTATGTGAGTCCCAGGAAAGTTAAACTTAGATGTCCCAAAATATCTTGTGATTAAATGTGAAAACTAAAGAGAAAGATTTCATGTCCACCTGATGAAAAAAAAAAAAAAGACATCCTATCTCTGGGGAAGAAAACAACAACAACAACAAAACACTGAGTAACAATGAACCAGACACGGTATAGACTAGGATAAACTCACACAAGTGCTGAAGGAAAAATAGTGTCTCCTGAGCTTCTTGTATTTGGCTCCTAAATGATCCAGTACCAATATTCATGCTTCATCTAATTGATTATTTATATTCAATGAAACCAGAGTTCAGAATGTGTGATTTGTAAGATTATGATAAACCCAGAGTACTTTTCTTGCAATAATTATAATATATTAAATAAATGCATCTGGTTAATCTACCAAAAAAAAGTCAAATTACTCAAACAAAATTCTTTAGGAATGAAAAGAAAGAAAAATATTTGTAGATGAAGGCAATCTAGGAGAATTTGTTGCCAGGAGATCTACCATAAAGAATTGCTAAGAAAATTTCTCTACCTTGACAAAAAATGGTAACAAAAAAAATCTTGTAATAACAGGAAAAAAGACTATGCAAACAAAAGCATAGAAATAATGAGATTTTCCTTCTCTTGAGTTTCCCAAATTGTACTTAAAAAGAAGCAAGATTATAGCAATACTACCTAATATGAATCTAAAATTATGATAGAGACAAATTTTCAGACAATTATACATAAGGGAAGTTTAAGGCAGAAAGCCATAAGATTTATATACTTAGAGCATAAAATAACACCACCAAAAGAATATTAGTTAAATAAAATATATAATTTTTGTATATGTTTAAGACCAAGTGTAGCAGACAGCTTCAGGTTCGCTGAGATGAACTTCCAGACCAGGCACAGTTATGGAGGAAGGGATATTATTTATTGAAGCTTACAGATCCAGGGGAAGTTCCATAATGGCAGAAGAAGCTGGCCTGCCTTCATAGGACCAAGCAGAGAGAGAAAAGCCAACCAGGCACACAGCACACAGAGCAAAAAAACTATAGCCAAAAGCCCAGCACACTTCAGGAACTCCTATTAGGCACACTTTGCATATCTTTACAATGGAATCTCAAACCCACCACCACACCTTAAGACTGGCCCCCAGTGACATTGCCTCTAGCAAGGTGATTGCAAATGCAAACTATAAATTAGTAAAACAATGAATATATTGGGGGCCATATATTCAAACTAACACATTCTGCCCCTGGCCCCCAATAGATTTAGAACCATCACACATTGTGAATTGTACTCAGTCCAATTTCAAAGGTTCTCACAGTCTTGACCAACTTAAGATAGTGAGTCCTATAAGATCAAACAAGTTAAATACTTTCAACATGTAAAGGCACAGAGTAAACATTTTTAACTGGTATAAGGCATAGCAAGGAGAAACTAGAATAATGAAAACTCAACCACCATCAGCAGTCATCAAACTTCTGCAGTTCAAGTTCAATATAACCAGAGACTGACAGTCTCCAGGTTTTCCAATTGTGCCCCTCCAGCTGGGCAGAGTCACCAGGGAATACTTCGATCCCAGGCCAACACTGTACTACGTGGGAGTCCTTGCATAGTCCTGGTATATCCAAAATATCAGGTTTCCATGCAAACCACGGTCCATCTTCCAAAGGCTCTTCCAGCCTATTCCTGAGGGTTTTCATGCCCTGCCTCATGCCACATCTCAGCAGTGGCTCCTGGAACTGTGTGCAATTCATGACCACTCCATGCATTTTTCATGCTTCCAAAACTAATAGCAGGTGTGCATGACACAGCCATATTCTTAATCCAGAAGGAAATAAATCATAGCTTTGAAAAGCAGGTTCCTTCTCCAGTCAACTCTTTCTAAAAAGAGTTTACATTTCTAATAGTCTTTCCTCAGGCATCCTCTCCATTGTTTTAATGTAAAGCAGTCAGGCCACCTTCCTTCTACCTTCCTTAAGATTGCTAATGTGTTGACAATAGCAGCTCCAGTAACTTAAAACCAGTCTCAGTGCCTCGAATTTTAACTTGCTTGAAGTTTTCCAACTTAAAATCTTAAATTTCTCAGTCTGGTATCTTTAGCCACGCACATTAGTCCATTACAAATTTAACCTTGATCAAACTTTCTGGGCCTGGATAGTGGAATGTAGCCATCCCTTATGACAGTAGCCCAGTTCCAACAAAGTCCTCTGCAGTCTTTCCTTCTCATTAGAAAGCTCATAAGCCAAGCCTCGAAGTTCAATACCATTTGCACTTAGCATTCTCAAACTCTCATCAGAATAACCCATAAAACTTGGCTTACCACTCCAGAAGGCATCTTCAGTAGCAAGCACCAAGTCCATGCCCATTCCTCCAAAACAAAGGTTCCAAAAGATGAATATCCATAAGGTCAGGTTCATCTCACCCCACACTCCTTCACACCACTTTACTGTAGCAGACAGCTTCAAGTTCGCTAAGATGAACTTCCAGACCAGGCACAGTTATGGAGGAAGGGATATTATTTATTGAAGCTTACAGATCCAGGGGAAGTTCCATAATGGCAGAAGAAGCTGGCCTGCCTTCATAGGACCAAGCAGAGAGAGAAAAGCCAACCAGGTACACAGCACACAGAGCAAAAAAACTATAGCCAAAAGCCCAGCACACTTCAGGAACTCCTATTAGGCACACTTTGCATATCTTTACAATGGAATCTCAGACCCACCACCACACCTTAAGACCAGCCCCCAATGACATTTCCTCTAGCAAGGTGATTGCAAATGCAAACTATAAATTAATAAAACACTGACTATATTGGGGGTCATATATTCAAATTACCACACCAAGTAAAATTAATTCAGAGATGCCAGGTTGGTTCAATATTAGAACTTTCAAAAGAGTCTTCTATATTAGCAAGCTAAAGAAACAAATTCACATAATTATGTCAATTAGTGCCAAAAAAGCATCTGATAAAAGCCAACACCTCTTGACAATAAAGACTTCCAGAAAAAATTATACATAAAGTGGGAAAAAAAAACTGATCAAAAGCAACTTTAAATTTCATTATGTATATTACATTATATATATTATATATATAATTGTCAAACAATAGAAAATGAAGAATCTTCAGGAAATATACTTAGTGACAAAAGCCAGGCCTGTTTTCCCTGTATTTATGAAAGTGTGCAGAGTTCCATAGCATGTAGAAGTACCACTCCACTCTCATCATTTGCCTCCCTTTTTGATGCCTTCATGTCCTGAATTTACCTCTTCAACTCATACTTGCAAAGGCCCTATTTCCATGCAAGGTCACTTTCCAAGGGTCTGGAAGACATGAGTTCTGTACGGACAATCCATTCCCACAGATGTGCCCTCAGCAGACTAATCTTCTGGCTATAATATTATGTGATACTTCTGTAACATCTCACCATGGACACTGAACAAATACCCATAGACAATATTGAATTTCTATCAAGATACAATTTTAAGGAGGGGAAATGGTGGAGAGTGGAGTTCTGAAGGGGAATGGGGGAGGGGAGGAAAATATCATGGTTTATTGTCTGTAAGTATAGAAGTTGTCAATTAAAAAAGATACAATCTTTAATTCTGTAATTACTGTAATTACCTGAAAATAAATTATTTAATTTAAAAATTATACATTATCTGTATTTTGATGTTGCAGATTGAACATATTGATGGAAACTGAATTCTTAAATCTATTTCCCGTAATAATATTTTTTCCATTTAACATGCTCCAAACACACAAAATACACATTTCAGACCTACAATAATATATCATTCTTATTGTGTGAGTTTTCTTGTGTGTTTATTTGTTGTGGTAACCCCAGGGAAGTTCAGGCATTATGACCTCATGAAAGATCTATAGTTTTATTATTCATATTACAAAAATATAATGTAAGTTATATCACAAAAATTTAAAATAGAGTCCTGTACGTTCTTGTGGGTTTGTTCTCTACTCATTCATTGACTCACACTGATTTCAAATGACTCTTGGGCAACCGCATAGACATAATTAACTTACTGTTTTTATGAAACTTAGGTATCTGGAATTTACATTAATCAATATATAATCTGTTTACAAGAAAACCTACAAGAAAAATCACCAAGGAGTAGAAGTGTACACAATTAAATAGCCTCTTCCTCTCTTTCTTTGATTAATGAAAAAGCCTAGATGTATAAAAGGGCATCTATTAAATAGAGCTCAATTGTCAAGAATAATATTATCTCAGAGTTGACTTGTTTGGCCAAGCAACTAAGTGAGCCTCAAGAGTATTTTGCTTTAAGAGTAATTCTATACGTCCTTATTCATCATTTCCTTTTCTAACCCAAGATTTTTGTTATTCTATTAAATTCACTTTAAATACATTAAAAGCTAAAATTAAATGTATAAAAACTAGAAGCAGAGAGTGAAAGTGCAGTGTTTCAAGCTGCTTGCTTAATATAGCTAGGTTTCTCTCCTAAAGTCTTCAGTGCTATACTTACAATAAATTTATTTTGACGAATTGTTCTTTAAAATACTTGTGCGGTAGAGTTCACTTTATAGTAAATATTGTTTTAATGCAATGCAATAGTACTAAGGATTCAAGTGACTTTAAATAAATTTAAATGGAAAGTACAAAATCTTTTATTTAAATGATAAAAGATTCCACAAGTGAGAGTAAGGAAAGTGAAAGTGTCATGTTAATTTGCAGTGAATTTAACTTCATATTATAGATTCTGTTACCTATAAAGATCATTGAAAGGATTTAATTTATATGAAATATGCATCATTAGGTACAGGGTTATGTTTACATCAAGAGAAAGTAAAGCATTTATAATTGTATTTTCTTTCAGCAGTCTTTCAAGTGTTATCACTGTTAAAAAAAAACAATTAATCATTTTGGTGTTTATGTCTGCTATGCTGCATGTAGCAGTAATCCTTCTAAACATGTGTGAGATTGCTCACTGTAGTATATGTTAGGTAAATTAAAGGTGTTTTGTCATTTTTTTCTATTGTAGTATACATACAGAGGGCAAAGCAAGCACTTCTTGAAAGGAAAAGGAAAAATAAAATTTGCAAACTATTTTTCAAAACAAAAAAGCATAGCATCCTCAACATTATAAACTTTATGCATCATTTAAGTTAGCATATCTTAATTCCTCTATGAGCTTCCAAATGCAAACTCAGAGAATTAGAAATTGATGATCTTCCCATAAGGAGAATGAGAAATACCTAATAGCCTGTTACTCACTTTCTTTATCTGCAGGTCTTGGTGCTCAGATCTCTAAATTCTCAGAATTCTATTGGATTTTTAAAAAATGTTTTATTTTTATTTATTTATGAGAGAGAGAGAGAAAGGGTACATCAGGGACTCCAACCACTGCAAACTCCAGACCCATGGGCCACCCTGTGTATCCTGTTTCTGTGGGTACTAAGCCATCTCTTCAGCCCTATATTGGGTTTTATTAAAAAGAAAACCACATATGCCACATATGAAAAACACATGTATGAGTTATATTTTTGACAACAAATGTAAAGGATGTAGTAATGGATTATGGATTATATATATACTTATATCAGCAGATGATATATATATTTAGATGATACATAGAAAATTAATAGATAATGAACATAGAGCTAATTTTCTTCATAAATCTTTGTCACATATAAAAAGAGATAATCTGTAGTCATCAAACATAGAACAAAAGCATTGACAAGCAACGTTTGCCCATAGTTCATTTGTCAATTTATGAATACAATACACATAATCATAAATAAAACTCTTGAGAAGCTTATTGATTTGAGCCACACATGCAGATAATACGTTATACAAAAATTCTGGAAATCACTAGATGAGTCATGAAGCTGGAAGTTGAGGGGAACCCCATTGGGTTCCTCCTTCCTTATATTCATGTGGCACCTCTCAAACCTGAGATCCAAAATGGGGAAGTGTTTAATTCACAAGAAACTACTCAATGGATATTTTTCAAGATCCCTGGCCTCATCTACCAAGTTTAGTCCTTCATAGCAGAGGTATAAATTTTTTAAATTTTTATTTATTTATTTGAGAGAGAGAGAGAGTTACAGAACTAGGCAGGTAAAGAGAGAGAGAGAGAAAGAATGGGCCACTGCAAACGAACTCCAGATGCATGTGCCCCCTTGTGCATCTGGCTTACGTGGGTCCTGGGTAGTTAAATCTGAGTCCTTTGGCTTTGCAGGCAAGCACCTTTACTGCTAAGCCATCTCTCCATCCCAGAGATAGAGAATTTTAAAGTTCACCTGCACTGTTAGTTTAGTGATTAGGAATGTCACATTTCCCTTACTAATTTTATAGATATTCAGTGTCAGTTCAGGTAAGTACACAATTTGTAGTCCAGTTTTCTTGACAGTAGTTCTTTTTCTTCCCCTGCCCCCCCTCAATTCTCTATTCATTTTCAGAATGTAGCTGTGAAGCACTGAAATAATGTCTTGGTAGCAGATCTTGAAGCATTTTCCTTCTATGTGCACCCAAAAATGATCATGTTGTTGACTGTAACATCTACTTATAGCTTACTTCTTATATTTTTCTCCAAACAGCCTCTAAACCAGTGGACTCAAAATTATGCAGTGGCCCTGTTCCTAACACCACCCAGCTGTGCCACATTCCTTGTCCAGTTGAATGTGAAGTTTCACCTTGGTCAGCCTGGGGACCTTGTACTTATGAAAACTGCAATGACCAACAAGGTAAAAAAGGTATGTGATGATAACATCGGTAAAATCAAATTTAAAATTACTCTTACAATGATGTTAGGTGTTTCTTGAGATTATTCATTTGTGATATTTTCCAGAATAGCAAAGAGTATTGACCTAAAAGGATGAATAAACATATTGTGGTTACAATGCCAGAGGGTTAGAATGAAAGAATGTAGGCAAGGTAGTTGGTAAGTTATTTAACATGATAGAGAACACACAGCCTGTTTAGTGCAGTGGTTAATCGAGGCTTTTGTGTCATACCACCCTTTACTGTATAGATAATTTCATGTAATATTTTATCTACAAAGGCATGTAATGGTAGCTGCCACCCAGATTGTCTCTGAAGAATCAGTGAGGTATGTCGTAGATAATTCAATACCTGACACAGAGCTAATGCCCAATGATAAGATTTCCTTATGACTTTGGAGATAAAAATTTACTACATTTATATGAAAATAATATGGCTAGGAAGTTAGAACAAATGCAGTGGCTTATTCCTGGTGGGCATGATGAACTAGTTTCCACATGATGTCATAATTGCAAGTATTGTCCTGTTTTGGATCAAAGAGCAGCCTTGTAACAGCTTTCCTGTGTTCTGCACAACAAACCGACCTATTCATTGTGTTTAAATTGTCAGCAAAGAGATATTTAGGTGCTTCAGGCTATTAGAGCCTGGAGCATAACTTTGAATACAACACATAGAAACCCAGATGGTTTATGTGCTGAATGCAGATTGTTGGCTCAAAATTCAGTTCAGGCTCAAAGAGATCATTTCTTTGGAATCATACAACTTCTCAGAGACTGGTTTTCCAAATTTGGTTATGTAACAGTGATGAATAATTAGAAATAAATGGAACTTTCTCTTTCTTTCTTTCTTTCTTTCTTTCTTTCTTTCTTTCTTTCTTTCTTTCTTTCTTTCTTTCTTTCTTTCTTTCTTTTCATTTTTCGGTTTTGCAAGGTAGGGTCTCACTTTAGCCCAGGCTGACCTGGAATTCACTACGTAATCTCAGGGTAGCCTTGACCCCATGGCGATCCTCCTACCTTTGCCTCCCGAATGCTGGGATTAAAGGCATGCACCACCACACCCAGCATAAATAGCGTTTTCTGATCATGTATATCCCTGAATAGCTTCAGGTTGCCATTATTTCTTTTTTTAATAGTTTATTATTTTGTTTATATTATTCTAATTTTACATTCATATTGGTGACTCCATTATCCTCCTCCCTGTCCTCCCCCCTCCAAAGGGACCCTCATCAATGGGGAATGTGGGTCATGCACTGTGGGGGTAATCAAGAGTTATGGGGGATAGGCCAAGTCTCTGTGCACAATGACCCAACTTGTGACTCTAACACTCTTTCTGCCCCCTCTTCTGCGAATTTCCCTGGGCCACATCGGGATCATTTTAGTTCTACTTTAGTGGTGAGGTTTTGGGAGCCTCTGTGTCTCTGGATATCTGGCTTAGTAGGAGTTGGATGTTCTCTGTGTTTATCTCCTTCAGCCTTTTTCTGGGTCGTGTTCACCAAGAAAGCTCTTCTCTTGCCCTTTCCCCATATTCCCCTATGGTTTCAACTGGGCCCCCGATGAGGTGTGATAGGCTAATCCTTCCTTCAGGTTTGTCTCTCCGACGGAGAGATAAGTTAGTACTAGATAGATGGAATGGCCATAGTTATTTTATAGAGAATTTTATATACATGGGCCCTCTTCTAGCCCACATTTGGTGGGAGCTTGATCTTGGAGACTGGGCTCATTTTCTGTACCTGGTTTTGACTTATTTCCCCATTCCAGCAAAGAGTTCCATTCCACTGAATGGATCTGTTAGTCAAATTAAGACCAGTTGGTTACCCACCATGGCTGTGTGCCACTACTGCACTTGTTTGAGCAATGTGTCATGTTGTTTCCTGCTGGGTAGCTTAAACTGCAAGTTGTTTGGACAAATGTCTGTCATTTTCCCCCAGTTGCTCGTGTAGCACCCTCTAGCACAAGACTAGCTAATTGTTTGGGGACTGACCCTCTTCCAGATTCCAACCAGGTCTCTCCATGTTTTGTCTCACCTGTGTATGCTGTCTTTGACAGTAGGGTCTTACCCTTAACCTTCGGTGGGTCATCAAAAACTCTGACAGAAATCTGTCTTTTTTGGGAAACCTCATAGGTCTCTCAGACCAACAGCTCATCATGAAAGTTAACTCCATGCTGGTAGTGGGAGTTATAAGTCAGTGCCAAGGAAGGTGGAGGAAGAAACAGATAGGTAATATAAAAGAGAAAGTGAGTATAGAGAGGAGATGGAGAAAGGGTGAGAGAGAAACAGGAAAAAGATTAAGTTTGGTCTTCATGATGTTCTCTCCAGTTCTCTGTGGTTCAGGTGTTCCCTCTCTGGACCTGCTGAAGGACCAATGTTTTAGTCTGTTGTTCAGCATGTAGCATTTTATAGTACCATTTCCTTTTGGGTCCCTATTTGTGTCCCCCTCCTTACCCTCCCTCCCACCTTTCACTCCCTCCCACCTTTCACTCCCTCTCAACCTTACAATCCCTTCCATCTTTCACCTCCTTGGATAATGTTATTCCATTTTTTGATGCTATTAAAAATGGGACAATGTCACTTATTTCTTTCTCTGTATCTTTGTCTTTTGCATATAGAAAGGCTACTGATTTTTGTACATTGATTTTGTATCCTGCTACTTTACTGAAGGAGTTAATCAACTTTGAGAGTTTGGGGATGGAGGATCTTGGGTCACTTATCTATAGAATCATGCCATCTGCAAACAAAGCTAACTTAACTTTTTCCTTTCCAATTTGTATCCCTTGTATTTCTTTCTCCTGTCTTATTGCATGAGCTAGTACTTCCAGTACTATGTTGAAAAGCAGAGGTGAGAGTGGTCACCCTGTCTTGTTCCTGTTCTCAATGAGAATTCCTTGAATCTCTCCCCATTAAGCATTACTTGGGCTTTAGGCTATTTATATATGGCCTTTATTATGTTTAGATATAGACCATCCTTGCCTATTTTCTCCATGAAATCATGAAGATCATGAAGTGATGTTGTATTTTGTATATAAAGGCCTTTTCTGCATCTATCGAAATAATCATGTGGTTTTTGTGTTTAAGCTTATTTATGTGGTGTATTACATTGACAGATTTCCATATGTTGAATCAACCCTGTGTTCCTGGGATGAAACCTACTTGGTCCAGGTGGATAATGCTTTTGATGTACTGTTGAATTAGATTTGTGAGGATTTTGTTCAAGATCTTTGCATCTAGGTTCATCAGGAAAATAGGACTGTAGTTTTCTTTTCTTGTCGCATCTCTGCCTGGTTTTGGTATTAGGGTGATACTAGCTTCATAGAAGGAGTTGGGAAGCTTTCCCTGTTCTCCAATTGTGTGGCACAATTTGAGAAAGATTGGTTTCAGTTCTTCCATGAAGATTTGATAGAATTCAGCTGAGAAGCCATCTGGTCCTAGACTATTCTTTTTAGGTAGATTTTTGATTATCCTTTCAATCTCGGTGGTTGTGATGGGTTTGTTCAGGAGATTAATCTGCTCTGAGTTTAACTTTGGTAGGTGGCATGTGTCTAGGAATTCATCCATTTCCTCCATATTATCCAATTTTGTGGAGTAGAGATTTTTGAAGTAAGTCCTGATGATTCTCCCAATTTCACTTATGTCTGTTGTGATCTCTCCTTTTTTATTTTTAATTTTGTTAATTTGAGTTGTCTCTTTTTACTACTTGATCAAATTGGCTAGGGGTTTATCAATCTTGTTTATTTTTTCAAAGAACCAGCTCTTTGTTGCCTCAATTTTTAAAAATGTTTTCTTAGTTTCCAATTCATTAATTTCTGCTCTGATTTTAATTATTTCTTTCTGTCTGGAGCTTTTTGGGTTGGATACTTCTTGTTTTTCCAATGCTTTAATGTGGATGGTTAGATTATTGATTTGGGATCTCTCTGTCTGGGCATTTAGCGCAATGAATTTTCCGCTGAGGACCACCTTCTTTGTGTCCCATAAGTTTTGGTATGTTGTGTTCTTATTGTCATTCATTGCTAGAAATTTTGCAATTTCATTTTTATTTCATCCACTACCCACTTATTGTTTAAGAGTGTGTTGTTCAGTTTCCAGGAGCTGGTTGGGTTTCTGGTGCATCTTTTTTTGTTAATTTCTAGCAATAGAGAATTATGATCTGATATCATGTTATGATCCTCTTAAATATTTGGATGCTGGTTTTATGACCTAGTATATGATCTATTTTAGAGAAAGTTCCATGTGCTGCTGAGAAGAGCTGTGGAATTTGGGTAGAATGTTCTATGTACGTCCATTAGGTCTAATTGATCTATGGTTTTGTTGAGCTCTCTTACTTCCCTGTTAATTTTCTGTTTGGGTAATCTGTCTATTGCTGATAGTGGAGCATTGAAGTCCCCAACTATGATGGTGTTGGTGGTTATTTCTGTTTTACTGTCAAGTAGTTTTTTTTTTTTTTTTAATGAATTGTGGTGCACCTGTGTTTGGTGCAAAAAGATTGATGATTGTTATATCCTCTTGTTGGATTGTTCCCTTGATAAGTAAGAAGTGGCCTTCTTTATCTTTTTTGGTTACTTTTGGTTTGAAGTCTATTTTATCCAATATAAGTATAGCTACACATGCTTGTTTCTTATTTGTGTTTGCTTGGAATATCATTTTCCACCCTTTCACCCTGAGGCAATGTCTGTCTTTAGTGGGGAGGTGGGTTTCTTGAAGACAGCAGATTGAGGGTTCTAGTTTTCTGATCCACCCTGTTAGTTTATGTCTTTTAATGGGTGAATTAAGGCCATTAATATTCAGGGAACTAACTGTGAGGTTTGACTTAATACCTGCCATATTGTGGTGGATTATGTGGTTTGGTGGGTTTTTTGGTCTTTGTGAGTTTTTATTTTATTTTATTATATTTTTTCTTTTTTCTGGTTAATGTGGACTGCTTCTTGGGGGCAATTGAGATTGGTTATTTGACTCTTCTGTATGGAGAATTCCCTGAAGTACTCTTGGTAGGTTTGTCTTTGTGTTCATATAATTGTAAAGATGAGTTTTATGATGGAAAGTTTTTCTTTCACCATATATTATGAGGGATACTTTTGCTGGGTAGAGTAGTTGGGGTTGGAAGCCATAAGTTCTTAGAGTTTGCAGTGTTCCATTCCAGGCCCTTCTGGCTTTAAGGGTTTCCATTGAGAAGTCTGAGGTAATTCTTTATATGCAATGTGTTGTTTCTCCCTGGCTGCTTTTAGGACTTTCTCTTTGTGCTTGATGTTTAAAGTCTTAATGATAATGTGTCTTGGAGAATTTTTCCTTTGATCCAGTCTGTTTGGAGTTCTGCTAGCTTCTTGTAACTTGATGGGATTTTCTTTTGAGAGAGTGGGAAAGTTTTCTTCAATTATTTTGTTGAATAAGTTTTCCATTCCTTTGGTCTGTGTTTCTTCCCCCTCTGGTATACCCATGATCCTAATGTTTGGATGCTTAAGGGTGTCCCACATTTCTCTCATGTTCTGTTCACAGAAATTTTTGAACTTGTTGAAATTTTTGGACTCACCAACTGTTTCTTCTGCTTTGTCTTCCAATTCTGAGTTTCTATCTTCCACTTTGCTGACTCTATTCTTGAGAACTTCTATAGAGTTTTGGATTTGTTCAATTTGGTTCATATTTTCTACTGTTGTTTTTTTTTTATGTATAGTTTCCATCCATTGAGTTCCCTTTTCACATTGTTTTCTGACTTTCTTAATGCTTCTTGGAGTTCATCCTTGCATTTTTTTTTTTTTTTATGTCTTCATTGAACTTATCCAACTGGTTATTGAGGACCTCTTTTTTTTTTTTTTTTTTTTTATTCTCCTTCAGATCATTTAACTGTCTTTGGATCCCTTCCTGGTTCTTTTCTATTAGGTATAATCTAGCAAGGATAACATTCATATAATTATTGGCTCATTGTTGAGTTTCTGAGAGTTGTGCTATTTGCTTGGCCAGTGTTGCATAGCTTGTCTCTTCATTTTGTGGTTCTGATCATATTGTCTCTTCTCTGGTTTGATTCAAGACATCCATTGTGGGCCTGGATAGTCTAGTTGGGTTTACTTGTATCTGGTTTTTCATGCTATTCCTTTTTCGCTGTGGTCTGCCCATCACAATGGTTCAGAATGCCTAGGTTGTGAAATGCTAGCCTGCTTCCCTGGGGTGGGGTGGGGGGCAGTGGTGAGTGTCAGAGTGATGGCCCCTGGAGTTCTGATAGGCTGGGGTGGGAGACACTGGCCTGCTGGCCTGGGTTCCCTATCTGAGGTGAGAGGGGGAGGGGACTGCAACTGCCCTAGTTGGACTCAGGAAGGGTAGTACGGGAACACTGGCCTACTTTCCTGGATCCCTGGTCTGACATGGGAGGGGTGGTGGTGACACCTGACTGGCAATGGGGGTCAGGAAGGCTGGGAAGGCACCTGACCAGTGATGGGGTTATGGCTGGTGAGAGAGGGACCAGACCAGTGATGGGGTTATGCAGGTACAGTGGGACCTGACCTGCAGTGGCATGTGGGGCTTTGGCCAGTGAGGGAGGGACCTGACCAGTGATGCGGCTCAGACAGGCCCAGCAGGATCTGGCCTGGGATGGTGCATGGGACTTTGACCAGCAAGGGAAGGATCTGACCCCCGGTGACACTCCACAGGCCTGGGGGACCTGGCCTGTGATGGCACGTGGGGCTCTGGCCAGTGAGGGAGGGATGGGAGGGATCTGACCCATGGTGCGGCTCCACAGGCCTGGGGGACCTGGCCTGGATGGCGCACAGGGCTCTGGCTGTTGAGGGGGCTCAGGTATCTAGCAGGACCTATCAGGCAGTGGCACCTGCTCAAGAGCATCAGAATCAGTGGATTCCCTATTTTGCACATCTACCCCTTCCCTCTGGAAGCATGCAGGAGCCAGCAAACCCTTTTAAAAAATCCCTTAATGGTTGGAGAGATGGCTTAGCAGTTAAGAAGCCTGTGTCCTAAGCCTAAGAATGCTGGTTCCAATCTCCAGTGGTTCCGATCTCCAGGTCTCACATTTAGCCAGGTGCAAAGTGACGTGAGGGCGCAATGCCACACTTGACCACAAGGGGGCACACGCATCTGGATTTCGTTCTCAGTGGCTAAGAGGCTGCTGGCCCAGCCATCTCTATCTGTCTTCTTCTCCCTCTCTCTCTGTCTCTCTCTGTGTCTCTCTCCAAAAAAAAAAGAAAAATCTCTTAAACCTTAAGGTTCTTGCCTTTACTTCCCTGTGAGGTGAGGTGAGGTGAGGTTAGGCGGACACCATCTTGACTGGAAGTCAGGTTGCCATTATTTCTTTGAATTTTCTGTAATTATAACCTTTGAAATTACCAATATTAAAGTAATGCCTCTATCTTTCCTTCTCCCCACCCTGCCTGATCAGGGATATTCCAAATATATGACATTTCTTGCCTTTTTTTGTTAGTAAGTGGAATCCAAGAATTCATTTTTCTTTCTGGTATTTCTTCATCAATTCATTAAATAAATAACGGGGGTCTCATATGAAACTCTAATTTTTGAATATATACACACATACATATATACATAGGTGTGTATTTATACACTAGTAACACACATCCATATTTACATGTGTGTGTATTCACACACTTGTAACATATATACATGTGTATATTTACACATTTGTTATGTTTGCACATATTGATATGTGTATATTTATGCACTAGTTATTAAAAACATATGAATTCTATCATGTCCCCACATCTAACTCTCACTTTGGTATTTCAATCATTTATCTGAAATACGCAACCTCTGATGTTCACTATCAATGCTTTCTTTCCCCAATATATCAGGTTTTAAACTGAGGAAGCGGCGCATTATCAATGAGCCCACTGGAAGCTCTGGGGGGACTGGAAACTGCCCTCACTTATTAGAAGCCATTCCCTGTGAAGAGCCATCTTGCTACGAGTGGAAAGCAGTGAGGCTTGGAGACTGTGAACCAGATAATGGAAAGGCCTGTGGGCCAGGCACTCAAGTTCAAGAGGTTGTGTGCATCAACAGTGATGGTGAGACAGATGTTTTATCACATTTGAATGAAATACTTAATCTTGGGGATGTGTTTTTACCTTATGTTAAAAATCTTGTCTCTTCTCTCATTATAAATGGTTCTGTTTACAAAAACTCAGGTCAATCTGTCTCTCTCTTTCTTTCTCCCATGTCCTCTATCTCTCTCCCTCCCTCTTTCTCTGGAAATGCACATTCCATGGACTATCTCAGAGTTATTTTACTCAGCTTAGGATTTTTATTAATAATATTTTAGTTGGTGTATAGTCATTTTACATGGTATTAGGTTTCATAAGGACATTTATATACAAGTTTGTAATGTACTTTGAGTATATTATACCCATAAGCCCTATTCTACCCTTCTTTCTCCCCTCTCCTGTTATACTGCTTTATTTTCCTAGACAATATTTCTTTAACTTTTAGGTCATATACACATATATGGTTTATGGATCTATATAAAATCTATGGTTGACAAATCAGAGCATGCATATGTTATTGGTCACAGTCTCATTAAATCTGAAACTGATTTAATTTGCTTAATATGCTTATCTTCACTTGTGTCCATTTTCATACAAATAACATAATGTTCTTTATGACAAAAATTACACTATATAAATATAGCATTTTATTTAAGCATGTCATAGCTAACAGAATAATTTAAAATATAAAAATAAAACAGGTGGTGTGGAGTGAGTGCAAGAATGTTTTAAATGCCAAATTTAAAAATTTCAAGGAAAGATAATACTTTTCTAAGTAACATTATTTTATTTGTTTGCCACAAGAAAAATAAATAAATAAACAAAGGTTGTAAGGATTGATTGACATGGCCCTAGTGGTCTTCTGTGTCTGAGTTTTGTCATAATGATATCATTTAATTTCCAGACCTCCAAGCCTTGAGGCCAGTCATAGCCCAGCAAAGTCTGATCACCCTTCCCTAGTCTCTAGGGGGCTCCCTTCTACCAATTTCATTTGAGTCAGTGGAGGTGCTTGTTCACAAGATTCTTTTTTCCAACCACAGTAATTTCCTTAAACTCAAAATGAACGTTTGTTTGGTAATATATTCTGTTTTTTTGAATCTCTGACATAAGACTTTTAAATTCTTCCTAAGAGTGTTGCTACAGTTTGGAAGAGAGCACCCATACTCAGCAATTCCAGAGTCACACTTTAGACACACAAAGGACTCCCCCTTACACAACTTAAACACCCTAGACAGATCATCTCTAAGTGTCTTTCTAGCTCTTGAATCCTATGACTTTGCATAGCACAGAATATGAGCACTGAACCCCAGGGCCCCATGGTTTGACGGTTGATACTGTTTGCAGCATGTGCGGAAGCATCCATGGCAAACCCTTGGGGGTACTGGAACATCTGGCAGCCGTCATAATTCTTCCCATCCTATTTTCTTCCAGTAAGCAGAATTGTTCCTCCTGTGGCTCAGCCACTGCCAAGTAGTATGGAGAGACCTTCTCCAGGGTGAGAGACTGACAGACACTGAGATTACTTGGGAAATTAGCCTTTTAGCTTTGAAGCGTACAGCATTGCCTTTGTCCAGGGTCAGCAGTAGCCATGCAGGATGGCCTCAGTTAGAATCTGAGCAAGTAGCTGATGTGAAACAAAGAGGAGGGTATTTCTGCTCCAGATCTTTTAGGATAAATTCCATGGATTCTGTTTTGTTCTATAAAAGCATAATTAGCTATGATACATCCTCTCTTTAGCCTTTCTCTGTTCTATTGTAAAAGGAAAGCAATCAAGAGACTGGCATTCTGATAAAAAAGAAACAATCTCTTTTCTTTTGTATATGCCTGAGACTTCAAACTTCAAATCCTAATTTGAATTAAGTACTCTACATTCTAAGTTATTGAAAATCAATAAGGATGCTATTTCATTTTCAAACTGATACTACTTCTATTGTTCTTTTCTCAACTTAAATTATTCTCGTTATACTTTGAAAGACATAGAGAAGCATTAGAGTACCAGTATTCCAAAATGTATATCTGAGTAAAACAAAAAACTCCAAAAACAGCTAATTGTTCATGAAACTCCTGCCCCTATGTTATCCGACAAAACAGTATATCTGGCTCAGTGCAATGATCATGGATTTTATGCAAATTGAAAATAGACAATGAGAACCAGTTATTTAAAGAATCAGCAATTTTAATTTTGTCACCTAATAGTAGTTAGTAAGACAAATGATCACCTCCTCTTTGAGTTTTCATGAAACATTAAAAATTAAGCAGAGATATGGTGGATATGTCTAGTTGCATTGCAAAGTAATGTTTGCTATAACCAACAAACAAACTGGTCAGTTATGAGTCACTGATAGAATGTAAGAAAGATGAGAAATATCCATACATTATCCTTTTGTTATTATTGTCCTTTCTTAGGACATCTCATCCATCATTGCAATTACCTCCTGCACACCTACACAACACTAATTAGTTAAAATGCAACTTAATACTTAAACTGGCTCAGCTACAGCAGTATATGCCATCAAGAAAATTCTTTTGTGTATAAATCCAAAAGCCAGTCAGCTTGGTGTTAGACTGAACCAGGGCTGTGCTGATAACATAAACGCCAAACCCAGAGACCAGTAAATGTTACTCCAGTATTTTCATGTGGTCACCTGGTAAGTGTTTAGCAGCTGCACCAAATGTTGTTTTATAATTAAATTGGGCCCAGGGAATTAAAGTTGATTAGTAGTTAAGACTCTACCCCCAGGCCTGGGCTGCAGCTATAGATTTTGTTTTATAATTAAGTTAAAGTTCGACTGGGGACATGAAGAATTAGAATCTGCAAACCTAACAAGTAATAAAAAGACATTTTTGTCCCACATTCCTCATAAATTTCACAATTTTGTTAATGACATGAAAGCAGTTTAAAAACTCTATTTTCTTTGTTCCAAAATATTCTTCATCTAGGCTTCCAGAGATCATTAGGATTTGTTGTTGTTACTCGTTTGTCCAATTGTTTTGGAAGAAACAGAGTTGGAGTAGGTTATGGAGTAGGCCATGGGGATTTTATGGAGATTCTCTGGCCAATGGGGAAGTAACAGAATTGCTCATCAAAGAAAGCTTGAGACAATCAGATTTTTTGAAAAGAGATGAACATCTTATTCATAAAATAAAGATCATGAATACAATCACAGATCTCTAACACTAATGAAGGGACTATTGCAGGGGTATGAAAGATAGATAGAGTCCTAGAAGGTCTTATGCTTTTGAGACCATCCAAAGTCTGCCTTATTTAAATTTTTATAACATTTGTCTGTGTTATTTAAAGAGGTAAATTTGTTTTCCAGGGTGGCCGGTTAAAGGCAGAACAAAGTCTGCTAAGCAGTAGAAGGGGGGGTGTGGTATCCCCTATAATCTCAGCATTCAGGAAGTAGAGACAGAAGGACTGAGAGTTCAGGCCAGCCTGAGCTATACAGGAAATCCCAAGCTATCGTGGACTATGAATCCCTAACTCCAAACAAACAAACAAACAAACAAACTAAGCTTGAGATGAGGGTAAAGGCATTATCTTAGGTGTTGCTTCAATCTATTATCAAATAAACCTAAAATTGTTTCCATATTTTTCCCTTCTGTTGAAAAAGTAATGGATTATGACATCCATGTTTCCTTTCCATGTGACACCATTCCATGTGAATGTTAAAATCTCTTGTTTTATTTTCTGTATAACTTTCTAAAATGATGAGCTTCAGTGGCCCTGATGTTTGTATTTTGTGCTCATTCTCATTTCACTCTTGGTAATAAACACTACATCATCACTGACACTGGCAGGAACTATGCACCCTCGTACTTGAATGACATTTTTATGAAGCCAAAAATAATATTGGTACAGCAGTATAATTCCTTATTGCACAGCAATTGTGGGCACAGGAGTGAGAGTAATAGGAGTTGCAGCTAGGAATATGAGTGCTGCCTCTATCATTCTTGATTGGATACCTCTATTGCCTAAAGACTCTCTGCGCAACAGTTTCTGGCTGGATTTTTACAGTGTAGAAGAAAGCCTATGTCATGATTTGGATGTAACATGTCCTCCATAGAACTGAAATCTACTTCATAACACAAACTACAGAGCCATTATGTGGAAAAGCCGATCTTTTCCAATGGAGGAACCCATCCTATAAATGAATTGTTTCTCCATAATTTAAGCAATAAATCAACTGAGAAGTTTCCTTCCTGTAGAATGCTATGCCATTTAATGTGTTTAGAATATAATTAGGTTTGGTATTAAGCTTAAGTCTAAGGTCCCTTTCTTATAATTAGGATCATCTAAAACTATTGGTTGGAGTTTGTTTCCTATAATTAGGTTGTGATTCTTTATTTAATTTGTTGTCAAGAGGAGAGTCATTATAGCCTTTCAGAGAATTTAAGGCAACAGGTTATTCTTCAGTGTTGCTTTGTAGTAATCTTAATTTTATATTGGATTTTTAAAATCTAATGCCAGACATCCTAGGCTGTCTGTTATGTGTGTGTTGTCCTAAGCTGTCTGTTGTCTATAGTGTATGTATTGTAATGTATTTAATATATTAACAAAAAGTATTTTCCTTTAAAAAAATCAGGTCTGACCCAATTTTTTTTTGAGAGAGAGACACAGAGAGAGACAGACAGAGAGAGAGGGGAGAGGAAGACAGATAGAGAATGGGCGTGCCAGCAGTCTCTCAGATGCTGTGAACGAAATCCAGATGTGTGCACCCCCTAGTAGTCAAGTGTGGCATTGCATCACTTTGCATCTGGCTAAACGTGGGACCTGGAGATCGGAACCAGCATTCTTAGGCTTAGCAGGCAGGCGCCTTAACCACTAAGCCATCTCTCCAGCCCCCAATTGTTTTTGAATAGCAACCAATCATATTCTATAAAATTTATTTTATCCTTATGATTCTCTTATTGTCTCTCAGGCCACATGCCTTTGAGATCCTTGTGGGTAGCAAACCACCTCACAGCTCAGTAGCTGAAATACAGTAGCAGGGCTTCTGATGCAGGAGAAGCTCACTGTCAGGTTGGCTGTGGCTAGATGGTTCAGGATGGACTTTTGCATTTAGGTGGCTACTAGGGTTGACAATGTTGATAACCTGGGGTCACTGGCACAGTTTCACACAGACTCTTATCAACATCTTTACATGGTGATTTTAGAGCATTGCTACAAGAGGTCAAAGCAGACGGAAAGTCCTCTTAATTCACATGGTATCTCTGACATGTTCTATGAGTCAAAGAAGTTGAACTCTACCTTTTCATGGGAGACTCAGCCCAAAAATGTGGTAAACAATTGAATTTACTCCTGTCTACTCTCTTGTCACAATTATTTTCACACCTCTTTTATGCAAAACACAATCTCAGGACATGAGATGGTATAGCGGTTAAGACTCTTGCCTGCAAAGTCTAACATCCCAGGTTTTTAGATGATTCTTAATTCACAGTATCTCTGACATGTTCTATGAGTCAAATCAAGTTGAACTCTACCTTTTCATGGAGACTCAGTGTCACAATTATTTTCACACCTCTTTTATGCAAAACACAATCTCAGGACATGAGATGCAGTATGGTCTGTAAGCATTTAGTCCAGGTTTGATGCACATGGTGGTGCATGTGTCTGGAGTTTGTTTGCAGTGGCTAGAGTCCCTTGTGCTCTCTTTCTCTCTCTCTCTCTCGTTTGTTCTATCTCTATCTCAGCTCTAATAAATAAGTTAAAAATGAAAATAAAATAAAATAAAAAACACAATATACACAAGGCAACAATATTCTCATGTGCATACATCACTGGACTTCTTATGCCTTGTATTATCATCTCATGATCTGTATGTGTTTTAGGCATGGGTGTAGCAATTCAGGTGTAGCAGTTTGGCTTTCACTACATTTATCCCAGAGACCTGTGAACTGAAAGGAAAATATATCTTTACTAACACACATGCATACAACACCCAGTTATGTGACAGGGACTAGAAAATAACAACAGCCTCATGCATTCAAACAGGAGAAAAATAGGAAGATCTGGCAGTTTGCAATTCATTTGGGTTCTGAAGACCACTCTGTTCACCTCATTCTTAGGAGCTGAGAAAACATCTTGACATGGTTCCACTTCTGCTATCTGGGAGTGTGTCCCTATGCTTGCTCTTTTCCACAACTCTTTTCTTTATATTTCAGCTCTTGGATTTCCCTCTGATTTGTATTTTTTTGGCTTGTACTTGTAGCTGGGAAGTTTCTGTCTGTCTTCTGCCCATAGAAATTAAAATACCTAAAAGCCAATCTATTCATTTTGAATTGTGTCAAAATTTTGCACCCAAATTGGCATTTTTTAAAATCTATGCAATACTTATAATGTTTTGGTTTTCTTGAACGTCTCATAGGAAGTTATTCTGCATTGTTTGTGGATCTACTCATTTGATTTGATGTCCTGTGTGTGGTTCTATGGAACATGAATCTTAGTATCTCAGAAGCCTTTGTATTAGCTGAGAGAATATTTTAGATAGGACTTTGAAGTCTTTGTGCTGTTATAAATAGGTTATGACACATTGGTGATCTCTTGCTCTTATATCACATATTCAACTTAGGAAGTGGGGCTGTATATATCCATGCTTCAAAGTATGCACTTCATGGGAAAACTTTCTATGAGTTGTCATATCCTCATGCAAAGAAGAAATGTGTCAAATGTGTGATTCAGAAAGTAAAAAAAGCAGGTTGTATTGCACACTTTTTATTTATTTTACAGAATCTATGTCATACAGAATAGTATAGATAATTCCTTTCATGATTGTTGGTAAAATTTATCTTAGAACTCTACATACCTATATATCTGATAGGTACTTGAGTGTAAAAATTTTATTTATCATTTAAAAGTTGTAATTTGATAGTAATTTGTATGTGTCAGAAATACATAAAAATAATATAATTGTATTAATTATGGCATTTGCATATAGTAAGCTGCTTAGCATTTCAATATATTTATTTGTGATATTAATTCTTAGCAGGGTGAGTTTTAAATACCATTTAAGTGAATTAAAGGACTCAGGCATGATCCATTGATTATAGTAAGTGGAAAATGGCAAACCAAAGTTGCATCTAAGTCATAAAAGAACTTCTTTGTTTCCAATGTAATATCCTTTTGTTCTAATTTGATAAAAGCATTTTAAAATGGATGTGTTGATGACTTGAGATGTAGCTTTGTTCAGTAGGAAGGAAAATATCAGATGTGAAAAACATGCTAATGTGTATGAAGAATGTAACTTTTCTGTCCTCAGAAATGCAAATGTTTATCTCTTGCTAAAATTAAGAAAGGCAATGCAGATTCCCTACGGTTTCTTTTTCTTTCTTTCTTTCTTTTTTAAAAAGTAATCCTGTAATCACTGTCAAATTCAGGAAAGAGAACAAAGGACACCTTTTTTTCCCTTCACTTTTTATGTTCTTTTTTTTACCAAATTGTATTTCAGGTTGATTTGAGGAATGTATTATCCACAGTCTTGAATATGTGTTGATTTTTTTTTTTCCATTTTTACCCTTTCTTATATAAAAGAATAGCAATAATTCTTTTGAAGTAGAGTGATTTTGATGACTTGTATGACTGCATGGCACATAAAAGGAGTTCTAGAACTAACCAAAGTGTCCTGGAAAGAGCAGACAGCATAGAGATGTCTATGGACTGGATAACAATCTGCAAAGATAGCAAACATATTCAAAACCAAATCACCCCTCTGCCTACTCTGAATTTTTATCTGTCTTATAAAATTGCTCCATCCCCGAAAAAATGATGATTATTCAACCAAGGAGGATTCGTTTCAACTTCAGGTTCACTGAAGCATTCAAAAGTGTTATTCCAAATGAGTGAAGTTTATGCTTCACTCAGGGCAAGTCTTAAACCTGCGCAGCTGGAGCCCTGTTGTACTAAAAGTTGACAACACAGTAGAAGCCCAGGAACACAGTCCCATTCTTACAGTTATGCAGCAAGATTATAGAACTTTTAGAATGCAAGATGTGCCCCTGTAGTTCTCAGTATGCTGACTCCCAGCTCTTCATTGGGAACAATATTCTGAGCACCACCACCAAAGAAGGAACCAATACTATGAATGTAAATCAGAATAATATAAATAAAAATATATATTTTTAAAAAAGGATCCAAATGACATATGTTTATAGATTCTATAAGAGCTGTGCTAGAAATAGATACAAACTAATGATTCAACATAAATATCTGTGCATCTATATAGTAAATAAAAATAAAGAGTAGATACACAGGATAGGGCGCAGGGAGGCAGAGGTAAGGATTGCCGAGTATTATAATCTTTTCCAGACTGTTGTTTAGTCTATTATAATGTGTTGTTTAGTCTATTATAATGTCTACTATATGGCAAACTATACTGTCATTAGTAATCTATTCTAAGGAGCAAAAATAAAATGTGGGCCATTTTTTTTTGGGGGAGGTGTTGTTGGTGATGGTAATGGGACCTATGACCTTGGCTACATGAAACCAACATTCAACCACTCAGCCAAAATATGGATTCTGGATTCAAATAGTAAAGAAGTCTAGAGTATATATTAAAAGAGTAACTTCCCCAAAATGTGAATTCTCAAAGAAAAAAATGTCTACAGTGCTGCAGTGTATACTAAAAGAATATCAATAAAAGTGTCCCCAAAAGAATAATTCAAGATCTACAAAAAAGAGTAAAGAGCAACAGACATGTACTAGTGTATGCAGAAGTGCTTTTGTTTCAGT
Source organism: Orientallactaga sibirica (assembly GCA_036365145.1). Taxonomy (NCBI): domain Eukaryota; kingdom Metazoa; phylum Chordata; class Mammalia; order Rodentia; family Dipodidae; genus Orientallactaga; species Orientallactaga sibirica. Next base: position 3,103,906 of record JAEOAD010000019.1, on the reverse strand, counting down.
AATTATTATACAGTGTAGGCTACACAAAATGTTCTGGCCTATTAATCTTTCTATTACATTTTGCTGTTCTTCTACTCTCATCATAATTAGTCCACATTCCCATGGTTTGATCATTTAGTTTAATAGTTAATAAAATTATCATTTATTATCTAGTCATGGATTTCAAAAGTTAACTGTATGTTTTCCCAAGTCACAAATTCACCTTTTTCGTCATTTTTAACATGGACTGGGAAGTCATAAATGAATTTAGAGTAAAACAATGTCTTTGTCACATATAAGCTCTCCAACCTCAAGCTTAGTATCCCCTCAAGTGCTTGTTTTGTCCATTTTTCTGAACAGATAGAATTTTTGTAAAATTAACAAGGAAAGGGCTGATATTTCTATGATATTTGCAGTTACTTGTATTATATAGTAAGTCTGATTTTCACAAAAATTTCTCAAAAAGCTAAATTGAAAATCTTTATGTAAAATCTTCATATTCACTTTTTTATAAAGAAGGCAGTAGAAATTAAAATTTTTAGTTATAACTGTGTTATTGCATAATTTTTACATAAGTGTAGTAAACTTTGTGACCCTTGTGTTCATCAAAGTATAGAATTAATTTAGAACTAAAAATGATATAAGTTGTTAGATAATTTAAAAAGTACACTTGGGGGGGGTTGGTTTGAGGTAGGGTCTCACTCTAGCTCAGGCTGACCTGGAATTCATTATGTAGTCTCAGGGTGGCCTCAAACTCACAGTGATCCTCCTACCTCTGCCTCCCAAGTGCCAGGATTAAAGGTGTGCACCACCACACTGGGCTTAAAAAGTACTTTCATAGTAAAAATTTTTTTAATATGAATAAAACACCATTTTCTGGAACTTCTCTGTATTTTGGGCATTGTGGTAGTTAACCTGAGTTTATACACCAAAATATTTATCTTTTATATTAATTTTGGCATTAAAATTCCACAGAAATTTACAAAATACCTTATTGGATCATACCTTACCAGATGTAATGTAGATTATCTAAAAGGAGAATATGAATGTTTGAAAAAAGAAAAATATTATATATACATTGTAATATTTTCAATGACATATTTGCAGTGCACTTACAGTTTTATTTTTGAAGAGTTTCCATGTTACAGTGAAAAACTAAAAAACATTGCCACAATAACTAGTTTCTCATAAAAACGGACAATCATGGGCTGATAGAATTTTTTTAATCTACTTACTATGCTATATGAGCTACCTTGAGGCAATCCAATTGGTATTTTCTGTTTTACCTCTAAACTCATCCATATTTTACATTTTTTTGTTCTGACTTGTCACGTACCTTAATATAAATAAAGACCATCATTCTTTAGTTGTCAACATCAGACTTTGTGGAAGATCATCAAATGTTGAGGCAAAAAAATACAAGAAAAAAATTAAAAGAAAAAAGCCTATTGTTAAATGAACAAAATATTTAAAAGCATTATGTTCATATTATATATTATCAATAAACATGAAAGTACATGAGAATAGTTGTGTAAGTCAATGCAATGAAACATTTACCCATTAATATCTTAAGCTAGTACTGATTTCCACTACTTCCTTATTAGAACAAAGTATGCCCTGCTTCACGTGGGCATATGTCCAGTGGCCAATGGGGAAAGATGCACTTTTACAGAAAAATAGGGGAAACAGGTTGTAACTCGTAACTTGTGGCTTTCCAAGAAGGAATTCTGCCTGAGGATTAAAGGAGGGTGAGCATGTGATGAACACATTTCCTCTGGTGGGTGGCTCTGCTTTCTTGCTGCTCTCTTTCAAATGAGTTTTGTATTCAGCACCTTGAAGATCCTATTTGTCAGACCTATTCTATTTTCTGTAGCTTTTATAACACTAACACTTGTCTGGATTTGTGACCTGAATTTTTTAGAAATATTAAAATGTAATATTAGAAATTTGACTCAATCCTGTATTAGAAAGGGTTTACATTTTATAATATAAAAGTCAGATGTAATATTTTTCCATAGGAAACATTCTAGAATAAAAACAATTGTTTTTATACTGAATTGTGTTTATCTGAATCATGTATATTGAAAAACTTGCAGCACATTGAAAATTATGGAAATATTTTTATATTGCATTATGGAATAGCTCCTTAGTTTAAATTGAGGGAACACATTTGCTATTTTTTTTTAACTATCAAGACGTGTTTTAAGTCTCCTAACTATTAACACACATAGGGTGGATTCTAAAATTAATCACCCTTTGTTTTGACTAGTAAAATACTGAGAATTTTAAGTTGTAGGGCTGGAGAAATGGCTCAGTGGATGAAGGTATGTGCTTGCAAAGCCAGACAGCCCAGGTTCAATTCCCCAGTACCCACATAAAGCCAGATCAACAATGGTGTGTGCATCTGGAGTTCATTTGCAGTGGCAAGAAGCCCTATCACAATTTGCATGGATTCATTTATTCTCTCTTTGTATTAAAATAAAAATTACAATATTTTCTTAAGATCATGAGGTACCTGTATCCAATGTACAGGATTTCATATAAACAAGTGTTTATTCCAACCTAAATTCTCTATTGTCCCTACTTACTTCTGCAAATATTACATTTATTGAACGGTTTCAAAGTTTTAAAGTTCTACACTAGCATTATGAGGGAAATTAAAAATATTTAACTTTTTCTACAGGTGATTATTAGAACATTTTAATGCACAATTTCCAAACTAGAATAAAGAAAAATCATGCTGGGTGTGGTTGCTCATGCCTTTAATCCCAGCACTTGGTAGCAGAGGTAGGAGGATGCCATGAGTTCAAGGCTACCCTGATATTATGTAGAGAATTCCAAGTCAGCCTGGGCTACAGTGAGACCCTACTTTAAAATAAAAATAAAAGAAAGAAAAATCTAAGAACTCAGTAAGTTAGTAAAAGGCAAGAGGGTTAAAATAAAACAAGCAAAAATTAAAATTATAAATTTATTTTTGTCTCTCTTTTAACTGCTATTAGATAATATAGGTATTTCAACCCTGTTCTAGAAGCATATAACCTGAGTTAATTAGTGTATTAAATTCCCATTCACAGACATCAGCCTTACAAATGTTGAAGTCAGACAATCAAAAGGCAACAAGTGCCTGCTTTATTGCAATCTCTTTCTCTTCTCCTCCAATGAGACATTTGAAGGGAAAGTCATATAATGGAAATACCTTGGCGCACACCTTTAGTCCCAGCACTTGGGAGACAGAGGTAGGAGGATCGCTGTGAGTTCGAGGCTACTCTGGGACTACAGAGTGAATTCCAGGTCAGCCTGAGCTAGAGTGAAACCCTACCTCAAAAAAAAAAAAAGGAAACACCTGTATGAAAATTGATTTATGTGTGCCCTTAGTGTGTAACATCAGTGTCCACAGAGACACCGCACTGGCCAGGTAGTAATTTTACAAACATTAGTGTTTACATACAAAATTTTTTGAGAATGTAAGGCTGCATAAATATAATTGGTATTTTTAACTCTTTGTCTAAGAAAATACAAAGAGATGTGACTATCTTGCACTTCAATAGAATGGGACAACTCAGGTTGAGGACTCTTCATTATCTGCCTTTATATGTGTTTCTATATATGTGGATGAAGGCTTTCAGAATTTGAAAATGTCTAAATATATAGTGTGTTTATGTGGTCTTCAAGCCAGGTTGGCTGGTTATGTTTTGAAAATTCTCCAACAAAAGTAAAGAAATTTACAAGGATTACATTTTGAAGAGCAACATTTGTCAGCTGCCATTTTTAAATAACACAGTCAGCATTCTGACTTCCTATAAGACCTTTCATTGTATCTGTTAACTGGTGGTCTACATATTGATCCCTCTTGTTTCCATGACTAAAATTGATTTGCCCCCTCGCTGAGACCTTTGCATGTCATCAAACGTACTTTTTCTCTTACGGCATTTGATTGGATTATCCAACAGAAGAAGGTTGCTGTGGGGAACACAATCAATGTGCTTGTGTTCACTGACTTTCCAGAACTGGCAGTGACTACCTCTGTGAATGGTAGCTGCAATACTTTGTGATGCAGGCAGATTATGTCAAGACTTGAAGATTTCTTAAATAATTATAACCTCTTTTATCAACTTAAAATAGCATTCACTCAGTCCTGATTCCAAACTTGTCATGTGTTCATATGTAAATATAATGTCTATCAACAAACATTTCTAAGTATTTTTCCAGAATACTGTAGCATATGTAAAGATGTATATTTAATTTTTAAAATACTTTTAAAAAGTAAAGGACAATGGGCTAAACAGATGACTTAGTGGAAAAAGAACTTGCCTGTGAAGTCTAAGTACCCAGGTTCGATTCCCCAGAACCCACTTAAGCCAGGTGTTCAAGGTGGCACATGCATTTGGAGTTTGTTTGCAGGAGCTGCAGGCCCTGTGCACCCCTTCTTTCTCTCTCTCAAATAACTAAATAAAATATTAAAAAAAATAAAGGACAAAAATATATAGACTCTACAGAGAAAAGATAGTGGAAAGCTAAAAACAAAATGCATAATTTAAATGACTCACACTTTCAATAGTAAAAGACTATTATGTACCAAGCTTTCTAGACTATGTTCAGCTAGTATATCTTTCACTGTATCTTTAAAACAGTTCTCCAGAGGATTTATGAACTCCACCTTGCAAAGAACTAGTTTTATAACCTAGTTGGAGTACTGGCCTGGAATTATAAAAACTGACTTGGATTTGTTTGCCCAAGGGTGGGCTAGATGCTTCTAGAGCAGAGCCTGAAAGAAGGAAAAATGGCCTTTGGTTTTGTTTAAACCAAACACAGACCTGCTGCTGCTGCTGCTGCTGCTGCTGCTGCTGCTGCTGCTGCTGCTGCTGCTGCTGCTGCTTGCTTCTTCAGCTGTAGCATTTGCTGAAGGGCACTCATTGGTGTTTTTATTGCAATCCATTACTTTTAACACCTTGGCTTCAATGGTAGTCAGCATATTTCGTCAGTGCGCACGTTGTTCTGGGTCAGGAATACAACGAGGTCACTGGGGAAGTCAGGCACAGAGCATAGCAGAAGGTGACCCAACATCTCTTAACATCCCTTGTCAATTTCAGTCATCTGTGCTCTTCAGGACAAAGGTAAACCAAGGCAGAGGAAGCCTGGTCACATTGTTCTGACCAGGCCTATTTCATGGTTATAAGATTAACTCCAGGGCAAGATACAAGACAGGAACTTATAGCAGAAAAAGGATCTCTCAGCAATATTCCCAGAAAGGTCATATTTAAGATCAATAAGACTCATTTTCACAGCTCTTTCCTATAGTTCATTCCCACAGTTTCATTAGATCAGTTTACAAATTTTGTAGATGGAAAAAATATTTTTCTTAGATTTTGTAGGTTTTTTTTTTACTTGAAAACTTTGATAATTATAGATAATAACCCATGGTAATTCCCTTCCCTACCACTTTCCCCTTTGCAACTCCACTATCCATCATACCCTTTCCCCTTCTCATTCTTTTATTTTGATGTCATTATCTTTTCCTCCTATTATGATGGCCTTTTATAGGTAGCATCAGGCACTGTGAGGTCATGGATATCCAGGCCATTTAGTATCTGGAAGAGCACGTTGTAAGGAGTCTTATCCTTCCTTTGGCTCTTACATTCTTTCTGCCACTGTCCTGCAATGAACACTGAACCTTGGAATGTATGATAGAGATGTTTCAGTGTTGAGCACACCTCTGTCACTTCTTCTCAGCACTATGGTGCCTTCTGAGTCATCCCAAGGTTACTGCCATCTGAAAAGAGAAGCTTCTCTAAACAAAAGTGAGAGTGGTATTAATATATGGGTATGAACAGTAAGAAAAGCGCTTACTGGGCAGTTTGTTGAGCATAGTATATACATTTAGCCAGACACCAGCAGAGGTTACACCCCTAGGGCTCATGACTTCTCCTGCCATAGGTTTTCAGTATCAGGCATGTATTTCCTCCTGTGGAGCTGGCCTACAGTCCAATTAGAAAATGGTTGGTTTCCCCCATAACAGACATAACACTACTTAGTTCATTTGGCCTGGCTGGCCAAATTTAAGGCTTGCAGTGTCCACTGTTGTTTATCTCCACTGGTGATTTCTCTCTCTCCCATGGAACTGCATGCAGCATAGCTCTTTCCAGTTTTCTGTCAGCTGGTCTATACCGAGGTGGTTTTCAGCTCAGCTCCAGCTTGATTTCTCAGTGAACTTGCAGCCCAAGCATGTGGAATCTTCAACAATAGGGTCTTGCCCTCTATTCCTGGTGGGAAACCAAAGGCCTTGGCAATGACCTGTAATGTTGTGGGGGGCATCATGGACCTCTCTGTCCAACAATTCACTGGAAAGTATTGCATCCCTGATGCTGAAAGTTTTCTAGTAACAACCTATGACTTCTGGGTGCACCATTGTCCAAAAAAAGTAGGTTTCCATATGACTTATTCATACCCTCTTAGTTTTTGATTAGCCCTCCACTCCTTTCCTTTACACAATCTCTTCCTCTGACCTCACTTAGGCCTTTCCACCCCCAGTAATCTGCTTATATATATATAATGCCATTCTAAGTCTCCTCTCCTCCCTCTCTTTCTATTCCCTTTATATCCTCTTTCTAGCTTACTGGCCTCTGCTACTGAGTTTTATTCCAACTCACATAGAAGTCCAAACATTTGCAGCTAGGATCCACATATGAGGAAGCACATCAGGCATTTGGCTTTCTAGGCCTGAATAACCTCACTAAGTATAATCCTTTCCAAATCCATCCATTTCCCTGCAAATTTCATAAGTTCATTTTTTCTTTATCCCTGAATAGAACTCCATTGTATAAATATACCACATACTCATTATCAACTCATCAGTTGAGGAAAATCTAAGGTAGTTCCATTTCCTAGCTATTGTGAATAGAATGGCAATGAACATGGGTCACATAGTAAATATTTTTTTTTTTTGGTTTTTCAAGGTAGGGTCTCACTCTGGTCCAGGCTGACCTGGATGGAATTAACTATGTAGTCTCAGGGTGGCCTCGAACTCTCCACGATCCTCCTACCTCTGCCTCCCGAGTGCTGGAATTAAAGGCGTGCACCACCATGCCGGGCAGTAAATCTATTTTTATCTGTCTCAGGAACCTCTACACTAATTTATACAATGGCTGTACCAGATTGCATTTCTATCAATAATATAGAAGGATTCCTCTTTTTCCCTATCCTTGCCAGTTTTATTGTTATATGTGTTATTGATGGTAGCCATTCTGACAGGAGTGAGATGGCAAAGTAGTTTTAATTTGCATTTTCTGATGGCTAAGGATGTAGAACACTTTTTTAGGTCTTTACATGTCATCTGTATTTCTTCTTTTGAGAACTCTTTATTTAGTTCCATAGCCCATTTTTTATTTGGGTTGTTTGATTTCTTATTATTTAGTTTTTTTGATTTCTTTGTATCTCCTGGATATTAATCATCTGTCAGATGTATAGCTGACAAACATTTTCTCCCATTCTGTAGGTTGCCTCTTTGTTCTATTCAGAGTGTCCTTTACAGTACAAAAGATCTGTAATTTCATGACATCCAAGTGCTTGATTAGTGGTTTTATTACCTGCACCACTTGGGTTATATTCAGAAAGTCATTGCCTATGCCAATATGTTGAAAGGTTGCCCCTACTTTTTCCTCTGGCAGTTTCAGAGTTTCGGGTCTGATGTAAAGGTCTTTTATCCACCTTGACTTAATTATTGTTTACAGTAAGCGATAAGCATCTATTTTCATCCTTCTACAGGTACATATACAGTTTTCCAAGCACCATTTTTGAAGAGGCTGTCTTTTCTCCAATGCGTATTTTTGGCATTTTTGTCAAAGATCAGGTGGCTGTAGCTGCCATGACTTACAGCTGGGTTTATTGTTCTATTCCAATGATCTACATGTCTATTTTTTTGTCCGTACCATGCTGTTTTTCTTTACTATGGCTTTGTAATATAGGTTAAAATCAGGTATGGTGATACCACAAGCCCTGTTTTTGTTACTCAAATTTTTTTAGATATTCCAGGTTTTTTGTACTTCAAAATGAATTTTTGGATTGATTTTCTATTTCTGTGAAGAATACCATGACCATTTAGATGGTGATCAAATTAAATGTGTAAAATTCTTTTGGTAAAAGTATCATTTTTCACAGTATTGATTCTTCAGATCCATGAACATGGGATGTCTTTCCATTTCCTAGTGTCTTCTGCAATTTCTGCTTTGAGTGTTTAAAAGTTTTCATTGTAGGGCTGGAGAGATGGCTTAGGGGTTAAGGCGCCTGCCTCCTAACCCAAAGAACACTGGTTCCAATCTCCAGCAGTTCCAATCTCCAGGTCCCACGTTTAGCTAGATGCAAACTGACTCAAGGGCGCAATGCCGCACTTGACCACAAGGGGACGTACACATGTGGATTTCGTTCGCAGCAGCTGAGACACTGCTCGCGTGCCCATCTCTGTCTTCCTCTCTCTCTCTCTCTCTGTCTCTCTCTCTGTGTCTCTCTCCAAAAAAATAATTTAAAAAAAAAAAGTTTTCATTGTAGAAATCTCTAACTTGATTGGTTAAGTTTATTCTGAGGTATATTATTATTATTATTATTATTTTTATATAATAATAATTATTATTATATATTATTATATAATATATATACATATTATATATAATACTATATATTATTATTATTCTAAGGTATATTATTATTATTATTATTATTATTATTATTATTATTATTAGTGTGAAATTGTGAATGGGAGTGATTCCCAGGTTTCATCCTCAGTGTGTTTTTTGTTAGCATATAGGAAGGCTACTGATTTCTGTGTGTTTATTTGTATCCTGCTACATTGCTATACATGTTTATTAGCTCTAACAAGTCTTTAGGGTCCTTTATGTATAGAACCATATTATCTTCAAATAAGGTTAATTTGATCTCTTCCTTTCTAATTTGCACCCCTTTTATGTGTATCTCTTGCCTTATTGCTATGACTAAGACTTCCAGTACTATATTAAGCAAAAGTGGGGACAGTAGATACCCTTGTCTTGTTCCTGATTTTAGTGGAATAGCTTCAAGTTTTTTCCTCTTTTAGTTATGATGGCTTTAGGACTTTCATTATGAAAGGATGTTACATTTTTGTCAAATGCTTTTTTCTGCATCTCATAAGATGATCATGTGATTGTTGTCCTTCATCCATTTATATAGTGTATTATATTTATTGCATTTCTGGGATAAAGGCTACTTGGTCAGGGTAAATGATCTTTCTTATATATTCTTGTATACTGGTGAAATTCACAGTTGGGGATATCTTCCACCTGCAGTAGTCAGCAATATACTGACATACTATTGACAGGGTGTCAGGTAGGTCTTTCAGGCAGTTAGGGTGGCTAGGCCCCTGAAAGTATCCTTGCAGTCTGCACTTGCTACAGATCAAAGGATGATGTGGATTCTTATCTCTTACCTCCATCTGATTTTCCACAACAAACCTGGGTCCATATTGGGAGGGATACCTCTCTTAGAATTTAATATTGTGGTTGGTCAAAGTTCAGCCCCCAGAATTTGGTGTCATGTCTACCCTCTTCCTGAGACAGCCCCTAGCCCAAAACAATCAGTTGTACCTCAGGTGATCTGAGACAGAAGGTAGGGCCCAACACCATAAGGTTGTAAATACATTTGCAAGGGGAGAACAAGGTCTCTGTTCTGCCTGACCTCTCCTGAACTTATAGCTGCTGGTGAGTTTCCCCTCAGCTTGTCCCGGCTGGGCCTATGTTGAGCCAAGGGGAGAGTCCCTGAGACTTCACTATCCACATGGGCTCTTTACCCCCTCCCACATGGCAGGAGCACTTTGAACTTTCTTTTCTCTCCATGGTTTTCCCAGGCCCTCCATGGGGCTCTCAAACCACATAAGTGTCTTTCATTGATTCTGTACTTCCCTAAATAAATATAATAATTTAATAAGTATCCTTCTTAGTCTTATTTTATCCAATTATTTGATTAAAAGTAAACATGGTGGCTGCAGAGGTGACTTAGTGATTAAGGCATTTGCCTGCAAAATCAAAGGACCTCAGTTTGATTCCCCAGGCTACATGTAAGCCAGATGCACCAGGTTGCACATGCATCTAGAGTTCATTTGCAGTGGCTAGAGGCCCTGGTATGCTTATTCTCTCCCTCCCTACCTACAACCTCCCTCTGTGTCTCTCCTTTCTCTCCCTCTTCTCATGAATAAATAAAAAAATTTTAAAAATAGACATGGACCTAGGGCTTAGGGTTCAAGGATGTTCCTGAACTGCTAGCACACCTTTACATTATGATACAAGATGGTTCAATTTTACCGAAGACAAAAAATTCAACAAGCTAAACGTTAAGAGGAGGCTTTAAGGGAAGAAGACAAAATAGCATGTAAGAATGAACGAAGTAACCAGGCGTGGTGGCACATGCCTTTAATCCCAGCACTTGGAAGACAGAGGTAGGAGGATCACCATGAGTTCGAGGCCACCCTGAGACTACATAGTGAGTTCCAGGTCAGCCTGGGCTAGAGTAAGACCCTACCTCAAAAAAAAAAAAAAAAAAAAAAAAAAAAAAAAAATGAAAGGAAGTAAAGCATTTACATACTAGAAAATTTAATATATGACATCCAAAGCAGAAGTTTCATCTGAAGGTAATTTGATGATAACTTTCTAAAAGCTAATACTTTAATATTATTATAGATGAGTATCCATGCCACCTAATATCGTGGAATTTACTCTTATATTTACTTTGTTTACTTAAAGCCTTTGTGAGAAAGCATAATGCTGTTAAATACTATATTAATAGTATTATATTAACATGGTATGACCTCAGAATATATGGAAATTTTTTGACTCTGAAGAAGAGAAAAAATATAAGAAACATTTGAGGTTCTTTAATCATGTGTGCATGCACACACACACACACACACACACACACACACACACAACAGGAACTCTTGATGCCAAAAGTTTCTGTCACATTTTGCTCCTGGGTTTTAAACGCGTGCTGTTGTGAACTAAAGTTCACAGGAAAGCTCTGCATCTGCTACACCTTCTTCCACAAGGCTGAATGGATTGATGAAACTTCTGTGATCACAGAAAGATGGAATGTTGCAAGTCAGAGCCAAATTACCTTGGGCTACCTTTAGCTCCTTTTGCAGTCAAGTTCACATTACTGGCAGAAAACAACCAACCAAGAGCTGCTAGTGGGAAAACAGAGTTTATTTTGGCTTACAGACTCAAGGGGACGCTCCATGATGGAAGGGGGGAACAACGTTGTGATCAGAGGGTGAACATTGCTTCCTGGCCAACATCAGATAGACAACATCAGCAGGAGAGTATGCCAAACATTGGCAAGGGCAAACTGGCTATAATACCCATAAGCCCATCCCCAACAATACACTGCATCCAAGAGGCTTTAATGCACAAACTTCCATCACTGGGAACACCTAAGTTTATGGGGGAAAACCTGAATCAAACCACCACAACCCCTTAATAGTCATTTAATGTCCACCCTTGTGCCTGACCGTTCACATCCTAATAGTTGATCAGGTGTGATCCTTGTTGGAATCTAAGAACAGACCCCAACTTCTACCAAGCCTTCTACCCAAGGCTAAGATTGTCATAAGATAACATCTGAAGCCTATGGTGGAGACTTCCCTGCTTTGCTATTGTAATGGACAAATATGGGGTGTTGGGGTGCTCCCTGGAAGCCAAAGCTCAGAGCTCATATCTGTAAATTAATCAAAGAAATCACAGTAATTTTAGACTAAAAGATATTTTTAAAAATATTTTATTTTTATTTATTTATTTATTTATTTATTAGAGACAGAGAGAGAGGGAGATAGAAAGAGAGAATGAGAATGGGGACACCAGCGCCTCTGGTCACTGCAAATGAATTCCAGATGCATGTGTCTCCATGTGCATCTAGCTTATGTGGGACCTGGAGGATTGAACCTGGGTCCTTAGGCTTCATGGGCATGCACCTTAACTGCTAAGCAATCTCTCCAGCACAAAAATTTATTTTTTAAAACACTACATTTTATTCAGATATCACGGGAATGTGGGAAAGAAAAAGAACTGAGGAAGGGAAGGTAAAATAGGGAAAAATACACCATATGGTCCAGGGACCATGGAAATGGAGTGTGTGTGTGTGTGTGTTTATAAAATGTGTACTTCCAAGGAGATTAAAAATAAAAGCAGTAATAAAAGTGTCCCTTCTCACCCTGGCATGGCTGCTGGGGTGGGAGAAGATAAACTTATCAGTGCAGAGACCCAAAGCTGTTGTTGTAGCAGCTCCAGAAAGAATCTCTGGGGGCCCAGATGTACCTTAGAGTTCTCCAGCACACTTGGACACATCTGTACCAGGTATCCCAGCCAATTGGCATGGACTCAGAGAAGGAATCCACCCACACACAGGTAGGGTGCAAGCTCAAGACAGATGTGATTGGGTGAGACAGGCTGAATCCTGCAACTGAAGCAGGCAGGGTGAGCTGAGATAATCTAGGCCCTCTGGGATAGGTCTGGTGAGGTTGTGATATAAGATCATCTCAAGATTCCCTCCTTACAAGGGCCCCCCTTTCTGCCTAGCCAGAAACTATCTGTCTGATCTGGAGCCCCACATTATAAACTGCCTACCTGACGGTCAGCCAGTATAGTTATAACTCTCTTTTTTTCTATAAAACCTTCATGACATTGTTAACACGTTGGAACATGGAATTTGGGGTAACCTAAACTGGCATTCTCTAGCCATGGTCTCTCATATTTGGCTACGGAATAAACTCTGATCCTCTTTGAGGTGAAAGCTGTGTCTAGCGCTGACAGTACTGTGGGCCCCTGATGCCCAACTGTCTAGTGTTGTCTCCTTAAGTGCAGGTTGGTGAGTTCATTCTGGGGCTCCGACCTTCCTTGATTTGGTCAATTGTCCACTCATTTATTCTGAGCTGGTTTTAGGATCCTTTTGTTGTTATAGTTGTTGCTGTTGTTGAGGATGATGATGGATACCTTCTTTGTGCTTTTCTTTCCAAGTGTTTATTTTAAGGTATCCATTTTGTCTGTTTGCTTTGAAACTCAGGCAAAGCAGCACCTTTAAGCTTTGAGCCATCTCCCAAACCCTAAGAAATATTTTAAATAGTACAAAGATACAGGGTTAGTTTTCACACAAATGGAACAAGAAGATTGTGAGTGACATTTTAAAGGACAAATCAGAACTTCAATATCAAAGACTTTTATTATGAATTTTCCTTAAAGATAAAAGGTTCCAGGCTTAGTAGGAAAAATGCTTCAATTGAAGAGATTTGTATAAATTTATACAAGCAACTGTCTTCAAAAATAATGATTTAGATGAATTCAGTTTTCAAATTTTGAATATGAAATATTGGAAACACTGAAAAGTTAAAAGCAACTGAAATATGATAAATGTGTGATAGCACATCAAGAGAGTTGTCAGTAAATGAAGTATGGCTTGTCAAATGTACACACATATGAAAAGTCACTAAAGTAGAACAGATTTCTCAGTACAATCAGTGTGAGTGAAGTGTGATATGATTCTTATGTGAGTTACTACTGTGTGTAAATTATGCACTAGAAATTTTAAGGGTAATAATTATATTTCTATTTTATAGAATAGTGAACTGAGACTCTGATTAAGTATGTTATGGATGTCTTAGCCAACAAGATTTCTAATGGTGGCAATAGGATAAAATGTAATAACTAGGTTATCAATTTAAGAAAATATTGGAATATGTAAAAGTGCCAGAAAACTAATAAGACAGTGAAGAATAAGAGGTCAAAAACATGAAAGAGAATAAGAAAATATTGATGCTTTGGTTGCTATAATACAGTCCCAGAAGAAATGACCGTAACACTAAGAAACAGCAGAACTATTCAAGTCTTCCTAGGATTACTTAGACAAAAAATAGAAATCAAAATTGACCAATATACAAATTACCTGAAAGATAAATTCAAAATGAATGAATATCAGAATAGTTATGGCACTTTCTAAATTTATTAAAGTATTCATGAAGCTGTGTTTAAAATACTGCACTTATCTCTTGATAGCTCAGATCAATAGAGGGAACCAAGAGACACTTAAAATCAAGTTACCATCAAAAGGTAACACTCAAATATGCTGGGATTCTGCTTTTCCTCTTATCTGGTTCCTTTGTACTTTTAACTTTATAGATTATTTCATGAAACTCAGTACTTGATTTCTTATAGTAGAGAAAACAGTTTGCTCTCTCAGTGTATAGGAGATATTTAAAAGTTTTTATAATAATATGGAAGTAGTTCTCTCTGTTTAACTTAGTAACTTGATTCTATGTATAGGGCAAATAACAGTAAAGGTTATATTTAAAAATAACAATTTGGGCTGGAGAGATGGCTTAGCGGCTAAGGCGCCTGCCTGCTAAGCCCAAGAATGCTGGTTCCAATGTCCAGCGGTTCCAATCTCCAGGTCCCACGCTTAGCCAGATGCAAAGTGAGGCAAGGGCGCAATGCTGCACCTGCCCACAAGGGGGTGCACCCATCTGGATTTCTTTCACAGCAGCTGAGAGACTGCTGGCGCACCCATTTCTGTCTCCCTCTCCCTCTCTGTCTATCTCTCTGTGTCTCTCTCTCTCTACAAATAAAATAAAAATAATTTTAAAAATTTAAAAATAATAATTTAAGTGGTAAAAATATTGTTTTCCAAGTTGTATTGCTTTGCATCATTTAAAGACTTTATCTACATGACCATTACAACAGTTCTGCCAGAAGATATCAATAGAGAAGTGTATGCTTTTAAATTAGCAAAAGTACTAATGACATGACAGAACAATTTTAACATATGTTTAAATTCAAATTTTATTAAATACATATAAAGTCTCTCAAAAAATCACTAAATAAGATACTGATTTTCGATTAAGCCTTTATACTTAAAATTTTAAAAACATAAGTTAAACTGAGTTTATTATAAGAAGTCATTTATGGAGATTTAAGTAGCTTATTTTCTTAAGGAAAAAAAATTTTTTAATGAGTTTCAGAGCCGGGCATGGTGGCACACGCCTTTAATCCCAGCACTCGGGAGGCAGAGGTAGGAGGATTGCCATGAGTTCGAGGCCACCCTGAGACTACATAGTTAATTCCAGGTCAGCCTGAGCTAGAGTGAGACCCTATCTCGAAAAACCAAAAAAAAAAAAAAAAAAAAAAAAAGAGTTTCAGGCAAGAATTATAAAACTAAATTACTACTAATAGCATTTCACACAAATACCAGATACTGGCTTTCACACCTGGACAAATAATGCTTGTACCCAGGTAAGTGGCTTCTAGAAGTCCCATATGAAAGGAATAAGGACTTGCAGGTTTATTGTTACATGAAGTAAGCATGCCTGTACTTTATCTTCTAGCAGAACTAGTATCCAAAGTCATAAATCAACTCTCACAGTTGTTTCTGGGATACAGAGATATTACTACATTTTAAAAAATTTATTTATTTTATTGAAAACTTTAATTGTAGACAATATCCCATGGCACTTCCCTCCCTCCCTCCACTTTCCCCTTTGAAATTTCAGTCTCCATATATCCCCTCCCCCTCTCAATCAGTCTGTTTTTTCAGTTTGCTGTCATGATCTTTTCCTCCTATTAGGATGGTCTTGTGTAGGTAATGTCAGGTACTGTGAGGTCATGGATATATAGGCCATTTTGTGTCTGGAGGAGCATGTTGTAAAGAGTCGTACCTTCCTTTGGCTCTTACATTTTTTCCACCCCTTCTTCCACAATGGACCCTGAGCCTTGGAAGGTGAGTTGGAGATGATTCAGTGCTGAGCACTCCTCTGTCCCTTCTTCTCAGCACCATGGTGCCTTCTGAGTCACCCCAAGGTCGCCACCATCTGAAAAGAGAAGCTTCTCTAACCAAAATGAGAGTAGCATTAATATATGGGTGTGGACATTAAGAGAAGTGCTTACTGGGCAGTTGGTGAGCATAGTATATACATTTAGCCAGATACCAGCAGAAGTTATACCCCTAGGGCTCATGACTACCCCTATAATAGGTTTTTAGTATCAGGGATGCATTCCCTCCCATGAAGCAGGCCCCTAGTCCAATTAGATAGTGGTTGGTTTCCCCCATAATGGACATGCCACTATTGCACCTGTTGGCTCACTTGGCCATCATCTTGCAGTGTTCACTGTTGAGTACCTTCACTGGTGTTTTCTCTCTCCCATTGAATTGGATGCAGCGTAGCATTTTCCAGCTTTCTGTCAGCTGGTCCACATGGAGGAGGCTTTCAGCTCAGCTCCAGCAGGATTTCTCAGTGACCTTGCAGCCCAAGTATGTGGAGTCTTCAGCAATAGGGTCATACCATTTATTCCTGGTGGGAAACCAAGGGCCTTGGCAAGGGCCTATAATGTTTTGGGGGTATCTATGACCTCCCTGGCCAACAACTCACTGGAAGGTATCCCATCCCTGGCACTGAAAATTTTCTAGTAATTATTTGTGATTTCTGAGGGTTCCATTGTCCAGGAAAGTGGGTTTCCATATGACTTATTTATATCCTCTTAGATTTTGATTAGCCCTCCCTCCACCTATCCTTTACTCAATCTCTTCCCTTGACCTCACTTAGGCTTTTTCACCCCCATTAATCTGTTCTTCTACTTACATATATACAACACCATCCTATTAAGTCCCACCTCCCTCCCTTTATATTCCCTTTCTAGCTTACTGGCTTCTGCTACTGAGTTTTATTTTTACTCACATAGAAGTCCAATCATTTGTAGCTAGGATTAACATATGAGAACATGTGACGTTTGGCTTTCTGGGCCCAGATTACCTCACTGAGTATAATCCTTTCCAGATCCATCCATTTTCCACCAAATTTCATAACTTCATTTTTCTTTACTGCTGAGTAGAACTCCATTGTGTAAATGTGCCACATCTTCATTATCCACTCATCAGCTGAGGGACATCTAGGCTAGTTCCATTTCCTAGCTATTGTGAATAAGAGCAGCAATAAACATAGTCGAGCAAGTATCTCTAAGGTAGTGAGAAGAGTCCTTTGGATATATGTCTAGGAGTGGTATAGCTGGGTCATATGGTAGATCTATATTTAGCTGTCTCAGGAACCTCCACACTGATTTCCACAATGGCTGGTCCAGATTGAATTCCCACCAAGTGTAGAAGGGTTCCTCTTTTTCTGCATCCTTGCCAGCAGTTATAGTCAACCATACTTTGATTCTGTCTTTATTTCAAGAAATGAATATTGTAATACCTCAATATTTCTGATATATCGCTATACTTTATGATGTAAGTATGAACACTTAACTTGTGTTTCTGAACTTATCTTCAGTAAATTCATGAAATTAACCAACTAGGTATTATTTTTATTATAACTAGAATCCAAATTGAAATAAAAATTCACAAAATAGGTCTTATTTAACTCAAATTTAAAAAGATAAATTGATTTTTTTTTTAAAGTTGTGACATTCAAAACTCTCATAGCTATGTAGTTTAAACATGTTGTCTGCTTCTTACTCTCACAGCAAACTCTGTATGATTGATACTGCTCATGGAAATATATTGGCAAGCTCTTAATGGGATTTGGCCAACCACACTAATGAAGTTACATGTCACTTAGCCAAAGAAGGGTTCTGTTTCTTCTCAGCAGTGCTGGGGCTTCATCCATGGGTAATACAACAAAGATATTATGTATGAAAATCGTTGCCAGAGGTACATTGGAAAGATTAATGAAATATGAATAAAGGGAATTCTAGTCCTAGTTCTGCAATTTATTATAAAATATGGATGTCTTTTCTCCCATTATAAAATCAACTTATTCATTATTTTTGGAAAAACAATGTAGATAGTCTCTGAGATTTTAAATTTTCTGTAATGATGATTCTGTGTGGTGTTGAATCTCAAAGAGACAAAATGTCTAAAATACGGTTTTCATAATCAATATATATGAGTAAAATTTCCAAATTGAGTACACAGGTCATATTTGATTGTTGATACTATGATAACAGTTTATACCATCATAGACTATTAAGTTACCTGTGGAATTGTCATCTTTCAGTTAAGGAAGTATATTGCTTGAGATCAAGTTGAAATTTGTCAGAGATCACCCAAAAATATACCAAATAACACATGGAGGTAAATTCACCATCAATTTATCAATTGATTTCTTATTGCAGGGACAATATAACTAACCAGAAGCAGCTTAGGGGTAGAGTTTATTTGGGCTTATAGTTCCAATGAGGAAAGCATTATAGGAGCAGGAAGCTGTGTCCCATCATCATATCAACAGAGAGAAAGTAGAGGAAAAGAGAAAGAACAGCAAGCTGAGCAGGACTTACAGCCTCAAGGCCTGCCCCCAGTTGACTCATTTCCAGCAAGGCCAACATCCTCAAGGTGCCACAACCTTTTCAAATATCACCACTTTTCTGAGGACCACCCATTCAAACATGAGTCTGTGGAGGCATTACATTCAAACCACCATAATCACTATCTCCTGTGATGATTTGCACCAATCAAGTAGGAGTTGTGAAAGTTTGTTAAAGTTCTAAGAGGCCTATAGGTGTTATACTGAGACTGACAAATAACTGTCATTGATACACTGGAAAATCAAATAACAATATTGTTTCAATTTTAATTACTAGCATGTGTTTCACTCAATATTTTCTAATAGGCTCAAATGTATACTCTGGTTATGTTTTACTTCATATTTTCTCTATATCTAGTGCTTTTATAAATTTACATATCATTTATGCCATTCACAACAACAGAAGATAATTTCAGATGAGTATAAAGTTAGAGCAGCTGGTGATTAATTCAGGACTGGATGACAGCCACTTCCCCAGCAAGCTAGGAATGGAGTAACAGCAGCTACAGCTTCTGAATGCTAAGAAATCCCCACAGATGTTTGTTGTAATTTTAGTTTGGAAGACTTCATACAACCATAGTCGAACACTCCTCAAATCTTATAACAGATAAAATCACATTCTTCAAATTAAAAAGCAAAAAATTTATTTTAATAAAACAGTAATAAAGTGCATTGAGTATTTTTAAATATTTCCAACTAATTACACTGGTAACCAATGTATGAAATGCTTGATGTGTATAAAATTTTGCATACAATATTGCATATTATAAATCATGAACATAAAATTAAAACATAGTATGAATGCTACCCAATTGAGTAAAAAGAAACTTTGCTAATAAACTTGAAACTTTTTGGATCCCTCATGAGCACATCTTCCTTGATCTTTTTCATCTGTCTTCAGAATGAACCTTAAATAAAAGTGAACTTTATGCTTGGGTTGGTGGTTTTCCATATGATGTTGTTTGCTACATGTGTTTGGACCCCAAAACATGTTATTTGAACTTATTGTAGAGATGTATGTACATATGTATATTTATTTTAGCTAACATATATTAAGTAATTGCCACCCTATGTCAGGCACTGTTTATATACAGAGTAAATATTAAGATAAAATGAGTATTTTCAACTTCATGTACCTGTTAGCCCAAGTAGAAAAAGAACTAAATCAGTAGCCTAAGTACATAAGTCAGATGTAAAGTATAAGCTGTAGGTATATGCTAGGGAGAAAAATCACACAGGATGAAAGGGGTGGAATAGTAGTGTTTTATTTTATGTAGTCAATGATAAAACATTACAATACATTAAAAGTGTGTGAGAGCAATATAAAATCCAAATTAATTACTTATAAATATAAATAATATTTTATCAGTTATTTCACATCTAACTAATGTGGAGTAAATGTGGAAAATAAACAGTACTTATAAATATTTAAGAGAGAACTTACATGAGATGAGTATCTGTGAAAGAATGCAGCCTTTGGATGTTCTTCACATTTCCCTAAAACTATACCACATTGTTTTGTCAGAAATTCTTAGTTCATGTCCCATAGAAACATATCGTGATGACCTGAAGTTTTTACATTTATGTATTTACTTAACATATTTATTAAGCTGTACTATGTACCAGGCACTGTTTTATTCATGTATGTGTGTGTATGTTTGAGGGTGGTGTCCTTTTGTGTGCAGGTGCATATGTGTCTGAAGATGCATGTGTGCTTCTAATGACACCTTAGGTGTCATTCTTCAGGAGACATCCACCTTTCCCAGACAGTGAGTGGTCTCATTGACTTGGAACTCACCAAGTAGGATAGACTAACTAGCCAGGAAGCCTCAGGGATGCCTCTGTCTCCTCCTTCCCAAATCTGGGATGAAAAATGTTCAATACCAACCTAACATTTGCTAAATGTGGATTCTGGAGATCAAATCCAAATCTCCATGTTTGTAAGGCAAGAACTTTACAAACTGAATGATCTCCCTAGGATCTGGAAACTGTTTTTAATCAGTTAGACAAAGAGTAGTGAAAGGTTAGTAGATAATGTCCCTGACCTGGAACAACTTATATCCTAGGAAGAAGAGAGGACTGAATAACCAAAAAGATACAGTGTGTCACCAATAAATGAAACAATCGTAAATGTACCTACAAACCAAAGAGAGATATGATAGTGGGGACAGGTAGATGGGAAGAGCAGTGTTTACATGGAACGCCCCAGTAAAATTTCTCTAAGGGGAAGACATTGAAATGGAGACTTGACATCAGGGAATGAACTGAATATCAGAATTTACAAAATAAGTGAATATCAGAGAACAGAATTGCATTCACAGAGAAGGGCCCAGAGAGCAGCAGGCTGAAGGTGGTTAGGTTTAGCTTCATGATAATTTTCTATTTAATGTAATGGGTGAAAGAGAAGTATAGAGAGGACCAAGACTCTGATCATAGAGAGCATTTTAGGATTCAGGAAATGCTTCACATTAATGGGAAGTCGCAGGAAGGTTATGGCACAGAATGATTTAATAGGAGCCATGTTTAGAATCAGTTTGGCCACGGAGTGGAAGGCAACCTAGAACGTATCCAAATTGCTGACAGAATGATCAGCATACAAATGATCCAAATGCTCATAGCAGCCAGATTAAAGGAACTTGAGTTTTTTATTGTTGTTGTTGTTGTTGTTGTTTTAAGGAAAGGGTTTATTCTGGCTTACAGCTTTTTTGTAATGGAATTTTTTAATAATTTATTTTTTATTTATATTATTCTGATTTTACATTCATAATGGTAACTCCATTATCCTCCTCCCTGTCTTCCCTCTTCCAAAGGGACCCTCATCAATGGGGAATGTGGATCATGCATTGTGGGGGTAGTCAAGTGTTATGGGGGATAGGCCAAATCTCTGTGCATAATGCCCCAACTTGTGGCTCTAACATTCTTTCCGCCCCTCTTCCATGAATTTCTCTGAGCCACATTGAGGTCATTTTAGTTCTACTTCAGTGATGAGGTTTTGGGAGCCTCCGTTTCTCTGGATATCTGGCTTAGTAGGAGTTGGGTGTTCTCTGTGTTTATCTCCTTCAGCCTTTTTCTGGTGTTGTGATCCCCAAGAAAGCTGTATTCTTGCCCTTCCCCGCATTACTCTATGGTTTTAGCTGGAGCCCTGGTGAGGTGTGATTGGCTGATCCTCCCTTCAGGTTCGAGCAACTTGAGTTTTGAATTAATAGCAAACTGCATTCTCTTTGAGAAAGTATTTAATTAGCAGAAAAAAAAATTAAACCTATAAAGCTAGAATGGTAACCAAGAGTGGGGATAAAGAGACAACTAGGAAACAGGGAGTGGGGACATGTGGCATATAAATAGAATGGGGGGGATACAGAAGGGGAAAAGGGTAGAGGAGAGGATGGGGAGAGAATCTGCTAAATCAAATTGTTTTCAAAAGTGCCACAGAATTATACTTAAAACTGTATATGCTAACTCAACAATATTATAAAATTTAAAAATAAAAAGTCAAGCATCAAAACGCTTATAGGGGCCCATGGGAAAGTTAAATGATCTATTGGCACTGAGACCTGTGCCTTAGTCACCCCTGTAGACAGTGTGGCTCCTGGACATCTCCGGAACTCTTCTTGAGTATATTGTTCTGTAAAGCTGAACTTGATTGGCTTCGGAAGGCCTTCAGTAAACAGATACTCTTAGTAGGGTGCTTTTGTGCCTCCATCCTGTCAGTATAGATACCTGTCATACCAAGTGCTTACCAACAATAAAAGAAATAAGATAATGAGTATATGATCTCAAGCCACATGTCTGGTACTCATAATGCAATAATGGCACAAATGGCAATCACTTGACATACCTCATTTCCTAAAGTCCTTACCTTACTGTTAGGCATGGGAAAATCTCCACAACCATTCTCATTTTTAAAAAATATTTTATTTTATTTTTATTTATTTATTTGAGAGAGAGAGATACAGAAATAGGCATGGAGAGAGAGAGACAGAGAATGGGCGTGCCAGGGCCTCCAGCCATTGCAAACAAACTCCAGATGCATGTGCCACCTTGTGCATCTAGCTTACATGGGTCCTGGGGAATCGAGCCTTGAACCAGAGTTCTTAGGCTTCACAGGCAAGCGCTTAGCCCTGCTAAGCCATTTCTCCAGCCCCACAACCATTCTCTTAAACAAACAATTGCAGTATGAATTTCTAGGTTTTACTTAAATGAGAAGGATTATTCTTCTTGAACTTTAAGTCCTATGTTAAAATTTTTGCTAATATATTTAATTTTTCATGATAAATGTATGAACAAATACATGCTTTCATTGTAAACACATTTAAAAATTTTTGATGAGGCTGATGCCCAACTCAAGTATGAGAACTATTTCTTTTAAGACTTATACTCAGACCTTTTGAGTTAAAAAAATATACCTTTGCAATGTTTTAGTTTATTAGATATGTAAGTTGTAATTGTGCTTTTTAAAGTATTCAAATCCAATGCTGCTTTAAGTTTAATAGGCAAAAAGACATTAAATTCTCATAACAAATATTTTAAAATGGATGCCTTGGAATCAGTAAGCATTAATTTGTAAAACATTTGGGTAGAACTATTAGACTAATTGATTAAATGAGCCACAAAATTTTAATTCTTGTCTCATTTTATCAAAAATGTATGCCCACTTCTTTCTTTCAATTCCTAATTTTGTAAGCCTCTAGCATTTCATAAATCAAAGGCATTTCCATAGTAATGATGTCCCTATTGAATCTGTGTAACAGCCACTGAACCAAATATGAATTTGACGGCCACATCAAATCTAACCAGCCAATCTGGATAGTTCTCGTATCTCTGTGACTCCTGACTAGTTGTCTCATACATATAACAAAGAATAATGTACCTGGACTGGAATCTTTAGGAAAATAATTTTCTAAGTGCTATTAGGATTAGATGTTATTAACACTATATTACACTAAAAAGTGTCTAACAAAAGGATGACCAATGCTTTCCATACTTTGGAAATAGGGTTGAGCTTGGCATTGGACTTTGTTTATTTTCATTGCTTCTCCAGGAATTCCCTTATTCCTGGTGTCCCTGAAGAAATCAAATGGAGTACCTTTCTATAAAAGCCATTAGTTTAGAAATTTGAAAAATATACCGGTACATCTGTTTTCTTTCAGTGGATACATTTACATTGAAGTTTTCAATTGAATTGTGTTAGATAATTTAACTTCCAGACTCAGAGTATTGCTGTTGCCTACTGTTATAAGTCTTGCCGTTGTTTAACCTTAGTTCTGTTATTTATCTCAGTCTAATGATTTAATTCTTGGCCACATAAATTTCTATATTTGATTTTATTTTGCTTTCAAGATAACTGCTATGTTTTTAATCTGTGCATATTTGATAAAGATTTTCTTTTATATTTCATCTCTATTCTTTTTCATTTTAAAAAGTGAGACAGGGGCTGGGGATATAGCTCATTTGGTAGAGTGCTTGCCTAATATGAATGCAGTCCTGGGTTCTCTCCCTAGCATCTCATTACTAAAATGGTGGTCTGTGCCTATAAACCCATCACTCGGAAGGTAGAGCCAGCCAGGAGAATCAAATCAGAAGTTCAAAGTTATACTCAGTTACATATTTAGTATAAAGCCATCTTGGGATACAGGATACCCAGTCTTAATAAAATGAAATTAAGAGAGGGAGAGAGGTCAAAATGAGAGAACACATGCCCTGCTTTAAGGATTACTGTATGCAGCATACATAGCCACAAGTACCTGGCTCTTGGGAGATCATGATATCTCTTTGCTATTTTGATTTGAAGGAATATCTACAATCTTACAAAGATAATGTAGACTAATGGGAAAATGTTTCAGCCTTAAACTCCAATCCCCTGTGGTCACTGAATGCACTATCATTTTCTCTAGTGTGGCCCTAAACAAATTTTTTTTTTTTTTTTTGTAATGGGCTTTGTTTTCTAATCTGTAAACTGGATCATTTTCTGAGACTCCCAAAACACACTTTTCTACATAACAGCTTTTCTATTGGAAAATCACAGAGAAATCAAATTAAGCAAAGGTTCCCTACTACTAGGAAAGGCAGTGTGGTATCACTATAAGTCTGTTAATCAAGGACCACATCCAGTTTCCTTCCATATAAATCATATGGATATCATGACCATGTCTTGCCTTATATACTATTTGGAAATTAGATCGTTAAAATCTAAAAACAATAATTCAATCATTTATCCACATGCCTTATTTTTATCTTATTCTATTTATTTTATTTTGAGATTTTCATGGAGATATAATAAATGAAAACTAATTGTAGCCCCTTAAAAATGCTAAGGAAGGGCTGGAGAGATGGCTTAGGGGTTAAGGCGCCTGCCTCCTAAGCCTAAGAATGCTGGTTCCAATCTCCAGTGGTTCCAATTTCCAGGTCCCACGTTTAGCCAGATGCAGTGACACAAGGGTGCAATGCCACACTTGACCACAAGGGGGAGCACACATCTGGATTTTGTTCTCAGCAGCCGAGACATTGCTGGTGCACCCATCTCTGTCTTCCTCTCCCCCTCCCCATCTCTCTCTCCAAAAAAATAAATAAAATAATAAAATAAAATAAAATAATTTTTAAAATGCTAAGGAAAAAGAAACCTATGAAACAGTGCCAAGCACATGGTGATACACAAGGAATGTCAGTAATTATTAATCCATAGTGTGGTTTCATGTTCATCTCCTCTAGCCTGGAAATCC
The DNA here is from genome assembly GCA_036365145.1 of Orientallactaga sibirica. NCBI lineage: Eukaryota > Metazoa > Chordata > Mammalia > Rodentia > Dipodidae > Orientallactaga > Orientallactaga sibirica. Next base: position 3,078,859 of record JAEOAD010000019.1, on the reverse strand, counting down.
AGAGCATATTTACAAATGCATATGACATTTTCTTATACTTCTCAATCCAGAAATTTCCCTTAACATTATGAAGCAAAAGACTCAATGACAGCATTCTCCTATTGGGATATCTATTAATATTCTTTTCATTGACATCCTAGTAATTTAACTTCCCCTCAAAAGCTTAAATCTTTACACCAGTATTAGTTTCATTCTGTGTCTTTGATTGCATCTGTTTTCCCCTCTGGCTTAGTAAATTCATTCAAACACAAGAAAGGTAGCTTATTATTTCTATCCTCAGGAAAAAGACCGCAAAAGTCATTGTACATCTTGTGTGGAGTTCATTCTGTTAACATCTCTGCTCTGTATCTGATCACATAAGCACCACTAGTCCATCACACTCACGGGCACATAAGGCAGACATTGCTTATTTCTCTAGGCCAGTCATGGTTTTGATTTTGTAATGGCTTCGGGAGAGCAGTATCTTTACATAAAATGCTAGAAGAACATGTTCAAATCATCTTTAAGTTATGTTCATGGAAAATGTTTAGCAACTACTACACAACTGGGGATGGAAGTGCTATCCATCTGTAAGTGAATGTAATCAGTTTCCTTAGCATCTTAGCTTAACTCTAGCAAAAGCATTCATGCGTGAACAGTATATATTTCTCTTCTCTATTTATTTGCTAATTCAATTTTATTTTTGCCATTTTTATTCTTTTGCACAAATTTCACAAGGCCTCCCTAAAGTTTTTATTACCTAGTGATTGCATTTATTCTGAGACACAAATTACAAATGTACAAAACAAGACAGTATATACATGCAAAGTGCTCAAAATTAAACAAAAAGTTAAATTCAAAGATATTTCTTTTGACTAAATAATGCTTTATAAAGCAAGATTTTGTTTGGCTTTTAACTTTCTTCATGAATGTAATAGTTCTGTCAATTTATCAAGCTACAGCTTTGAAAGAAGAACTGTATCAAAGGTCAAGTTTCTCATGAAGGCATTACTGAAATGTCAGAAAGAATTATATTGTACAGAAGAATAAACTCCTAAAGAAATTAAATATCCATTTGTGGAAAGTTCTCTCTGTGCAGTGATCTCATTTCCCAAACTCATAATATTGACAATTTCCAAATTGTATTATGCTGCATAAACTTATACAGGACATGCATTCAAAGAAAAAACATATTATAGAAAATTCCCTTTCAGGAAGATTTAAGTAAAATGTAAGCTTATTTATCTCAAATTTTTATCAAATGTTTAGTAGGTGCTTATGCCTGGATATTATCATGTGGTGGATGGAAAGAATATAGTTTGGAGACATGAAAAGGTCTTGAAATTGTGGTTCTGCCACTACATACCTGGTGACTCAGGGCAAATAGGGTGATTCTCCTTGAGCACCCATTTCAAATGTTCTAAAATTTGATTTTAAAACGTTACTTCTTGAATTGTTATAATGGTCCCTCTGTTTAGACAAAAGTGCCATTCCCTTTACTCATCCCAGCCCCATTTATGTCTCATTGTATAACCAGATTTCAAAAGTCAGGCAACATGGTTATAGAAGTGTACTAAGATACTGCCTAGAATTTCACTGATACGTAGATTTAGCTCAGCAGAATTCACAGGTTCTTGAGTATAAATGCATGATTTTTGGTTTGTTTGGTTGGTTGGTTGGTGTGTGTGTGTGTGTGTGTGTGTGTGTGTGTGTGTGTGTATTTGTGTTCTATTGTGAGAGTTCAGGGACACAAGAGCCACAGTGCACATGCAGAGGTCAGTGGAAAACCTCAGGCTTGTCTTTGTCTTCTTTCACCTTGACTGAGGCAGAATCTCTGGTTGTTCATCGTTGCATTTTCCAAGGTAACTAATTCATAAGCATCTAGGAGTGAGGAGGGAATGACTCTTGAGCTCTGCCTCCCATCTTCCTTTTAGGCACACTGGAATTACAGACACGTGCTACAGAGGCAAGCTTTGCATGGATTCTGGTGCTCCAACCTCTTTATCCCTTTATCCACTGAACCATATCCCCAGCCCAGTTTGTTTTCTTTTGAGATTGTCACAGAAGCAGGAAGAATTAAGAGAATTTAAAGAAGTGCTGATTACACCCAATTTTATTCATACAATTTAACAAGTTACTCATGGAGTAAGCACCAGTATGGTCCAATCAGAACAGATGCCTTTACTTAAAAGTCAATAGTGGGCTGGAGAGATGGCTTAGGGGTTAAGGCCCCTGCCTCCTAAGCCTAAGAACACTGGTTCCAATCTCCAGCGGTTCCAATCTCCAGGTCCCACGTCTAGCCAGATGCAAAGTGATGCAAGGGTGCAATGCCGCACTTGACCACAAGGGGGCGCACACATCTGGATTTCGTTCACAGCAGCTGAGACACTGCTGGCGTGCCCATCCCTGTCTTCCTCTCCCTCTCTCTCTCTGTCTCTCTCTGTGTCTCTCTCCAAAATAATAATAATAATAATAATAATAATAATAATAATAATAATAAAATCAATAGTGCCTTTGTTGTACAAGCAAGCATGCACAAATTGAATACTGGCATAATTGTATTTAAATATTTTAAATTATGTTTCAGACTTAGCAAATATTTTATACCACTACGGTATATTTGGACTTGCTTTTAGTTTGGGGGTCAAACTATAGTTAATGTTCTGTTTCCTTTTGTCTAAATATTGTGTGTTTGTGTGTGTGTGTGTGTGTGTGTGTGTGTGTGTGTGTGTGTGTGTGTGTGTGTTCTCAGGTACAAAAGTACATTTTATTGGGTATAGTTTAATAGTCCATCTAACAATCATCAGAGAATCCTATAAACTGGATGATGTCCCTATTAGGATATATAGCAATTTTAAAAGCTTCATGATATTTTCTTGTCATAGAAGACATTGAAAGAGAAAGGAGTCCAGTCTTGTTGTTCACATCATCATTGAGTAGCACAATCATTGCTTTACTGAGGGACTTGAGCTGAACAATCAAAAATAGTTCTTTTGAAAAAATTCAATGATACAATGTGCTAGTATTATTTACTTTAAAAGCTCATGATTTGAAGGCAGCTCCCTCGCTGTAATCACGATTTTAGAAGATGGGAGGAATTTTTGTATGTTAGGCATTGGTAGAGGAGATAAATCCCAAAGATAAATTTGCAGAGTACCTTTCCCTAGGTCCCTTCCTGTTTCACTGCCTGCTTCCTGTCTTCCAGGAGATAGCTGGGGTGATTAATTCTTTGGATTAGTTTCTGTTTCAAGCTTTCCCAGAAAGACTAGTCTCTTACATTTATATTTCTTTTATTACCTATTAAGACTGTTCAGATTTTCTTACTTTGAAATATTTCCATATAACCCCTGACAGTTCAAGTTAAACTCTGTTGACCTAGATCTGTGAACCTTGTCTATCTGTGAGCCCACATGTGGTACTGTTTAGAGGCGTGTTTCTTTGTGAGACACATATTTCTAAGTCACTTGGTCTTCTTATTATTTCTTGCAAAATTGCAATCAAATATAGATAATTTCATGTTTTTACAATTTATCTGTTATGACATAGACTCATTTGCACATTGAGTTTATAAGAAACATCTATAGCATATGTATCATAGCTAAATGTTCTTTTCTGAATAATAAAGAAATAGCAAAAAGGAAAACTGTATGAAGAATAATGGTAATAATTATTTTAATCAAGAAAATTTGCAAGACAGTGTTCTTTAATCTGGCCCTATGAGGTTAAGAAAAGTGTTGTGGATTCATTTTTTCCAAGTAGTAGGATGCATTGAGTCTTCTCTCCTTATAATGTAGATAGGAAAATGGACTTTCTAAATGAGTTATGTCAAGTGGAGGCAGATGGTACAACATCTTAAAATATAACAGACATGAATACATGCTTGCTGAGGAGAATGGCAGGGAGTTATTAGTGGATGTAATGTAGTCACAGAAGTATGACTGGAAGACTCTTTGCTTAATAATTTGCAGAACAAATTATAAGAATGCCTTAGTAAGTTAATGTGAAGTCACCAAGATCTATAGAAAAGTAACAACATTCCTTTTTTTCTATGGGTCCTCATACACAAAGAACCTACAATGTTATGTGAGGATCAAAACCTACTAAATGTCTTAATATGTTATAGGTTAGAGCTGTAAAGAATGACCCAGAAGTTGTGTTTCATCACAGACCAAATGGAATTCTATTTATTTAAGCCATCTATTAACATAAGCCTTTAAAGATAACTTAATTAAGCTAATAGATTATAACGAATGTGTCTATTTGGGTGATTGTATTGATTAACTCAGGGAAATGCCTGTGATATATGACATCTTTCACCAGAAGCTATAAGTTCAGTCATTGAGATCACTGGAGCAGTAACAGAGCTCATTCTTTCTTATCTAGAAGATCCTTGAGAGATTTGGATGACTGAACATAGTTCTCTCAAGCTGTTTAATTTATAGTTTATAAAAGTCAGTGCTAATTATTTAGTCCATAGATGTAAAGGTAAAGGACTAAACGAAGATTATAGGAAGCCAGATGTCTTAGTATTTCTTCTGGCCACTGTGGGATAAAATCCTACAATTTAACTTTCCATAAGACTGGCATATTTGATAAGGAAGGGCTGGAGATGTAGTTCAGTGATCGCACATGTACTTAGTATGCTTAGGGCCTTATTCCTCAGTACTGATAAAAAAATTTAATCACGAACCAAAATATATTAAATTGCAAACCTACATAATTTTAAAATAAGGACTATAACATTTAATAATCATCTATTGTAACATTTTGGGGCATATCTGTGTTTCTGTTACCACATTCACAACTTTTTAAAGCCAAATTACTGAGTAATCAAGTTTATACTTGTGCCATGATGTTGTACTACAACCTTTCTATAAGTCTACTTTTAAGTAGAATTAGGAAAATATATGAATAAATTACATTAATTCAAAGTTAATTGGAACACCACAGTACTGACAACATGGAGGATCCATTACCATGCTCATGTGTGGATGACTCTGAATGCAGGTTCAACAGAGATGTGCTCTGATGGATTTCTTTTGGGGGTGAGGTTTAGTAGGGGAGGGCTATCATCCCATGAATAACATAGCATCATCCTAAGGAAAGTGAGAAAGAGGCCTCAGTTTGTATGTACAACATGAGGTGTGCCATCTTATCAGTTCTCAGAGGATGAGGGAAGTTCAATTCTATATGACACAGCCTACATACCAGGAGCCATGGAGGGATCAGACAAGGGTTGTGGTGAATGCCAGGAAGATAGAAGATAGGGACCAAAGCCATACTTCAAGTGGTCTTGGGTCCCTGGCAATAAGGATCTGGACTTGCTTTCCCATAAACTCTGAGCACTGGGCAGTATCTTGTCTCTCAATGCAACCATATCAGTATTCTAACAATATTGAAGGGCTGTCACCTCTTCTACAGGAGTAATAAATGTAGGCATGACACTACCATCTGGGACAAGAATTTAAAATTTATTTTTAATGTATACTTAATTTTGTGTCTAATGCATTACTTTTTCAATATTCATCTTGAAAAATATAAAACTTTCAACAAATCAGAGTTTATCTTTTATATTTTACTTACACTCAGCATAATTAATGCAGTAAGTTTTCAGTATATACTTTAACAAACAAAGAAAATCTGTTATGTTGATCGTAATTATCCTGATAGCAATGAAGATATTCTAAAGAAACACTTGTATCTCTCATTTTTGCTATCAGAATATAGAAACAATGTGTCCCAGGAACTTAGAATACACTTAAGACTTTTATGTTGGGTAAAAGAAAAGACTGGGGACCTGGTATCACCTATAGATGTATGTTGTCTCCAGGGAAGACATTTGCAGCTTGTCATACCTTCCAGCAGAAAAAAATGGAGCTGAGAAAATATTGAGTCAGTGCTGGGCAAGACCAGACCTTGATCAGGACTGCTTAACTATGCATACCTCTGGCCCTCTATTTATTATCTATCTGTCTGTCATCATATATCTCTTCATTTGCATGTTTATATATGTATTTGGTAGGCATACATGTCTATATGCATGTTCACATATGTGTGAGTATATTATATGGTTGTGCATGTTTGCATATACATGTGGGGACTAGAGTTCAATGCTGAATGTCTTCCTCAGTCATCTTCCATCTCCTTTATGACACAAGATCTCTTACTGTACCTAGAGATCACTGACTAAGCTAGCTGAACCAGCCAGCAAGCAACTAGGAACCTTCTGTCTCTACATCCCCTGTACCAGGATGATGGTGTGCATTGACATTCTTGGCTTTTACATTGGTCCTGGGGATCTTAACTGAATTTCCTGGATTTGCACAACAAGCATTTACCAATGGAGAGCTATGGTCCTCCATTTACTTATCATCCTTCTGCAAGTACTAACCTAATCTTCTCTGAATCATTCCAAATTTTTTATATGTGCTGCCAAAGCAAACACTGGTTTCTCTTTTAAACCTAAACTTCATGTTAGGACGCGAAAGATGGAATTGAAAGTCATTGGACTTTTGTGTTCCTCATCCCAATGTGACTACATTGAATAAACCTCCTTTTTGCTGTTTCACTAATAAAATATCTCTTTAATTGGCCCAAGAAAGCAAACAGCTTATCCTGGTCAGTTAAAAATGCCATAGCTCAGCCTCAGATCCTATCTCTGGGCAATTTGTTGTCAATTTTAAATCTATTTCATTTCCATGAGAATTTTCAATAATTTTTAGAATAACTACTTCAAGTACCTTTCAAGCTTATTCTGGTAAAAATGACTCAGGTATAGGGCTGGAGAGATGAGTTAATGGTTAAGGTGCTTGCCTACAAAGCCAAAGGCCCCAGGTTCAATTCCTCAGGGCCCACCTGAGCCAGATGCACAAGGTGGCACATGCATTTGGAGTTCACTTGCAGTGGCTTCAGGTCCTGGCACACCCATTCTTTCTCTGTCCTTCTCTTTCTTTCTATTTGCCTCTTTCCCTCTCTCTTCCTATCAAACAAATAAAATAAAAATATTTTTAAAAGACTCAAGCAGAATGAAAAAGAATAGTTTGGAAGAGTTCATGAAGGAGTTTGATGGTATAAAAATGGATCAAACAAGCCGGGCGTGGTGGCGCACACCTTTAATCCCAGCACTCAGGAGGCAGAGATAGGAGGATCGCTGTGAGTTCAAGGCCACGCTGAGACTACATAGTTAATTCCAGGTCAGCCTGGGCCAGAGTGAGACCTTACCTCGAAAAACCAAAAAAAAAAAAAAAAAAAAAAAAAAAAAATGGCTCAAACAAGAAAAAATTTGGAGGATAGTTTAATGATGTCAAAGTGCATGGTTCAGTTTATGAGAATAATGACTTATGAAAACATATTTTTTAAAAATACATTTGTAAAAAAAGAGAGAGGAGGTGGTATAATAAAGATAGAACCCCCAGCCAATATGAAATAGCCAAGTAACTACAAGTCATTATATAAATGCTAACATATTAAGTTCCTTTTATGATGATTTTTGTATTGAACTTACCTACCTGTCAAAGCTAATACAGCATAATTTTAGATATTAGAACCACTAAGATAGAATGACATACTGTTGACTCACTTATAATTTTCATGAGACTTTCTTATGAGTGAAGAATCTAATGGTTTAAGGCCTTGCAAATGAATGACTTTTAACACATAAGTGCATTTCAATTGACTTCTGATTTTGTTTAATGGTGAAAGAGCCTACAGAGTCATGACTATAAACATGTTAGATCATTTCCAATCAACCTGTGATTTTCTATTTTACTTTTCAAATATGTGAATGAGGCAGTGTAGCTTAAAGTGATACTCCTTCCATCAGAGAAAGACAGCTTGGAGTAATTTGTGTAAGAGTTTGTGATGAGGAATAGCACAGGAATAAGCCTCCCACCCATGAATGCCTAATACAAGGACAATTTTGAATATTCATCTAAAATTATGGAATTCCCTCTGTATTCTCATCTCAGGGTGGCCTTGAACTCTTGGCAATCCTCCTACATCTTCCTCTGAGTGCTGGGATTAAAGGCATGAGACACCACACCCAGCAGAAAATCTGATTTTTACCTGAAGAGCTATTGAAACTATTGATGACGTTTGAACTCTGCAATGACACCTTCTTACTTCTGTCCGTTGATAACTTTGTCTTCCTTGCCTTCCTCCCCCTCCCCTGATGAGTCTGCCTTAAACAGTGGCTTTGTAATATACTGATATCTATCATTTATATTTCCCAGCTCCTTCCAATGAACCACCTAAATTTTGGGTTGAGCTTCTTTTTTAAGAAATAATAAAGTGGCAATTATATGAAAACATCTTCTCTAGCAAACACAAGAGCATTTATGAACAGAAACATCTGTCAGTTCACAAAAGCATGACACATGCTGGCATATGTCATTATTATTTATTTGTAAATCAACTCATGCTCAAAGAAGAAATAAAGAAGGAGATATTTCAACAGTGCTCTTTATCGTAAGTTAATATTATAAATACACGAATCTCTTATGGGCATATACCTATAAAAATACTTTCACCAGCATGCTCAATGTATACACACATGTCTCTCATTTATCATTTATTTAGGGATGAGTGTTTTAAGTCTATATATATGATTTTCTGGTGTTCTTTGAACATTTGGCTATGGTAGCCTTTCCTTCTTTTGACATTGTTTTTCCTTAAGATCAGAATGAGAATCATCTAATTTATCAGGGTACCCATCTGCTGCATTTTGTTCATTTTATATGAATGTAACAATGACAGACTGGTGGTGGTCATGTCTTCCCCAGGAGGAGAAGTGGACAGACAGCTGTGCAGAGATGCCATCTTTCCCATTCCTGTAGCCTGTGATGCCCCATGCCCAAAGGACTGTGTGCTCAGTGCGTGGTCCTCATGGTCTTCCTGTTCCCACACCTGCTCAGGCAAAACCACAGAGGGGAAACAGATGCGAGCTCGCTCCATTCTGGCCTATGCTGGAGAAGAAGGTAAGGACTGTAGCTTCAGAAATGATTTCCATTTCTTTGGAAGTCAGTTTATTTGTGTAGCCTGTAGTGATACTCCGTGAAAATTCACTGACAGAGATCCAAAAAAAAAAAAAAAAAAACAGTTTCAAGATTTGTTGATGTGGGAGGCCGTTTTAGTCTGTTGCCAAAAGTTAATATTGAAAGTGGATCTTTAATAAAGGAAGAAAGACTTTTAAAAGCATTTTTTTCTTATTTCTTTATTTTCATAATCCAGGCTTTTTCTACTCCAAAGCATGAAACTCAAAAAAAAAAATTCTGAAAATGGATTCTGAAAATGCAAACATTTCATTATTTTCCTCTATTTAACTAAGTATTAACTAAGTTTTAGCTTTTAGAAATCACCTTCTACTGTTCATAAAATAGTCAAATATACCTATATGAAACTTTAATTTAAATAGATACTAGCATGGCTATTACTTGACGGAAAATTACAAATATTTTCTTTTTTTAACATAATATTATATATTCCTCTTAATAAAAAGTTTTCAAAATGCACTGACCAGAATAAGCCATAGATACAAATATACATGTGTGCCATTCAGTGGCCTTTGCACAATGAGTATAGGGGATTAAAATTGAGCTTTTTAAATTTTGACTCATTTTGCTTATGTTTATTGCAACAAAACCACATGAAATCAGAAACAAAAATTAAGAACTTAAATGATTAAAATAAGAAAGGAAATGGAGAAAGAGCAAAATGATTTCAGAAACAAAAAGCAAGTTAGGTGAAGATGCAATAGATAGAATTCATGGGCAAGAAAACAAAATGACAATGAAAACAGCAAGAACCAAAGAAGGAAAACAGCCAGTATGAAAGAACAGATGGATGATGGGTTAAAATTGAGTTAGCAGAGTGTTTCTCACTAAGGAATGTCCTAACAATTCTGAATTTCTACACACATTCAAAAAATTTTAATAATTTTTAAAATCTGTTACAAAAATAAGATTTGAAAATTAAATAAAAATGGATCATGAAGTATCAATCAATATCAGTTTGAATTATTAGTATAAATTCATGATGCTCCCCATGTATTTGTGAGAGTGTGTAAATGGAATGTATAGTTAATTTAGGCTTTGAGAGTCATGTATGCTTGCTTTTGTATGCATGTATAGACATAACTTATTTTTTTGTTTATACATAATTAGATAGATAACAGAGAGAGATTTCCATGGGTTCTACACCCACAGCTTTAACTAACTTCTTAGGTTGAAAATAACTGAAAGGAATGCATCTGTACTGAACATGTACAGACTTTGTTTTCTTGTTGGTATTACCAAAACAATACAGTGCAACCACTATTTACATAGTGGTTGCATTTTTTAGATATTATAACTAGCCTAGAGATGAGGTTTTTGTGTATAGAAAGGTGATATAAGTTATATGCAGAGTACAACATTTTATGTAACCTAATTAAGCATCTGCAGATTTTGGTAACAATGAAGGGATCCTGCAATCAATTCTCCACCAATATTGAGAGACAGCTTTAAAATCTATTTTTCAATTCTTTAGAAATTGGTAAAGTAACATAATATTTTTAGCTTACTGATTATACAAATAGGCATTGGACATATCCATAACTTACAGAAGCAGATTTTTTAAAAATACATATATTTTATTTATTTGAGAGAAAGAGATAATGGGCACACTAGGGCCTCATGCCACTACACACAAACTCCAGATTCATGTGCCACCTTGTGCATGTGGCATTATGGTGGTACTGGAGAATCTAACTCAGGTCATTAGGCTTTGCAAGAAAGCATGTTAATGGCTGAGCCATCTCTCCAGCCCTTTATTTAAAATTTATTAAACATATAAAATCAGAATTTCTCAGCCATTTTGCCAACTAATCACTTTCCTTATGCTCTAGTCCATCACTGAGAACTAGTCACACTGATGTGAGGAGTCTAGGATCCTAGGTTGACTCATACACTCATTGCAATTACACAGTTGGGGTGCACATCAACAATCTAGCCACCATCCCTACCCCACTTCTCTGCTCAGGTAATTTTCCTGCTAGTCTACTTATACTTCACTTTTACTATTAAAATAAAAAAATTAGAATATTTACATACTCTCTTCCTCCTTTATTGCCCCTCCCCTACCCCCTTCTTTTTACATTTTTAATGTTTACTATTATTATTAACAATGTATTTCAAATGGATACATCATGTGTTGGTACCCTCTTTTTCCTCATCCATGCCTCCTTTCTTTTGGGGATGTTCCTCAGTGGAGTTATAAGTATTCACTATGGGGTTGTGGTTATTGTATTGTGGCAGTAGCAGTCAGTTATTTTTTGAGGGAGGGAATGGCTATGGGCATGATGTTTCAACCTGTGTCTCTTACAATCTTTCTGCCCCCACTTCCACAAAATTCCCTGAGCTGTGGTGGGTGAGTTTTAAGTCTACTTCAGTGATGAGCTCTTAGGAGCCTCTGGATCTAAACTTTGGTAGGTATTGTGTATCCTCGGGATCTGTCTCCTATACCCTGGCACTGATTATCAGGTTCAGCATAAAAGCAGCACTCATGCTCATCTCTCCAATTCTCCTGTGGTTTCAACTGTGGCTTGGCTGAAGTGTGAAGGGTAGTTTATCTCTTCCGGTCTCATTACCTTCTGAAAAGTAAGAACAGATTGTCCAATGGAGACTGAAGTCAGCATAGTTTAAATAGGATAAACATTATTTTTTAACATTTTATTTATTTTCTCATTTATTTATTCATTTGAGAGAAAGGGGCAGAGAAAGACAGAGGGAGAGAATGGGCACGCCAGGGCCTCCAGCCACTGCAAACAAACACCAGATGCATGCACCCCCTTGTGTGTCTGGCTTGCATATGTCCTGGAGAATCAAACTGAGGTCCTTTGGCTTTGCAGGCAAACACCTTAACCACTAAGCCATCTCTCCAGCCTGGATAAGAATTATTAATTTACTGGGAATATGATGTATGTGACCCCTCTTTTAGTAAAAGACCAATGAGACCTGACACTGGAGAACATAATCTTTGTGTTCAAAGGATTCTGATCTTGTTCCCAATTCCAGATACATGCCATCATGGTGTTTGCTTCTGAGTAGTTTAGACCTCTGGTTGCTCAGACTGTTATTGGCCACTTTCTCCTAGTAGCTCATGTAGTGCATTCTAGCACTTGACAGGCTAACTGTCTGGGGACTGGCTTTCTTCTGAATTCCAGCCAGGTCTTTCCATGTTTTGTGTCAGCAGCACATGGTGTCTTCAGCAACAGGGTCTTAGCTTTTGCCTCAGGTAATCAAGTGCTTTGAGAGAATGCTGTCTTGATTTGGGGACCTCTTAGGTCTCTCTGATCAATAGCTCAATATGGATAGCAACCAATCTCTGGTACTGGCAGTTATCAATCTTGTTTAGTTTTTCAAAGATCCAGTTCTTCATTTCATTCATTTTTAAAAATTATTTTCTTCGTTTCCAAATCATTGATTTCTGCTCTTATCTTATTTCTTTCTCTGTGGAATTCTTAGGGTTGGATTATTCTTGTTTTTCCAATGACTTTAGGTGGACAGTTATGTTATTAATTTAGGATCTTTCTGTATTTGTTTGAAGGCATTTATCACTATGAATTTTCCCCTTAGGCCTGCCTTAATTGTGTCCCATAAGTTTTTGTAAGTTGTGTTTTCATTATCATTCAATTCTAAGAATTTTGTAATTTGTTTTTTTGATTTCTTCAACAACCCATTCATTGTTTAAAAGTGTGTTGTTTAGTCTCTTGTTGTTAATTTCTAACCTTAAAGCATTGTGATCTGATATGATGCAGGAAGTTACTTCAATTTTCCTGAATTTATGGAGGTATACTTTATGGCCTAATATATGGTCTATTTTGGAGAAGGTTCTGTGGGCTGCTGTAAAGAATGTGTATTCTGTAGAGTTGGGGTAGAAAGTCTGTAGATATCCATTTGGGCTAGTTAATCTATGGAATGGTTGAGCTCTATTATTTCCCTGTTGATCTGGATGATCTGTCTATTGATGATAGTGGAGTATTGAAGTCTCTGACTATGATGGTATTGGTGTATATTTCTGTTTTGTTGTCAAGTGGATTTTGTTTCATAAACTGTGGTGCACCTGTATTTGGTATATATAGATTTAAGATTGATGTGCTCATGTTGGATCATTCCCTTGATTCTTAAGGAGTGGCCTTCTTTGTCCTTTTTGATTACTTTTGGTATGAAGCCTATTTTATCAGATAGTAATATAGCAACACCCACTTGTTTCTCATTTCCTTTTGCTTGGAATATCATTTTCCATCCTTTCACCTTGAGGAGGTATCTGTCTTTAGTGGTGAGGTGGTTTCTTGAAGACAGAAAGATAGAAGGGTCCATTTTATTTTGATCCATCCTGGTAACCTGTGTCTTTTGATGGGTGAGTTAAGACCATTAATATTTAAGGTTAATATTGTGAGGTTCGATTTAATCCTTGCCATGATGAGGTGCTTTATGGAGTTTGGTGCTTTCTTGTGTTTTGTACTTTTTTGAGCCTGATCTAGTTTTGGTTATTGTGATCTTCTTGTTGTTGGCTCTTGAGACTGGTTTGTTGACTCTCCTATGTGGAGTATTCCCTGAAGTATTTTCTGTAGGTTTGGCTTTGTGATCATATAATCATAAAGTTGACTTTTTTCATGGGACGTTTTCCTTTCACCATCTATTATGAGGGATATTTTGCTGGGTACAGTAGCTTGAGTTGGAAGCCATCACTTTTTAGACTTTGAAGTGTTCCGTTCATGGTTTCCACTGAGAAATCTGAGGTAATTCTGATGGGATTGCCTTTGTATGTAGAGTTGTTTGTCTTTTGCTGCTTTTAGCACTCTCTCTTTGTTTTCATTGTTAAGAGTTTTAACTATGATGTGCCTTCAAGAGTTTCTTATTTGGTCCTGTCTGTTTGGTGTTCTGTGGGCTTCTTATATCCAGATGGATCTCTCTTTTGAGAGATTGGGAAAATTTTCTTCAGTAATTTTGTTGAATATGTTCTCTATGCCTCTGGCCTTGATTTCCTCTTCTTCTGGTATACTCATGATCTTGATGTTTGGTTGTTCTAGGGTATTCCACAGTTCCCTTGTATTCTGTTCACTTGATTTTATGAACTTAACAAAGTTTTTTTTGTCTCCCAATAAATTTCTTCTGTCTTGTCCTCCAGTTCAGAGGTTCTGTCTTCCACATGAGTAACTCTGTAGGGAAGGGGTTCTACAAAGGTTTTTATAAACTTTATTTGACTTTTGTTTTCTGTTGTGTTACTTCGTATCACGTCCATCTCTTTTTTGAGGTACAATTTCAGTTCAAGTTCTGTTTTTCTTGATGCTTCTTGGAATTTATTCTTGCATTTGATCAAGTCTTCATTATGTTTAATCATTTGGTTATTGAGATCTTCCATTTGTTGACTCATCTTCAATTCATTTATATCTCTTTGGAGGATTGCAATGTTTTCTTCAATTAAGTTAAGCTACTGTAAAAAGCTGAAGGCTGAAAGAGATGGTTTTACTCAATTTCATTGATTTGATTGTTGGTTTTTTGATGGTTTGCTTCCAGATCAGCAATTTTTTTGATCAGGGTCTGATTGATTGTTTGTTTTCATTTTGGGCTTGAATTTCTGTTGACTCTTCTATGATTTAATTGGAGGCTTCCATTGTGAGACTATGCATCCTTGGTAGAGAACTCTGTTTTCTGACTTTTTTTTTTTTTTCATTGTGGTCTACACATCTTGGGGAACATTTCATTCTATAAAAGGAGAAGCAAGTATGTGTCCTTGTTGGATATTCAGAGGGTGTTCTGTTGTAATTGGAACCAGATTGGTGTATGATGGGTTTATAACCACAGATGTGTAGATTGTGGAGTTTCCAGGTGCATCAAAGGTACTTGAGGAACTGGAAGCTCTGGCCTATTCTCTCTACTTGCACATACTCTTCAGCACACAAGGAATAGTACTTGGAGAACTAGGAGCCAGGAAGCTGGAGAGCCAGGATCAAGAGGCTAGATCCTACAGTGGCCCATTCACCCTCTTGACACAGGGGAATAAGGATTTGGGTACCCAGGGGCCAGTCAATCAGTAAACCAGAGCAAAAGGTCTGCTTCTACAGCCCACACACAGGGACCAGGCTTACCCAAGGCAGCAGCAGGGGTACGGAACCAGGGACCTGGGAGGTGGGGAACCAACCAGGAGCTCTGGTGCATGCACCCTCCAGGAGTTGGGGACCCAGGGGCCATTCAATCAGGAAGTCAGAGCAAGGGGTCTGCTTCTGCAGCAAACTCACCTGGTCCAGGTAGCCCCAAGCTAGCAGCAGGGGTATCAACCAGGAACAGGGAATCTGTGCATACTTATCTTTTAACGTTCATATTTCTGAACATAAGCTCTGAGATCCTCAGGTCTCACATGTTGGAGATGCTCATGTTTAAAATATGTTACTCCTAAATTATTGTGCCCTGTTGGGTGAATAAAGCACTTTTGTGACATATTCATACCTCACTTTCAAGCTTTACTGTCAAGAAATACAAGGCAATAATTGTCTCATGAGCTGATATCCAAATGCTAATTTGGCCTCTGTCTGACTGGGTGAGATAATGTCATATTTATTCTTGTCATGCTGGAAAATAACACAGGAATAGAAAAAACACAGAATAAGTCAGATTCTTTCACATGAAGGCATGTCTTTTCTGAAGAATACAGGGACACTATTTGAATGTTATCCAGCTAAGTGGCTTTTTTTCACACTTAACACTGATGAATAATGATTTCCATTTGTAAATGCATTTCTATGAATCCATACAAATAATCAATTTTAAGGGAACTTTTTGTAATCTATACTTTTTATATATTTCTGTTTATGAAGGGTTGTGGTGACAAGTACCTAATAGCATTCTTATTTAATCAAATTTACTATCCATTCATGTAAGAAATAGGTAGATATATAATTACCCTGGCTTTAGACCATGAGTATATATGTGAGTGAAAAATATTACATATAAAATATCCTATGGAAACATTTATAATTTTCTTTTAAAGTCTAAAAATGTTTTCCTTTCACCTCAACATAAATGTAATGTTTGCTACAGGAAATTTTTCTTTTGAAGAATAGAAACATTTAAAGATAAAAATATATTTCTCATGTTTGTCAGACAACACTTCTACATTTGTATGGGTTATATTCAGACTTCAAATTCTATCAGCTCAGATTATGTCTTGGGCTTCATTAAAATTAGATCTGTGGTCACCCTGGTTCCTGTAAATCCATTATACTCTGCAGACACTTGCTGTGTGACTAGTAATGAGTGACATTTTACCCCCTGAGTCACATGCCAGAATTTTGCTATGCTTGCAAAAATTCAACAGATCATTATTTCTATAGATAAGATGGTCCATGTTCAAAGGCTATGAAGTGCTTTAAAGGCAATAATTTATGATTGTTGTTTGATAAGTATCATCTACATAACTTGACAGAGGAGACATCAATAATTTTTAATTGTCTACTAGCTGCATCATGAGCTAGTCATGATGGAAAATTACCAATGTTTATATTATAAATCATAAGGGTTAAATTCAAACATAATTATAAAAATATAAAAAGTAAAAAGTCTGACAATGAACAATGTGCTGCTATGTGTCTCTGTTAGTGACATTTCCAAAAACTGGTATAATTATATGAAATACGTAATGGAGGATTTAACCTTCAAAATATACTTATTTAATACTTGTTATTTACTGACACTAAAATGCAGTTTCTATTATGTGAAATAAGCCATTTATAATTCTATGTGTTTTTTTAAAAATGAATTAGAAACTATATCTACAAGAAGTTTTTTTTTTAATTTTTATTTATTTACTTGAGAGAGGGAAGGAGGGAGATAAAGAGAGAAGGGTGCCTCAGGACTTCCAGCCACTGCACTGGAGAATCAAATATCTTTCCAGCCCTGAGAAGAAGTTTTAAATGATGTGTCCTTATCAATTAATTATTGTATTTTAAAAGTAAGCATATACCTGGGTGTGGTGGCACACATCTTTTATCCCAGAACTTGGGAGACAGATGTAGGAGGAACACCATGAGTTCAACTCCACCCTGAGACTACATATTGAATTCCAGTTCAGCCAAGAGTAGAGGGAGACCTGAGCTTGAAGAAAAAAAAAAGTAAGCATCTTATTATTCCTTGAAATTAGTGCTTTTATTTTTATTATTTTATTTTATTTTTCTATTTTAATGAATGCTTTGTTTATCTAGGTCATAATGCTTTATTAAACATTCTCCTGAAATGTTGATAATCTCTTGAACTTAGAAAGGATAGACTAGGCTATATTAGAGTAACTTAATATCTCAAAAGTTCAGCAGCTTAAAAAATGAAAGATTTTTTTTTTTTTTCTTCAAGGGAATTTCAAACATTAACAATCTAGTATGGTCTGTCCTACAGGAAATGTCTCAACATTGCACCAGATAAAGTCTTGCTTTCATAGCTCTCATGAGATAAAAGATGCTTGGAGTTCATTAAATATTTTAAAGCAGCAATTAAATGATTCCATCTGAAAGAGATTGTTATCCTTCTTCACATTTCATTTCTCCAAGTCATAGAATGGCATAATGGCTATTTTGATTTCAATGAGGATATAAGAATATGATCTTACATGTGCTAGACAAAGAGAGCCTCTGATTATTTGCTTACTCCTGATTTATTCAGTCATCTCATCGTGTATCTGTATGTATGTGTGGATATATTCAAAGGTACATTACAAAAGACTTTGGTGTATGGCTCTAATTCAGTAGAAAAAAAAAAACAGGCCCCATTGTTCTTCTTAAATGAATGATAGAATAATACAATAACACATTGTCTCATTATTTCCTTCTTTCCTTTCCATTCCATTCCTTCCTTCATAGAGCCTTTTTCTCCCTTCCTGAATAATTATTTCCAAAAAACAAATCCATTCAGTGGACTCTCCAAGGATAGGCAATTATGACAGTAGATAGTGGTCTGTGTTCCTTCCAAGTGAGTTGTTCCAAGCCAGCTCTTAGTGAGAAGAAAGTTCAAAGTGGAAGGAAGTGGCCTGGCATAGAATGGCCTCAGCATCTATGAAGGCAGCCATTCCAGGCACAGAGTGCTCTCCAGAGCCAGACCTGCGTGTGGGGGTTTCTGTAACATGGAGTGGCCTGATGTAGGGTGTCAAAGCATGGGACCAATGCAAGATACTTGTGGGGGCATCAATGGACATTGCAGTGGGAGATGACAGGTGAAGAGAATGACTGATCGATTAAGTACACATATTGAAACTAATATGAATCAGGCTTCTTTCTGCTGGAGAAGGAAGCTACAAATATGTGAGAAAGAAAACTGAATTAACCTTGAGGTACTTCTTTAGAATTGATGTTATAAACATGAATTTAAGGTGCTTTCTTTGTGGATGTAGGTATAGGAATGAATATGAAGCATGCATAAATGTAGTCATGTGCACATAATATATATATCTGCAAGTATTATTTGCCCTAGTAACTTAAAAGAACTGAGGGCAGCAAACTCCAACAGCAAGTGTATACAGCATTAGAATCTTGTATTCTTTTCTCTCTCTCCTTTCCATATATCCCCACATCGTTCTTGTGCGTGTGTGTGTGTGTGTGTGTGCACATGCACACAGATTTTAGGGATTGCCCACAGGGATTTATTCTCAAACCCAAGACATGTTCCCAGCCCCAAATATTTATTTCTAATACAATTTCCCAATAAATAGAACTATCACTAAATTATAGGCCAGAAAGGTGCCGGACCTCATTGAGTCAAACAACCAGCCACTTGCTCCAAAATCAAGTGGAAGAAAAGTAATGTTGAAATAGAAAATGAATTGCAAGTAATATAACTATACTATTAAGGATTAAGGAAATAACTAGCCTCTTCCTGACTGCTGCCATGAGCTTGAGGTTTAAACAGAGGAAACACTGAGGCAGGGGCAAGAGGTATATATAGAGTCTTGTTGAGACAGTGGTCTGGCTGCTTATGGTGTCAGGACTACTTCTGCAAGGTCCAAAGAAGTACTTATAGCTTGCAGGGACAATTATTTTCCCACCATGACATGACTCTTCCTGTCCCAGTAGCAGCTTTACTTCTTGCCCTGGATAAATGTCTCTACTTAAAAAAAAAAGGACAGTCACATCACAGGGTGATCTGTTTGTAAGAAATCTTGCTGGAATATTGAAAATATCTTAAATACCCTTATCTTGGCATCCCCAGTCTTGAAAGAGGACCACAAATGATAAGTAAATTAAGTGCCATTACTAGTTTTTAGGCAGATAGTCCTGAAATTATTAGCATGTTTATGTTCAGGACTGAGAAGAAGTCTGATCAAAAGAGTCTGGGAGCAAAAGGAAACAAATACAAAATGAAAGGAGAGATGCCAATCTGATATCCTGCTATTTGTTATGCACTAGGCACCTGAAGGTCCAAGGGAGCAGCCATTGATTTCAGCAATAGCAACCCATAGTCCTTGGGGAAATAGTTGATTCTAGTGCCAGGATACAAAAAACTACATGATGTCCCTAAATAATCTTGTGCTAGAAAATAAAAACAGGGAAGTGTCAAAACCCCACAGAAACATAAGGGCCTGAAAATATCCCCTACTTGTCACATACACAAACAGTTTGAGTGCAAAAATAATGAACCTGGGTGGGAGAGATGGCTTAGCAGTTAAGGCGTTTGCCTGCAAAGCCAAAGGATCCCAGTTTAATTCTCCAGGACCCACGTAAGCCAGATGCACAAGAGGGTGCATGCGTCTGGAATTCGTTTGCAGTGGCTAGAGGCCCTGGCGTGCCCATTCTGTCTTTCTCTGTCTCTCTCTCTCCCTCTCTGCCTCTTTCTCTCTCTCTCAAATAAATAAATAAATAAAATATATTTAAAAAAATAATGAACCTGACAAATTATAACCTTTAAGTAAAATAGGAGAACATATTCATACTTGAAATAAATAAATATCCAATATCTGATAAGGAGAATTTTATGTCCTTAGTCTAAAATCTTCCTGTTGTAGAAGTCAGTAAGTTACCACCGTAAAGTTCACATTGTCAGTAGTGGAGCAAATCAAAATCTTGTCCCCTCAATGCTGCACATTAGAACATGGCATCACTTCTGTAATATCCTACCAAAAACACATGTATTGAGTCGTCCCTGAAGAATCTTCAGAGAAACATTATAAAAACAACTGATCTATAATCTTCAAAAGTGTCTAAATTATTTTTGATTAAGAAAATATAGAACTATTCCCAATTAAAGACTAACAATAAACAGGGCATCTAAATGTGACCTTTAATTCTGAATTAACTCATTGAACTAGAACATATACTTTGGGGTATTTGGCAAACTTGGGTAGGATTTGAGGATAAGAAAATAATAGTGAATCCGTGTTGATATCCTGTACTTTACTACCGAATGTGTTCACATGCAAGAGAATGTTCTGATTATATATACACTAAATTATTTAGACTAATGGGTCTCATTTCATCAACTTCTCCAAAATTATTGAAAAAAATTTTTGAACTGTGCTGAAACTCTCAAGTTAGTTTAAATGAAGAAAGAAAACAGTGAAATGAAAAGCAATATTTATGCAATTGCTTCTATCAAGTCTCAAACAACATTGCCTAATGTCAGTATAACATCAAATACTCACAATATGTTTCTTATTGAAATAGCATTGAGAAACTCAATCACAACTGGTATCACCTAAGATAGTTAAGATACCAGGGAAGGTAACTGGTTAGAGGAATGTGTGGGATGTTTTTTTTTTTTTTATTTCCTGCTTTTCAGGTTATGTAACATTAGTAATTTATTAATTTAGCACTGTATGATACTTTAATGAAGACAGTTCTTGGTATTGTATAAACTAGGATTTATTCCCAAAGTGCCACTAGATTAAATTTAGGTTGGAAGCTCTAAAAGAAATAAATTTTTTATAATTAATTCTGGTATGTATTTAACATAAATAGTGGCATGTAGATAAGAAGAAATATTTTAAAATGATGTAATAATTTTTCAGTATCTTCAGTGTTTGAACCCCTGTGCAAATATTCAACAAATTTAAAATTTACAAGGTAAAATTTATGTCTAGAATTTCTCAAGTGTAACAATTGTACTTAATCCTTGTTACATAATTTTCCTTACAGGGTCAAAAAATGAGAGAATATTTATTTTTGCAAAGTTCAGAATGACCTGATATAACTAGCCAAATACTAATATGCCTTATATCTCCTCTATGCACAGAGAAAATAGATGGAGATAAAATTAAATTATGCCAATTTTTCTCAAATGATGAGCAGTCTTCAGAAATCATATTTCATAGTCCAAAACTTTGGAGGAATAATATTTCTGTTTTAATTTGATTTTTTTTTTAAAGCTTAAAGGTTTTGTTTATGAGAGTCAGGGAACAGTTGCATTTCCTAGAGGGATTCAAGGAACAGAGCACCAGTATGCATGTCGATTTGTGCATCAGTCTGATGTCGAAGTAAATGGTTACACTTCCCCCATTTTTCCACTACTGACCTTGAAAAAAGGGTCTGCTTCAGTTTGTCCCACATGATCACCATAGAGGATTAATGTGGGCTGCACAGCAGAAAGGCTTCTACCTCTTTGTGCTAAAGCCATTACGGTTATGTTATTCCAAAGCATGTCCCTTTTCACTCAGAAGCCATGTGCATGGCAAGGATTTGCCCTGAAACAACAGGTGATATTAGAAGCACCTTGTAACAGCTTCAAACACACGCCCTGTCTTCTTATCCTTGCTGTGATGTACTTTCTCACCTCAACTGTATACTCCTCCTGACTACATTAACATTGATAATTCCCAAGTTCATACTTGTGTGAATTCCTTTGCATTTATTTATTTTTATTCCTCCATCTTACCAGAATTGTACTTTGTAAAATCCCACCTTTTCAAAAGTCATCTCAAGGTCTCTTTCTACATAAACATTTAAGCCTCTAAAAAAATAGTAGTCTCTTATTTGGTTGAATCTTTATTATACTAAATACCTTTCAATGTAATAATTGCATTTTGTTTATAAGTACCCTCGTTTGCATGTTTTTCTTACCCACCCCACCCTAAACCCATTGCTCTTCCCTAATACATCCGATCCTTAAGAGAGGCAGAAATTCTTTCTAGCTTTTATAAGGTTAATGTGGAAAAGAAAAAAATATTTTTTAAAGTTATGGACATATGGACATACTCAGTATGGAAACAGCACATGCTGGTACCATCCTTTCCCTCATCCTTATCCCACCTCCAGAGGGACCCTCCTAATTGGAGATGCCAGTCATCCCCATGGGAATTATAGGTTGTACAATGTGGGGGCAGCTGTCAGGTATGAGGAAGAGGTAATGTCTCTGTGAATAATGTCCCAAATTGTGGTTCTAACCATCTTCCCGCCCCCCTCTTTCATGAAATTCCCTGAGCTATGTTGAATTTATTTTAAGTCTACTTCAGTGATGGGCTCTTAGGAGCCTCTGCTTTGGTAGGTGTTGAGTGTCCTCAGTGTCTGTCTCCTTCACCCTTGTGCTGATATCAGGTTCACTGAGAAAGCAGCAGTCTTGCTCATTTCCCCAATTCCTCTGTGGTTTCGGCTGGAGCCAGGGTGAAGTGAGATGGGTCATTTCTCTCCTCAGATCCTACTTCCATCTGAAAAAGAGAAGCAGATTCTCCAAAGGAGAATGAAATCAGCACATGTTAAATGAGATAACCATTATTAGTTTAGAGAGAATTTAATGCATGTAGACCCTTTTGTAGCCCAAGATTGGTGGGAGCTTGATATTGGAAAGTAAGCTCATTATTTATGTGATTCTGCCTTGTTTCCCAGTTCCAGATATGGATTACTTTCCACTAAGTGGATCTGTTAGCCAATCCAAGAGAAGATGGTTACCCAACATGGCTGTGTGCCACTATTTTGCGCTTATGTGAGCATAACATCAGATTGTTTGCTTCTGGGTAGCTTAGAGCTCGAGTTGCTTAGACAGATGTTGGCCACTTCCCCCATTAGCTCATGTAGCAACTTCAGCACTAGATGGGCTGTCTGGGGACTGACTTTCTTCCAGATTCCAGCTAGGTCTCTCCATGTTCTGTACCCACAGCACATGGTTTCTTCAGCAGTAGGGCCTTACCATTAACCTCTGGTGTGTCATCAAGTGCTTTAACAGAAATCTGTCTTGTTTTAGGACCTCTAGTAGGTCTCTCTGATCAACAGTTCATTGTGGATGTTAACCACATCCTGGTAGTGGGAGTTACAGGCCAGTGCCAAGGGAAAAGAAGGAAGAAAAGGAAAGAAAATAGAAAAAAGAAAGAAAAAAGAAAAAGCAACAGGAGAAATTCAAGGTTAAACTTCCTCTCACCATCTCCAGAGCCCTTCGATTCAGGTGCCCCCTCTAAGGTCCTAATGACGGTTTAACCCTTTAGCCTATCTTCCAGGATATAGGATTCTGTGGTACCAGTTCCATTTGGGTTCAGTTTTGTGTCCCCCTTCCCTTACCCTCCCCTCAAGGCATACCCTCAAGAGCATTGCGTAATATTTGGCATGCTTATATAAGCACAAAAGTTTATTTATATAAACAGAGTTCATTCAGAATTCATAAAGTTCTTCCATTTGATGAAAAGACATAAATTTAAACAATGGCATCAGTATAAAACGTATATTGTAGTATTTAGAATATTTCTAAAATTATACCTATTGCTAATTTTATCAGATGTCACACTTTATAATTTCTCCAGAACTATAGAAATATTCACAGATGTCTGAAATTAGGCCTTCCCATAAATAATAGATGCATCCAATACTGAATGTATCAATTTTCTACTGTAAAATTATCCCCCAGACAAGATGCTACTGCTGCTGCAATGACTGAGTATTCAAGCAGATTTCCAAAGTGCAGTATTGTTACAATTAAGACCACATTGGGGCTCATCTGCAACAAGATCCTTCATTACATAACTGCTGGCACAGCTTTAATGTGGATTAGAGCAAGAAAATAAATAGCTTTATGTCTATAAAATTAACAGCTATCTTGCAGCTCCTCAACAATGTTATGCTGATGTTGTACAGTTTGCTTCTTGCCACTTTTTCCCCAAAGCCAACCAATCAATTCCAATGTTCAAGACAATTCAGTGTTTTAAAGTCACAGCTTGACTAGCATACCTATACTCGCAGTGAAAATGCTGAAATGTGTTGATGTCAGTAGTTCAATAAAAAGGAGCTGTTAAAATGCTCATCTATATAATCTATAATTAACATGCATTTGTTAAGATTGAACACAGTGAACACTACCGAGGGGAAGAGCAATAGGCAAAAGCCAAGATTAGTTACTTCACCCTAACCCAATTAGTATGTGCTAGGATTTACTGCTATTCACATCCCAAGCTTTTTTGCAGAGGCTGCCAGGGTCACCTAGCTATATGATGGAAGATAGGATATGAACTGTGACAGGTACTTTCTCCTTGGCAAAGCAGAGCACATTAATGAAATGATGTTTAATGCAGGTTATTGTGATGGTGAAACCACACTCAGCACTGCTTAAATGATTCTAAATTGCCATTAATAAACTGGCACTGATTAATTTGTTGAGTAGAAGGATGACATAAGGGAAGTAGTATGTGAAGTTCATCTCTGGTGGCCACTGGAATCAAATTGTCAATAACGTAAGCCACAAATTCTTCTGATACCAGCCTTTAGCAGAAGTTTTTGCATTAATAATTGCCTTCAAAAAAAGCATAATGATATAAAAATATACTAGGCTCTCTAAATTCAACATTATTAAAGTAGCACATTATTTAAAATGTTTGGGTTGATTCACTCAATATTTTTTTTTAACTCATGACAAATGTGAATACAAAATAAGGTCTCACCTACTATGTATTTATAATGAGTCTAACAAAAACTGGAGTTCCACAATGTTACCTCCCACATTTCATTGAATAAAAGATGTATCCATCTTGCACTTTAACACTTCAAGAACTTTTCCATTTTATTCTGTATTCATTTTAGAAACACAGCAGCTAAGAAACCATTATGACATGGCTGTTATTGCTTATGTTGCTATTGTTATTCCTTTTGGAAACAGCAATCCTGTGATGCTTAAGCCCAAAGGAAGACAATTAATGGAGGAAGGAAATAAATCCTAATTGCTTGCTTAAGATGATCACTGACACCTTCTGAGGCAATTAAAAATGTTAACATGCCTGAGGAAAGAACACTTACTAGAATATGCAAATCCTGAAGTCTATCAACAACACTGAAAGGAAATTGTGTGTGTGTGTGTGTGTGTGTGTGTGTGTGTGCGTGCACGTGCATGCATGCATGCACACACATGCAGAACAGCAACAAAACCTAGAGACAAGTGTCAGAATCCTGGACTAAAATACTAGTATGAAAAGGGAGAACTCAATAAGAAATAGTGAACCCACACTTTTGAAGTCACATCAGTGATTCTGTACAGAATATAAACTTTGGTATGTGTCAACAACTGATTGAAAAGAATTGATATCTGAATGTTGAGAAGATTTCTTATAAGGTATGCATGTGACATGAGGTGTTTTTACAATGTGTGCAATGGAATGATATAAGAAACTATTTGGTTAAGTCACAGAAGATTATTTCAATAAGCAGACAAGAAATATTACAGGTGTGAGTTCAGTTTAGTTTGCAACCACTTCTTTGGTACAAATAAAATGACTGGGCATTGAATTGCTCAGATTTGGACAATAATGATATTACTGTCCCATGGCTTTCCCAATATTGCTCCAGAAGATCATAAAATATCATTCAATGTTTCATCCCTGTTTCTAATCATCCTGAAACCTAATCCACTAAAATAAGCAGTATTTAAAACCCTATAATATGAACTTTCAGTTTATGAGATGACACTTGAAAAATGTATTCAGCTTTCTTCATCCATAGGCTCTATACAGTCTCAATTTTCCAATTTCTTCTGGTTGGCAATTGGATAGCCTTCTCTGGAGAACAATGACTCTCATTAAGATTCTCCATCATCATCTAAATCAAGTATCCTGTATACTGACTATTTTCTATTTTAAGCTAGATCATGCCAACTGGGGCAAGAATAATATATAGTTAGCCTTCCTAGTGGTGTATTGCAATATGGTGTATCTTCAATAAGTGTTATTATTATAATTAGCCATGTTACTTCCAAGGAACAGAGGGCAAGATTCTGTTCACTCTAATCTGCTATCACTGTCTATTTGTGCAGGTGGAATACGCTGTCCTAACAGCAGTGCTTTGCAGGAAGTGCGCAGCTGCAATGAGCATCCCTGTACTGTGTACCACTGGCAAACTGGTCCCTGGGGCCAGTGTATCGAAGACACCTCGGTGTCATCCTTCAACACAACTACAACTTGGAATGGGGAGGCCTCCTGCTCTGTGGGCATGCAGACACGAAAAGTCATCTGTGTACGAGTCAATGTGGGCCAAGTGGGACCCAAAAAGTAAGGGTTTCATTTCAGAATAATAACAATAAATTATGTGGTCAGCCATGCAGAGGATTGGCTCATGCTTTGCTTGCTTCATGAAATGGAGCCATTTGATGCTTGTCACACTTTTCCTCATGATGCTTGTCAAAACTGTCCTCAAGAGTAAGATTTGTTTGTGTTGAATGGCAGCTGCTGATAAAGCTGTTACTGCTTCGAAGTCTTGTACCTGGGAACCATAAATTCTGTAGAAACCTTTCTATGTGGTTCTCACTTTCTGTTTTATGGTAGCACACTCTGCTTTTATTAAGCTAGTGAGGCAGTGAAAAAAGTGCTTGTTCTAGGCTTGGTTGATCAATAATGACAGTGTACAGAGTCCTAGCAGTGTAGGTCATCCATGACCTTCCATATATCCGTAGGCTATGGAGGCTGACACTCTACTTTAATTGGGTAGTAGCTGTCTATGAGCTGCCTTCCACTTCACCTACAAAATACTAGATCAAAAATACTGAATGAAGCCAGACAGATTGCTCAGTAGTGAAATGAGTAAGGCATTTATTTTCAAGAGAAAGCCTTAGTGTAGGATAAATGTCCTGATGAGTATAAAAACTATTAGCTTCTCAGAGTGGTTAAAACTAGCACAATAAGAGGGCAAATGATTTGCTAAAGGGGAAGACAAAGAACCAGAGAGTTGACATGTTATAGGCACCTTTACTGAATTATAAGCCAAAGGAAATAATGACAAAATGGGGATAATCGATTCTTTGAGAAAATAAATATTTAAATGCAAAATAACTATATTTAAGGTGGAACATCCAATTTATTTTTTGAAAGTCAGCATAATGTTTTGGAAATCAAAGTCACATAGAACATGGAAAGTAAAATCAATACATTTTGCATAGGTGTAAGCATGGTCTCACATTTTCCAAATTGATCTGATATATAGAAAACCCAAAGGCATAAATAACATTGGAAGTTCTTTTCTGGCTAGAGTTAGAGATATTTATTTAGCTCCATACTTGAGTTATTAGTATAATTAGAAAATACATTCTACATGTATATTTATTCAAAAAGAGATATTATATTGAAAGGTCATTTCAATGCATAATCTGGTAGTTCTAAACCAATATGTTAATAGAAATTACACTAAGATTGCAATGAATGTGTCAATTGATGTCCAGGAGGGAAAGTCCCATGTTCAGAAGGACTCTGCTCTTGGTAAGATGATAACTGAGATAGCAATACTCACTAGACAGGGTCCCAGTTGGGAGGTGTGCCACTCAGAAGAGAGTTTCCTCTATCTGTTCTACTGTTAATGACCTTTCAAAAATTGCAACTTACATACTGTACAAAATAATTTTACTTCGTAATGGATGCATATGTGTATAACAAGCTACTCTGTGTGAAAGACCCTGCTGGACTTAATGTCATTAAATCAGTCAGGAGGAAGGAAGTCTTAAAACCCTCTGTCAGACCACCACAATAATCCATTATAATGTTACTTTACCTATGCAGCTGTTATTCAGTGATCCAAATACATAAATTTGTTAAATCAAATGGATTTTACTTGGGCCTTAAAATTCTGGAAAATTATGCCAAGTACTGTGAGTTCTAAAGAAAATGTTATTGCCCTTCTCTCTAAATGCTAGGTTAAATTCAATGAACACTTTCCAATACCAGTCATTGGAAACAAAAATGCAAATAGAAACCTTGTTTTAAACTCTTCTTAATAAAATAGATTACTGTGTGAAGGCAAAATCAATGTTATTGATCATATGTGTCCTCTCAAGTAACACACTTCAACTCCTATTTCATCTGTTTAATTTGACCTTGAATACAATTGGGGGGAGGGGTCAATTCCTTGACATAAACCACAAATACTAAGTATAAACAGTACAAGAGAGAAAAGGAGCATGTTGGCTCAACCAATTGCCTCACCCAAGGAAGCCTGAATTCATTTTACCGGTTACATCTAGGCTGTATAACATATCTTTGTGTGCATTCAATGACTTTGTTGTTAGTGATTTTGCTCTCCACAATTAGCCAAGTAAGTTGCTGTGGCTATTTTTAAAGTAAAAGACTATGTGGAGCTTGTCAAGGATAACATTGTAAATTCCATTGCTTTATTTAGGACTAATATTGGAAGACTGTGCAAGTGAGTAAGGGCTTCCGTTGTAGATGTTATAAAGTTGCCTCATTGAGGATGATTTTAACAATAATTTCTGAGCAGTAGTTCTACAGTCCCTAAAGAGTTAAATGGCTTATATTTGATATTTTGGTATATGATTTTTCCTCATTAAAACACAAGCTAAGTTTTCATTATTATTTAAGTAATCATTTAAAATCTAAATTGCACAAAATACATCAACTTCTGTGATTCACATTTAAAAATCATTTTGTCCATGATTTTGAATACTCACAGAAATTAGGAAAATTTTAGTTTATCCTCAATAAAAAAGAAGAAAACTTGGATATTATTGTTTGTTCAAATATTAAGTCTTACATATTTTTAAAATTTACTTCGAAATATACCTGAGTGTCATGGAGAGCAAAGAGTAGATAAGTAGGTAGGTAGATAGATAGATGATTGATAGATAGATAGAATAAAAGTTAAGAGTAAATACCTTAAATGAAACTAAGAAAAATTAAAATTATTTATAATTTTATTATTGTATTATTATGAAACAAATATAAAGTGATACTTATCAGTTTGTGCCCACATTTCATAAAAAAATATTCTCCACTACAATTTTATTTTATGCTATAAGTATTTTGTTTAAAAGAAAGAGTGACCAAGAAACTTATACTAGGCAAAGGCTCATTTAGTTAAACAAAGATGTAGAACTGAATCCTTACATTGGTAATTTGAATTCCCAAGATATTTCTTATAATGAATATTAGAAAACATTTCTTAAAGGAGACATACTTTCTTCTACATAGCCTAAATGTTATGATAAAATCAGTACGTCTTCATGGAAGTCTTGTTGAGGCAAAGGTTGAATTAATTTCGCTGAAGTGTATTTGTTAAAAACAGGCACTTGAATGTTGAGTAATACTGATTTGTAACCATTTTGCAACTTTAGCAATGAAAAGACTAAAACAAGTAAAGGCACCTGGTTTTCTGCCTTGATTGAGGGGCTGAATACTTACTTTCCCTTTGCTTTTTCTAGGTGTCCTGAAAGCCTGCGACCTGAAACAGTGAGGCCTTGTCTGCTTCCTTGTAGAAAGGACTGCATTGTTACACCATACAGTGACTGGACACCATGTCCCTCCTCATGTAGAGAAGGTATGGTCTGCAAAATTTGGTCATGGAGAGCTCACCTAGAAAAGCTATTCAGAGAACTTCTGAATTCCTCTGGATGAATAAAGTTTGTGATTTTTACACAGGGCTGTGTTACCCTTGTAAGACATGTGTCCCATAAAATTTTGGTTACTGTAGTAAACAGCCTCAGGTCACTGAGATGAACCTCCAAACCAGGCACAGTTATGGAGAAGGGAATTCACTTGAAGCTTACAGATCCAGGGGAAGTTCCATCATGGCAAAAGAATTTGGCAGCCTCATACAGGACCAAGCAGAGAGAGAGAAAAGCCAAAAACCACCACAAGCAAGGAACACTTCATGAACCCCAGGCAGAACTTAGGCACTTTGCATATCTTTCTGATCCAACTTGGAGCTGGACCCTAATATGTACCCACAGTGACACCACCTCCAGCCAGGAGACTGCAGATCTAAGTTACAATCTTTAATAAACTCCTGAATATATTGAGGGTCATCCATTCAAACCACAAGTTACCTTCTAGAAACAACACTGTTTTAGAGCACAAAACACATAGTAAGTTGTATGCTCACAATGGGCTTAAAATTTTATAATGTGCATCAAATTGAAATGATTCTAAGATTTCATTAAGAATTCTGGTTTTTCATTACTTTTTAAAGAATATATGTTAGCCTTTTGAATTTAAGTACCCAGTGATCTCAGTACACATGACTTCTAGCTAACTGGCAAGAAATTCCCTAAGATCAGAGTCATTACAGATTCAATTATGTGGCCCAAGGATAGGAATAAAGGAAAAACAAAAATAGACAAATTATCTCCCTGCCAACATGTACTGTGCCATAAGGCATTTCCAAGATGAGTATTTGTTACCAGTTGGGTTTGGTTTTGCTTTTATGACTTGCAAAGGGTTTGTATTATCATGGCAGATCCCATAATTCTTTCTTTACCCTGCAGGACACAGTCCTGTTGCTGCTGAGAAAAAAAGGTATCAACACCCTCTGGGAGACATAGGCAATGACTCCACAATTCTTCTCTCCAAGTGACAGATAGCATTTTCTCCTATTTCTTATTGTGCTGTCCCAGCACACTTATATGATGCTTTTTAAATTGTCTTTATGCTTTTATTATATGAATTTTTGTCTCTCACTACATATATTCAATTAAGTCAATTTATAACTTAATATAAAACTAATTCTGCTTACCAAAAATATTTAAATCCTTTAGTGAAAATTTAATAATGAATTGTTTACAATATGATTATCATTTTACATAGTTGAAACATAAGGTTTTGGAGTTTTATTTTTGTATAGAAGACAGAATCTCAGTTTGTAGTGCAGGCTGGCTTGGAACTAGCAATCTTCCCCTCTTAGTGTACCAACTTTTAGGAATATAAGCCTACACCACCACACTTGGCACATTACATTTTATGTTTTATTGAATACCATTGAAATATCAAAATTAAACACAAATCAAGCAGGAATAGATATTTTCAATGTAAAAATAATTTAGAGCTCTCTGTGCCTTGTGATAGAAAAGGAATGAAAAGCATTAGCTTTTAAAACTGTTAACAGCATAAATGTACTAATAAAGCTTTATTGCCCTCTAATTTTATCTGGATAGCTCTCATCTTATTCCTTTCTTTTTACACAGGCCACATAAAATACTGTGTTCTTTGGTCTGGGCAAAGCAGGAAGGAACAGCAGTATACTTTCCTATATAGTATTTTGTGGTAAAGCTTATTCCTCAGTTCAGTGGAAAAGGTTACTCACTGTATGGAATAAATACATTTAGAAATTTTACTATAAGGCTGGAGAGATGGTGTAGTGGTTAAGGCACTTGCCTGTGAAGCCTAAAGACCCAGGTTTGACTC
This sequence comes from Orientallactaga sibirica, assembly GCA_036365145.1. Taxonomy (NCBI): domain Eukaryota; kingdom Metazoa; phylum Chordata; class Mammalia; order Rodentia; family Dipodidae; genus Orientallactaga; species Orientallactaga sibirica. The sequence goes on along the minus strand of JAEOAD010000019.1, from coordinate 3,047,287 downwards.
CCCAGAATGCACATAAGCCAAATGCACATGGTGGCACATTTGGAGTTCGTTTGCAGTGGCTAGAGGCCATGGCATACCTATTCTCATTCTCTCGTGCCCTCTCTCCTAAGTAAATAAATAAATAAATAATAAAAATTTTAAAAGAAATTTGATATTTTCAAATGTGATGTTTTATAATAGTGTGAAACAATTTTTAACAATTCCAAAACATGTTAACTTTGTAACCAAATGACTAATAATTTAATATAAATTTTCAATTAAATTTTGGCAAGTGGAACAAGACCTTGTCTTTTATTTATCATGAATATTTTCTTGTACATCTCAAGTGCATTAAATCAAGGTTAACTTGGTCTAAAACATGTAAAGGAACTAAAATCAGAAAGAAAATACTTTTTTGTTAATTCTAGACTAGTCACTCATAATTTTTCTCATTTCTTTAGATGTGTATTTGAAAATAATTTTAAATTTTGGGATGTATTTAGGAATTAGAAACCAAATTAATAGTCAAAGAACTTCCTTCTGTAAGTTTTTTTTTGCTATTGTTGTCATTATAATTACTGTTTTTTTGGGAGTGTGGATCAAACACAGCACATTCGAGATACTTGAAAAGTGTGCTACCCCTTAGTTATAGCCCTTGAAAGTCTTAAAAATACATTTTTATGTTTTATATATGTTGGGAATAGAAAGTAATAAAAGAGAAAGGAAGATCTTATTTATTTATTAAAATTCTACAATTGAAAAATAACATGATTTTTAAATTGTAATTTTTATAATTAAAAGGCTCCTTTCTGGGCTGGGGAGATGGATCAGTGAATAAGAATATTTGTCACAAACAGGAGGATCTTAGGCCATGTTCAGAAAGAGACTATATCTCTAGAAAATGTGTAGATCACTGATAGAACAAGGACATTTGACATGATCCTCTGAAACTCTGTGTTCTGCACATACATGTACACATCACATAACACAAACTACATGCAAAGAAAAAAGGAATCCAGTTTTTAATAATAAAATAAAAATTGTATAATAAGCTGTGATAAAACATAATACGCCAGTGTTCTTGGTTTCAGCAAGCTTACATTCTAGTATGAGAAAATTGACTTAATGATTCTTCTAATCCCTTGATGTGTATAAAGAAGTCTGAGCAGATAGCTTAGCTATTAAATAAATTACTTGTCTCATAAATATAAGAATTTGAGTTTGATTACTAGTACCCATGTCAAAATGCCTAGTGTGGTATCATCTCATTGCTGGAAAGGTAAAGTCAGGAGGATTCCTGGTAGTTTTTGGCCAGTCTAATTGGTGAACGCCAATAACAAAAGACTCTGTCTCAAAAAGAGTCAGTGCTATGAGGAATGAGTTGCGAGGTTGTCCTCTAGCCTACACACACATGCATGGGCACTCACACACACATGTGTACTCATGCATATGACCATGCACATGCATAAAATGTGTATGAAAAAGCTGTACTGATCAGGAAAGTCATTAAGAGAGGACAGCAGGTTATAGAAAAGAAATGATGTCACTCTGGAGAGTGAAAAAGTGAGCAAGCTTGTAGTACATAGTAGAATTTCTGGGTAATATCAAGGGTTCATGTGCTTAAAAGAGAGAGAGACAGAGAGAGCGAGAGAGAGAGAGAGAGAGAGAGAGAGAGAGAGAGAGAGAGAGAGATTGTTCCACAAGCTGCCAGTGTTCCTTCCTCCATATTCAGCCGACTGAATGCACGAAAAATTGTAGGAAAATAATTGGTTTTGATCAAGATCCAGAATTTTCTAGGACAGTACCAGAAGGGTGAAGAAGATAGAGAACACCAAGGATATTTGTGAGTACTTAAACAAGAAGAGAGTATGGATTCTAATATGAGCTGGGATGGAAATGAGGTGACAAAAGTGCTAGTGGTGAAAAAGTAAAAGGAAAATTGTACTGCAGTCTCAGTCAAATCTGAAGAATTTCAGTGAGATGAAAATTAAAATAGCTGGTTAGGGGAAAAGTGGGGAGAAATTCAGATATCTGAAGATGAAAATGTGTACTTACTGATAAGATCAAGCTCTGAGCAGAAGATAGAGGAATAGATACAAAATATCAGAGAAAATCACAAGATGAGAGAAAGTCTAACAATTCTGAGAGCAATAACTGGAATGGAATAAACAAGTGATTATAAAAGACATGAGAATTATGACAGTGGTGGGAAGAGAAAGATTTACAGTGCAAATTGTTCTAAGGTCACTAATTAGTGAAGCATCTCAAGGCAATTCCTATAAGATGGATAGATTATGGTCAGGCTAGTGTCAGGAGCTTAGAGGAGTAGGAGATTCTTACAGATCAAAAGAAGAGAAAAGAACAAGAAATCGCTTGCTGAATTGCTAGCATCCACTGCCAAAGAAAGTAAAGGGAAATTTCCACAAAGAAATTGAAGATATGAGACCATGTGTTACAAGTGGGCTTGGTGATAGAAGCATGAGGGACTGGAGAGGAATGAGAAATGGCAACAGGTTGTGCCTATAGATAGTGTCATGGATCTGGACAATGATGCAGGAAGGCTTGGGGAAGAACCAGTTGTTGTGTTGAGGGATAAGTATGTGAGGTTCAATGGGATTAGTTAGATTGGTTTCTTGAGGAAATGTATGTAAGTTAAAGTTCAGGGTGTCACTGGGTTCTCTCCTGGGATGGTGGTGGCCCAGTAGTGCAAGAATATCAGCCCAAGAATCTGCATCTGCAATGGGATGTTGTTACCATGAATAAAGTGCCTGCCATGCAAGCTTGAGTACCAGAATTTGTTTCTGAGGATCGCATGTAACAGCCGTAGCCAGCATCTGTAATCTCAGTGAGCCAATTGCAGCATGAGAGGTGGAGACAGGAGAATTTCTGGGAAGCTTGAGGACCAACTAGTCTGGTAAACATCATGGTGAATAGCAACGAGAATGAGACCCCACTGAAACAAACAGTGCTGCCCAGGTGCCTTAGCAGTTAAGGTGCTTGCCTGTGAAGCCCAAGGACCCAGGTTTGCTTCTCTGGGTCCCATGTAAGCCAGATGCACATGGTAGTGCGTGTATCTGTAGTTCATTTGCAGTGGCTAAAGGCCCTGGAATACCAATTCATTCTCTCTCTCTCTCTCTCTCTCAAATAAATAAATAAATAAATAAATAAATAAATAAATAAATATTTAAAAAGCAAACAAACAAGCAAAGGCAGGGAAAGATAAGGACTGGCACCCAAAAGTTGACCTATGACCTCCACAGTTGTGCCAAGGCATACATGTCTCCACATTCACACACATGAGCATGCACACTCATACACACACCAAAAAAGAGAAAGAAAAGAGTGAAAGAAAGAAAAAAAGGGCAGTTAAAAGAAAGAAGAAAGAGGGGGGGGAGGGAGGAAGGAAGAGAATCTTCTCCCATGGGAGAAAGAGGAAGGAGGTTCTCTGCGACCTGGGCACCATTTGAGCAAAGGACATTGCATCCTCATAAACAAGGCCAGCTTTATACGGAGTCTCCTAGGACAAGAGCATTTTCACTCTGCTTTAAAAAGAAGCAGAAAAATTTTCTACTAAAGAAAGAGCAAAAAGGAAGGCTTGGACTGAGAGAAGCCTTGATGCTTGGTGCTCCCTAAGAAGTTTTGTCTGTTACCAGGGGATGACTTAGCTGCTGTGGTCAGGAGAAGCTGTTGTCCTAGGATGCCAGCTCTTTTGAAGGATGATAAAACACACTGGGGTGAAGTTAACGTTTAAGTTATTTAATAAGAAGTGGTAATTATTCAAATGTCATCAAAATTGCACTAAACTCCTCACATAATTTTAATTAATTTAATTTCAACAAAGAATACTAACAATGGGATTATTCTTTTTATAAGTTTTGTACTTAGTAAAATATGAATAGTAAATATAAAATATTAAAAATTAATAAAATATGGAAATACCTTTAAAAATCATTTGAAAGAAGTAAAATTACAGTGTAGTATTTCAGACAATGGAACAGTAGATCTTTGGGTTCCAGGAAGAACAAAAGAGTCATTTGAAATGTTATTCATCCATCTCCCAAGATATGCCTTGAAAAGAAATCAATGACAATAAAGATTGGTATTGAGTAGTATGTGGTTTGATCCTCATACCAATATTCACTTGTTAGCTTAAAAAACATAAATAATAAATTTTGACAAAGATCATTTTAAAATAACTTATACAAAGTATGTTTCACTCTAATTTGGAAAGAAATAAATTCTTGTAATCAAGCAGTAGAATTAAATGCTCAAGTTCTATTGCTCCTTTTTTCTTAGTGTGCTTATTGTCTGGGGAGCTAGACAGACTGTTTCAGGGTCAACATTTTCCTACCATCTCCAGAATCAATCATACACTAGAATCATCCCAAAGTCTGAAAACTACCTTCATCAATTGTATGTAACATTTCCTTTTCCAATTCTTCTTATTATGCTGCCCCAATCTGCTGTTTGACCAGCTTAATTAATCAGTTTTACCTGCTCATTAGATTCTGCCATCCAGTAATTTCTTTTATTAAGTATACCTTGAATGACATAAGATATCTTAAAAATGATCACACTGTATTCTGAATGACATACCCTTTGAATCTATCTATCCTTTCATAATTATATTATGGATGTATACATGTATACATCTCTTTTTTCTGTATTCTGTCTAGATAGGGATTTTTGAGTAGAAAGTCACAAGCAAGTGCTCTCAATTTTACATATTTGTTATTTCCGACAGGGAAGAGAGATGATAACTTGTTTTTTCTGTGAATTCCTAAAGTGCAAACATGGTACACAGATGCTTATTACTATGAAGGAATAGATAGAAACAAATTCATTATGCTAATAGTACAGTTAAGAAGATGTGAAAGTAATGTTCTGGCTCATTCAGCAAATATTTATTAAGTGCTTCCTGTGTGTGGTAAAGGCTTAAAGATAAATGAATACTATATATATATATATATATATATATATATATATATATATATATAACACTATTTTATACATTGCACAAAATATACACAAAAACATACAACTGTGAAGGGAATAAGATCCCATTTTTTCCCAGCCCAAGTTGTTAGGGAAGAAACCTCCTCGTGTGTGAGTGTGTTTGGGGGGTGTGGGTGCATGCATGCACCCTCCCTTGTCTGGGCTCTGATCTGGAAGCTCTTGAAGCACACTGAGCTCTACAGTGCTTTCACTGTGAGTGTGCAAGCAAGATCTTAATTGTCATATGAGAAGAAACAGACCTCCTAGTGGGAAGAAACATGAATGTCCTGGCACTTCCTGTGTAACCCCATTACAGCTCCTCTCTGTGCCCTATGACTTTGAAACAGTCCATTCTAATCAGGTCACAGTTTCTATCCTGTGAGCAGCATAAGGTTAAGGGTGTTATATATTTTGAACTTTTTATAAGAATAGATGGATTAGGGCTGGAGAGATGGCTTAGCAGTTAAAGTGCTTGCCTGTGAAACCTAAGGACTGAGTTTTGATTCCCCAGTACCCATGTAAACCAGATGCACAAGGTGGTGCATGCATCTGAAGTTCATTTGTAGTGGCTAGGAGCCCTAGTATGCTCATTCTCTCTTTCTCTCAAATAAATTAATGAATGTTTTAAAAGAATAAATGGATTATTATTGTGGAGTCAGTTAAGGAAATAAAATGTAATCATAGTTGTGTCTAGAGTACAAATTGAAGAGTTTGTAATAAAAAGATACTAGAATAATGTTTCAGACTTCTTTTTCAGGTGATGTTTTTGCATTCAAAAATAGAAAGTTAAGCACAATTGAAATGTTCACATTGGGTTGCTGCATCACAAGTAGGAACAGTCCTGGCTACATACCAGCTGGCATGTAAATAGTCAATGATAAGAAACTTGGATCTATCAGGTGTCATTGATAGTGAACTCATTGTCTTCTCCAACCTCTGGTTTCTTAGTCTTATTCCTGGGTCTAATTTTTATTAGCAGTTTGAGGAGGGTTACATAGTAATCACTTTATTTTATTTTATTTTATTTTATTTTATTTTATTTTATTTTATTTTATTTTATTTTATTTTATTTTATTTTATTTTATTTTATTTTATTTTATTTTATTTTATTTTATTTTATTTTATTTTTTGGAGAGAGACACAGAGAGAGACAGACAGAGAAGGAGAGGGAGATAGATAGAGATGGGCGTGCCAGCAGTCTCTCAGCTGCTGTGAATGAAATCCAGATGTGTGTGTCCCCTTGTGGGCAAGTGTGGCATTGCGCCCTTGCATCACTTTGCATCTGGCTAAACGTGGAACCTGGAGATTGGAACAGGGTTCTTAGGCTTAGCAGGCAGGCGCATTAACCGCTAATCCATCTCTCCAGCCCCATAGTAATCACTTTAAATTTGGACTTAAAGAAAGAGAGGGCTAGAGAGATGATTAAGTGGCTAAAGCATTTGCCTGCAAAGCCAAAGGATCCAGGTTTGATTCACCAGAACCCACATAGACCAGAGACATAAGGTGATGCATGCATCTGGAGTTTGTTTACAATGGCTGAAGGCCCTGATGTGCCCATTATCTGTGTGTGGATCTCTGTGTGTCTCTCTCTTTCTTTCTCTCTGTGTGTCTCTCTGTCTCTCTCACTCTCAAATAAATAAATATTTTTAATTTTTTTAAAAAAGAAAGAGAAAGTATAAAGAAAGAAAAATAAAGAGGAAAGAAAAGAAGGGAGGGAAGGAAAGAATGAAGGAATGATAAAGAAAAGAGAAAATGAAGGAATAAAACAAGAAGTATAGAAAAGGAGGTAGAGAGGGAGGGAATGAGGGAAGAAAGTGGAAGAGGAAAGTAAGAAGGAAGAAAGAAAAATTAAAAATTCATTCAATTAGTTGTGTTAAACAAATAATGAAAGAATTTAGTTTTGCACTTTAAAATGGTTAAAGTTAGATTTTAAACAAAATAGAAAAACAAAAATATCAGAAACTCTGTAAGAAATGGTAAAGTCAGATAGTGAACAGGAGGGGGGGCAGATAAATAGTCTGAGAAGATCCAAGTTAATGTATGTTCATGCAATTCAGAAGAAAATTGCCTTGGAGATTCTAGTGACCAAAAGGAACAATACAAGCCTAATGGATTTGGAAAGATTATCAAGGGAAACAAATGTTTTCTATCTCTGACTTACTAGTGAAATTTATCACTTAGCATTTAATCTAGGAGTCATTTAGACAATATAACAAACAGACTTGCATTAGTAATTTATAAAATTTCCATTGACACTTCCCAGTTTTTCACTGGATAAATAATATTAAATATATAAAAGTTTTAACTACCATTCAAATCAATATTATTACAATAAAGAATCCACAGCAGTATTTTCAAATATGTTGTTTCTCAGTTGCCAGTGCTCCCGGCCCCAATTCTCTACTCTATTACCTATTGAATTCCTTATATTCATTAGCATAATGAATACCATAAACAGTGTAGCATTCCCCAACCATGGGAATATTCCTAATAAGTTACCAGTGAATCCAGAATCTTAAATTGGGACAATGCATACAAGGTCATCTATTCCAGTAAATTCTGTGTTCTCATCCTCTTCCCTGTCCATACAATTATTGGACAATCATTTTAAAATCAAAATCCCAAACCCTGCTCTCAGAGATGCTGACTTAATAGCTCTGGGTAATAGGCTCAGAACTCTGTCTTTATTGTCATTTATAAACAGATTCTCCTACACAGCCAGACCCTCTCTTCTGTCTAGTAGGGAAATTCTCTCTAGGCATAGCTGCAATCAGTTCCCATTACTATGTTGTAGAATACTTTGCATGAGAAAGGAAGAGAAATTTTCACTGTCAAAACATATACTTCTACACTGCAATAATTATTTAAGGATATATTGTTTCCCTTCTGTTTATAATAAACCTTGTTAAAGGTTGCCAATGTCATAAATATCCCCTAATTTTATAGTCTATGCATTGAATATGTAATCTGTAAGCAAAATAATGCATATAAAATGCATTAGAAATTATGTTACCTACTAAAATAATTCTTTAAGGAATTCTTTTGGAAGTGAAACTATAGCTATTATCCCTTAAAAGGTACATGCAAGGCTTGGAAATATGGCTTAGTGGTTAAGGCCCTTGCCTGCAAAACCTAAGGACCCAGGTTCATTTCCCTAGTACCCACATAAGCAAGATGCACAAGGTGGTGTATGTGTCTGGAGTTCATTTGTAGTGGCTAGAGGCCCTGGCGCACCCATTCTCTCTCTCTCTCTCTCTCTCTGTGTGTGTGTGTGTGTGTGTGTGTGTGTGTGTGCCTCTTTCTCTCTCTCAAATAAATAATAATTTTTAAAGTACTTGCAGGTCCAATGAGTGGTGCAACAGTTAAAGGCACTTACTTGCAAAGCCTGCCTGCCCAGGTTCAATTCCCCAGTGCCTCGTACAAAATGGTGTATAAATCTGGAGTTTGTTTGCAGTGGAAAGAGGTCCTGTTATGCTCTTGAGCTCTCTCTCTCTCTCTCTCTCTCTCTCTCTCTCTCTCTCTCTCTCTGTGTGTGTGTGTGTGTGTCTCCCTGTGTGTCCCTCCATCCCCTCTCTCTTGAAAATAAATATATAAAAGATACATGCATTTGGAGTCGAAATATAGTTTTTATTGAATTTTTCACCAGTTCTTAAGTTTTTCAATTTTAAACATCATTTGGAGTTATTTACTTATAGTAATTATTGTTATTTTTGACTTCTAAAAAATAATAAAATCTGCCTCTAGAACACTGTTTTTATTTTCATACTTAGAGCACTGTAGTTGAGAATGTGACCCGAAGATCTTATGTTTCTTAAAATAAATAATAAATGATGGGAATAATTTACAAGTTATGCATTTCAAATTATGTGATAACAAAAGAATAAAATTTCACATTGTATTATTCAGCATGCCCTCCTCAGGAAGATTCACAGCATGTATGCAAGTCTCATGTGGCACACAGGACTACATAAAATGACATGAAAATAAACTTAAGATAGAGAGAAATAATTTAATTAGATCTGTCATATTTCTCAAGGGAGAGAGGAATATACAAGAGCAATTACTTTGTAACTGCATATTAGAAAAACCAGTTGAACATGAAACTATTTTGTTCATTCTTTATATTTTAAAATATAAACTGATTGGATTTTCAATATAAGTGGTCTTTGAGTCAATTTAATACATGATTAGATGAGATAAAGCCTCTTATTCAGGGATGTCAGAGCCCATGTTGCTGGAAGCAATGAAATTTCATCACCCAGATTACTATTGAGAGACTCCAATCAGTGCAGAAGTACAGAGGTTAAAAGGCTGCCTTATTCCAGGGGACTCAGGAGTCAGGAAGCAATCCAGGCATCGGGTCATCATTCAGCTGCCAGCCAATGGAGGCCGCGACTGCACTGACCCTCTCTATGAAGAGAAGGCCTGTGAGGCACCTCCAGTGTGTCAGAGTTACAGGTAAGAGGAAAAAGAATGCAAGAGATGAGCTGAGCAACACATCCATTCAAGCAGTGAGGAAATGTAGCCCACACTGTTCCTTCCACAGGCTTAGCAGAGTTGCAGGTGCCTATAGCTAACATTGCTTGCCTCTATTTCAGAAAACTGCTCCACTTCTGAAATTACCTCCAAGGAAGGAGAGTAAGCAAGCATTTCTCGCTTGGCTCCAAAGAACACCTGTTTCTCCTAAATACTGGCATTCTGGATCAGAAAGGGGAATCACTGTCTCCATTATACTATTATGAGGCCTATTCTTTTGTAATGACCACAAAGAAACTGTAGTTATTGAAGATTTATGTTACCCTGATAATTTATGAGAGAGATTTGCACTCCTTGCCATTATGGCCAAGTTTGTAATTGAAACGTGATGTACTATGTAACTGTAGTGCTGACAACAAATGAAATGCTATGGCATCAATGAATGCATTATCACAAAATATTAATTTAAGAACTTAATGGTAAAATTGCCATATTAATAATCTGTCTTTCATTCTGATATGACCAACAGTATAATTGTATGTTTATACCATGAACATCATTGACTGTTATCCCAATTTAATTTTGGAAATTGTATTTGTTAAAGGATATTATCATTTCCAGTGCTGAGATGCTCCTACAGTGATAATCAAAGAGAGCTACGGAGAAGACTTGTGATTTGATTATAGTTGAATACATGTGAGCATAGCTTACTTAAAGGAATGACACACTTCTGGTGTTAACTGGTGCATCTCTTGGCAATGTGAATCGGTGAATCCAAATGCTCTTTAGCTTTCTATAGAGTCCATTCCTATAGAACTCAGCAGCGATTTGGTCTTGTCTTCAATGGCATAGAAAGCTTTCTTTTTCTATTTAATCCAGTAGGTAGGATACCTACTTAATATCTAAATTAAACTTAAATAAGACCAAGTATTGTTAAGTGATGTACTGTTTGACAGTGAGCAAACTCATTTTTAAGGCTATTGCATGTCTGTCATTCATCCAGCATTTCTACTTCTTCTCTAGTAGGCTTCTGTTCTTTTCTCCTAGGTGGAAGACTCATAAATGGCGAAGGTGCCAGTTAGTCCCTTGGAGTGTGCAACAAGAGAGCCCTGGGACACAGGAAGGCTGTGGACCTGGTCGACAGGCAAGAGGTGGGAAGCCCAGTATCATGGTTGATTTCTTTTGCATTTCTCCAACATGTTCTCTTATGGACTACTTTATGTGTTGATCCCATTGATGCCTGCCAGGCTTACAAATGGAACACATACTTTGATCTATTCTATAGAACACAAAAACATAGAACTTACTTACTAAATCCTATTCTTTGGCATAAGCCCATAACTACTAAATATTTCCCTAATATCTATCTGGAAGGAAATCACACCCGAAGTTTGGTTATGGCATAGAAAATACAGCAAAGTGTTTCATGTGTGTTTGTTTTAAAAGCCTGGTAATCCAGAGCACTTAACTTGATACCTTAGCAATCAGTGAGATGCATGTACCCTTCTTTACAGGTATACTCATGCCTGCGTGCAAGCTAATGTAACAAATTCCTGTCAGATTCTCAGCAGTGACATTCCCAACACTGGGAATCACATTTAATACTGGGTTAAATTGCAGATTTATTTACTCAAAGCCTGCAATATGTGAGTAGCGATCTGTTGGCATTGCTATTTCACATGAAATCCTGCAGAAATGTGGGATAGAAATGTTTCACACTTGCTATAAGTATTTACTAGATTTTACATCTCAAGCTTTGCAACATACTGTTCATCCCACAGCAAATTCAGTTTATAGAGATTTCATCATTATTTTTACTCTCACTAATGTTCAGCATCTAATTACTGAATCATACTTTAAAAGCAGCTTAATATGGAATTGAACATACGCTCACCTTTCTTTAGCAAAAAAGACATAGTTCACTTCCTTATTTGTAGTAATGTAATTAATGATGACACAAAAGGTTGGATATATGGAACAAAATTCCAATTTTTATTACTTTGAATTGGGATCCTGTTTTCTTTACAATGAATAAGTGCTTCTTATATGGAGAAAAAATGTTTTAAAATAAACTATTTTATATTTTTAAGAAGTCCTCATTTAAAATATAAATTTAGTTCATTAATAATATTAATTACCTGATTATTTTTAGGATTTAATGCATAATTTTTATTATGCATCTTCCACCCTCCACCTTGAGTACAAATTAACTCTGGATAGACACTTATATAGAGAGAATTGAGTCATTCTCCCCATTTAAAATCATTCTTTGAAAAATTGAATGATATAAGATCTTATCACTCACTGCTATTCCCTCTTGAATTTTCATCATTCCCTCATTGGTGTATATTTTTGGTTCTACTCAGAGTTGATTGTGAGTTTGGGAATAAGGAAGCACTTTAGTTTTAAGAGTTTGGGGGGTTCTGTTTTTGTTTTGTTTTGTTTTGTTTTGTTTGAGTAACAAAGTAAAGTTTGCTCATCTAATCACTTTTCTGAGTCATGATTCAAATAAGTGAAAAAGAAGAGAGGTTTGGTCCAGACAATCTTTTAGGATGATCTTACTTTTCATCCCATTATTGACACCCAAATACCCAAAAATAAAAAGGGAAATATGAAGGTGTATTTCATGGCATGCCCCTGAAGGTAAGTTCGTATCAGGGCAAAGCAGCACAAGCAAGCACCCAGTACTTACAAGCAGTACTCATTCTTCCTTTAGAGGAAGAAAACTTGAAAAGTTGCATGCTGATGCACACTGTCTGCAGTGAGAGGTAACTCCTGTCCTTCCTGTCAGCTCCAGATTCCATCCTAATGACTGTGCAGTCTGTCAGAGGAGCATGAGATAGTGATGGGAACTCCGGTCTTTTGGTTTTTTGACACACGTCTGTGCACAGACTCTCCTTTGTGTGATTATTGTAAACCAATTTTCCAAATCTGAAAAGTTCATTTCTTCTGGTCCTGGTGATTACCTTTGAGTATCTAATGCTCCTACCCTTTTCCATACTCAGTGGTCCTTCATCCTGCCTTTTTGTTGTTGCTGTTGTTGTTGCTTCATTTTTTCGAGATAGGGTCTCAATCTAGCCCTGCCTGATCTGGAATTCACTTTGTAGTCTCAGGGTGGCCTCGAACTCATGGCGATCCTCCTAACTCTGGCTCCCAGCTGCTGGGATTAAAGGCATGTGCCACCATGCCCAGCCATTCTGCCTTTTTGAGTGTCACTATGTGGGACTCCTATTTCTGGTGCCTCTTCTTCAGCCTGACTTTAAACCATGTTTTCTAATCTTTTCTTTTTTTTATCTTTTGGAGACTGACTTTATTCTCTTAATGTGATATCTAATTGTATTCATTTTCCTACAACTGATATAATTTTGTACTTTATAGCTGAATAAAATTCCACTTGTATATAATACCACATTTTATTTTTCTCTTTTATAAAAAAATGTTTTTATTTATTGGTTTATTGGCAACTAGAAAGAGGGAGAGAGGGGGCAGGCATTATTCGTAGACTTCTCTTCTTCTCTTCAATAGTACTCACTACAGGCTCTCCAAGGAGACAAATTTGCCTTATAGCAAGAAGAGTCTATGTAACCATAAATCAAAACTTCTATAGGAAGAAACTTTTTATCTTTATTGGTCTAGTAGATGGAAATTTCCTTTCCTTTAAGCATATGAGCTGGAGAGAAGCATCTTTTGCTAATGGCAAAAAAGGAAAATGGCTGGTTTCATAACTCTTTATAACTGGTCTGCTAGAGTCTTGTTATTTTTATCCTTGTCCTTATGGGCAGAGGCAAAAACAAAACAAACAAACAAAAACAAAAAAAAAAAAAAAACTGTGGGGCTGTAGAGATGGCATAGTGGTTAAGGAGTTTGCCTGTAAAGCCAAAGGACCTCAGTGTGATTCCCCAGGACCCACGTAAACCAAAAGCACAAGGTGGCATATGCATCTGGAGTTGATTTGAAGTGGGTGGAGGCCCTGGCATGCCCATTCTCTCTCTCTCTCTCTCTCTCTCTCTCTCTCTCTCTCGCTCTCTCGCTCTCTCGCTCTCTCCTTCTTTATCTCTCGCTTTCTCAAATAAAAATAAAGTTAAAAAATAAACTGTGTATTATTAATTCAATCGATAAATTCTATAGAATAGATGTCATTGTTCTCTCTAGTACATTAGACCTTCTAATTCCAACCACTCATTCATATGGGACTGCACTCAGAGGCTGTGCAGAAAGGCTACAAGTGTTAAGAAAGATGAAGCTATTTAAACCAGGAATCTTGCATTTGCTAAGTAAATGAGATCACTTAACATCATCCAGTGAATAGCAGTTAAAGACTCAAATTATAAAACCAATTGCTTTAAGCTAAAAGAGTGAGAAAGACTGAAAGGCTGGGCAGCTACTTGACTTGTTCTGTCTTATAAGAATAAATAGAAAGGAAAGAATACAAAATGAGATCACTTCTATAAGCTATGCATTCGAGGTAAGAAAAACAATTAGTATGTACACAGAAAGGTGTAGATTGAGGCTGAGAGGATGTGAGCTAAAGCCTAGAGCTATTTTGTGGAGAGCTATAAATGTCAGGATCAGTGTTTTAGACCATGCTCAATAAGTGGTAGGAGCAAGGACCTGATGAAAGCAGGGCTTCATCTGTTAGCAGGTGCAGAATAAGTTGAGTAAGTTAAATGATAAGTCACATAAGCTTGGATGTCAGCAAAGATTGCTACTGAAACCGTGCAGTGAAGCAACTGAAACTCAGACTATAGCCACAGTTGTGGAAATTGCCAAATATAAATGGATTTTTGACTTATCATAGTGGAAAATATCTTTAGGACTTAGTGGAAAACAAAAGAAGGAATAATGGAAATGAGAATGAAAGGTGAACATTATGACTTTAACACAATATTTTGAGCTTAACAATAGTTCTACTGGTGAAAATTGTTCAGTGTGAAAGCAGAGCTAATTTTTAAAAAATGAATTTTATATACTTTGCATTTAAGGCCATGGCAAGATAGTCAAGTGTAAAAATCTAAAATGCATTTGAGATGTAGAAATGTAACTGTAGAGATAGCTTTTGGGATGAGGAAAGTAGTAATTACATTTTACCATTAGTGTGTTCTATTTTCTTCAGTCTGTTCATTTCATGGCCCTTTGGGTATTACTTTTAATATAAGAAATTTAACTAGAGTATTATTAATATTAAAATGCTATTTCATCACTTGCATTAAAAATGATATCATATAGCTGGGCATGATGGCACATGCTTTTAATCCCAACACTTGGGAGGCAGAGGTAGGAGGATTGCCATGAGTTCAAGACCACCCTGAGAATACAGAGTGAATTCCAGGTCAGCCTGGGCTAGAGTGATACCCTACCTCAAAAAAAAAAAAAAAAAAAAAGAAAAGAAATGATATCATATGAACTACAATATGACCCCTCACATTTGAATATTATTTTACTATTATAAGACTTTTTAAAAGGAATTATTTATTGTATTTTTTGTCAAACTGATCACCTATATTAGAGGTCAGCAAACTATTATCTGTGAGCCAAATCTACCCCACAGCCTGTTTCATTATAATTAACATTTTATTGAAATATCCATTTCTGTATACATTGCCTATGGCTGCTTTCAAGATAAACAGCAATTCAATACTTTAGGAAACAATGTGTCCCCCCACACACACAAAAAAAATTACTCTTCACAGATAGTTTGCTAACCCTTGTTCTAAATTCAGAAGCATATAATCATTGATATTGTCACAACTTCCAATAGTACTGAAGTCATTTCCCAATGGTATCACAAATTCTCTGGAGGCTACTGTGTCCTTTGACAAAAGTTTCCAAATTCAGGTTAACAATGAGGGAACTGTTTTATATTTATGAGAGAAGTCAACTACAAAATTTATCACAGTATTAATCCAAAATCTATCACAGTATTATTTGCCTTAATAATGAAATTGAAGCTTTCTTTGAGAAGTTTCAGAACACAATGTTGACTCTCAGAACTTTAGCAATAATATTTTTTAAATAGTTGAAGGTAAAACCTGAAAATACCCAGGGTATGGAAGGCAAGAGACATAACATATTCCAGATCCTTGTTATTCCTTTCTCTAGCAGATAATAAATATGATCACATACCTGGATATTCTTTTTTGTCTTACTAAATATCCATTGAAAGGAAAGACAGAATTTATTTTTTATATTATGTTTCTCTCAATACAATATTTATAAGATCACCTGCTATGATTCAGTTTTTTTCAAATTACTTACAACTTCCACATTACTATGAAAATATACCACTAACTTCTCTCCTATTTCTTTGTTAGCCAAGAATCTATGACTTTAACTACCTATGCCTATTTTTAGCCAACTGATATCAATAAAGGGATACTTTAGTCAGACTGTCACTTTCATTGTTAATACCATTAGTAGAATAATTTTTTTCCATTTGGAGGAACCACATGTTTCAAAGGGTACTGGGAGTATGCCCAGAGTATCTTTAATAAATAGTCACTTGCTCACCATACCATACAGAATATGAAACAAATTACTGATAATCATTCTTACCTAAAAGTGAGTTATAATAACACTGAAGTAAGAATGCAGCAACATCACTCCAAGGTCTATATTTTATATAAATCAAAACTATATGAGGATGTGATTGGATAAATCATGTTAGAGGAGAGCATTAACAGATACATTTTAAAAAAATATTTTATTTAACAGTGAGAAAGAGGGAGAAAGAAGGGCACGCCAGGATCTCCAGCCACTGAAAATGAACTCCAGACACATGTGCCACCTTGTGCATCTGGCTAATGTAGGTCCTGGGGAATTAAACCTGGGTCCTTTGGCTATGCAGACCAATGCCTTAACCACTAAGCCATCCCTCCAGCTCCACAGATATACTTTGTAAACTATTAAAAGTACATCAGAATTTGTGTGTTTCTCTTTATCTTTCATTCCCAGAATTAGCAGTGATTTTGCCCAAACTTCCCTAGATAGATTAGCTACACTACTATTGTGTTAGAGCTACATTTTTTAAATTGCTGTGACAAAATGTTTGACACAATCAACTTAAGCCTGCAGGGCTTCATTTCGGCTGACAGCTTCATGGTGAGCAAGGCACATAGGCTCTTAGGGTGGCAGGAGCTGCTCCTGTCTATGGCAGTGGGAACATAAGGCAGCTTGCTTACATATTCCTGGGCCAAAAAAGCTGAGAACTCTGGATGAAAATAGAATCAGCTTAGAACGTTCAAGACCTGCTGCTATAGCCCTACATCTGCCAGATGTCCAAAAGGTTCCACAACCTCCCAAAATAGCAACAGTATCTGAGGATGAAGATTTTCACATCCACATTATAACATTCCTCCCTGGGCCCCTGATTATCTCAGGTTCATCTCATAATGAAAAATGCATTCCATCCAACTTCAAAAGTTCCCTTACTCTTGCAGCTCCAACACTGTTCTAAAGCATTGTCTTAACTGTGAGCCCCTGTATAATCAAAAACAAGTATATATACTCCTGTTCTGTTGAGAGTTTCTCATTGGCTCTTGTCTTCTGAAGTAGAGAATTCAACTGAGAATGCCTAAACACACAGTTTAAGCAGAAGTTTAACAAACATAATAAATGAAGCACATAATCTATTTCAGAGTTAAATTGGAGTGGGCTATCCTGAATGGGGAAACAGTGCATATGTTTCTGAATTGTAAACTCTTCAGAAGTTTTATTTATTGTAGCAGACAGCTTCAGGTTCACTGAGATAAACTTCCAGACCAGACACAGTTATGGAGGAAGACATATTATTTATTGAAGCTTACAGATCCAGGGGAAGTTTCGAAATGGCAGGAGAAGTGGCTTGCTCTTACAGGACCAGACAAGAGAGAGAAAAGCCACCAGCCACACAGCACACTTCAGGAACTCCTATTAGGCACACTTTGCATATCTTTACAATGAAATCCTAAACCCATCACCACACGTTAAGATCCACCCAGTGACATTGTCTCGAGCAAGGTGGCAGCAGATGCAAACTATAAACTAATAAAACACTGTATATATTGGGGGCCATCTATTCAAACTGCCACATTTATGAATAGTTATGAAGTGGCTGCCATATTCATTGAAGTAAGGTGACCCTTTTTCCCTCCCAAATCATTATGGGCTAGACCATCCTTTTAAGATATTTCTTCCCATGCTTTTCTTGAAAAACCCATAAAGAATGTGAAGATCAAATCAAAAACAATGAAGCCAAGTTATTTTTGAGGATGAGGACCGTGGTTAATATGCATGTTTGTCAAATGAAAAGTGCACTCTTGCACAGTGTCTGATATAGCAGTCAGAACCTAACTATATAGCTTGAAGGATGTTTAACCATAAAGGGCTGTTCTGACTATTAGAAGACACAATTACCGAGATACATCTACAGTTTCTTGGCTTCCTCATGTCTAACTCCTTGCCTGTGAGGGTTAATCTTGATGGTCAACTGATTTGGATTTGGAGTCAACTAAGGGACTTGACTCTGGTTGAGACTATGAGGGCATTTCCAGGAACAAATAACAATGGAGAGAATACTCGCCCTCAGAGTGGGAAGCACCTTCTGGTAGTGGCTCAGATATAAAGAGTTCCAACAAAAAACAATGCTTGCCTGCCTGCCTTTGCTTATTTCTGATAAGTGTGTCTACAACTGTGGCTGCCGCTGCTGCTGCCACCATCCTTCTTTTGCTGATATCTGGATAGAGCTCTTTGGGTTCCAACATATACTGAAGATGAGCAACCCTTCAGAAACCTTCCAGGCCTTTAGCACCATAGCGGTACTTCTAAGGCATCCAGCTTCACAGACTAATCAGCAACCTGGTCTCTCCAGCAAGCTGGCATCCATTGTTGGATTAGCAAATCTTTATTGTTTGGAAGCCACTCCAGTAAGTCTTTATGATAAATACTCTATCTCTTCTGTTCCTCTAGAGAACCCTGACTAATTAGGACATAGATATAGGTCTGGACACAGATATAGCTTCAGATATTTTTGTTACTTCATATCTAGATCCTTGCCCTCCTGATCTCTTCCCCAGTGTACAACAGCACAGAATAGGCAGTCCCAGCTAAATAATGAGGAGGAGGAGGAGGACAGTCAAGAAAAAATCAGACCAATATAAGACTGAAATGCAATAGCACAAACGATGAACCCTGTAGTTCCATGACCAACCCTCAGAGTTAATCATGACACTATCTGGGCTTCAACAGCTTGGTTAGGACACACCCTCTCTACTATAGTAGACATTTCCTCTGTCCTGAGATCACTGCACTCAGTGGCTATAGTACTCCTCTGCAGACATTCTACAGTCCTGGCATCTCCAACATCTTGGGGACTTCACAGAAACTTAGGCTTCACCTTCATAGGTTCAGCCAATGACGTCTCATAACCTCCTTGCTAGGTATTCAACCCTGCCACACATTACCTTAAGAAAGGGCTTTATTCTGTAACCATGGCACAAGCTTCCATGACCCCCTCACTTTTGTATTCTTCATGACAACAAAACCATCACCACATGTGCAATATCAAGTTCTGCTTTTAGCTCAAGATAGCCTGCCTCCCTTAGACCTGGTTGCAGTATCCAAGTGCCTACACAACTGGTTGCTGGGGGCGGGGGGGAAGAGACTAAATGTAAAGATGTCACATAGATAACTTGAAATTTGTTCTTGCTCAATCTCCATGTTGGTCTTTAGTCTTTTCCTGTCAGATGTTCTTTCCGTGACCTAAAGGAAATTAGCATTAATCCTCAGATTCAGCCCTATCTGTCACCTACTAAAACCTAATCAGTTCCTTACTTTCACCTACCAAATAATGTCTGATGCAATGATTACTGGACATCATAGTCTAAAGGAGGATGGGTAAGGGAAGAAAGGATGGAAGAGAAAGAGTCTAGGTAAAGAAGGAATAAAGAGAAATAAGAATGGAAGAAGAAGAGGTAGGAGGAAGGGAGAAAGACAAGGAGGAAAGAACAGAGAAAGGGACTGAGAAGGAAAGGATGAATTGAGAAGGGGTGTTCTAATTCTTCCTCAATCAAAATTAAATATAATTTGTAGAAGTGGTGATATAATTATTTAACTAAAATTTATATTAAATTTTAATGTGTGTGTGTGGATGTATATGTATGTGTACCTATGTGTGCATATATATTGAGGCCAAAGGTCAACCTCAGGAATTACTTCTCAGAAATGCTGTCTACCTTTTCTTTTGGGGGGGCCAAGGTAGACCTTGCCAATTAGGATAGCCTGGCTGACTAACAGTCTCCAGGAATCTTCCTGTCTTTACTTCTCCAGCTTTACCATTAGAAATGTGATTCACCACACTAACCATTTTTACATAGGTACTGGGATGGATATCAGGTTGTTACAATTTCATGGAGAGAACTTAATTGTCTGATATATCAAATGGTAGATCATAAAATAAGCTTAGCACTCTGCTATTTCCATGAAAGTTCCTGGATGCACACATGTTGCCAAGCATATAGCTAAACCTTCTAGAATCTCAACTCCAGTCCAGCCTACCTTGGTCTAAGGTACTGCTCTGGGAGCTGATTATTATTTTTTAGCAAGTTATACTAGTGTTCACATTTTATGAGTCTCAGTGAGGCTAGGGATCATTGTAAACTATTTAATAGCAATAACCAAAAAGAGAGAGAGAGAGAGAGAGAGAAGAAGAACATTACCTTTCTGTCAGGTTAAGGTTTGCAAATTGTACTTAGGAAGTGTAATTTGGCAAATGTGTCAGTGAAAATCTCTTTTCCATGAAGAAAGGCCAGGATCATTATATTCACCTATTAAACAATTGGAGACCTCTGCATTATTTAGTTTTGGTCTTATTTCTAAGCACAATTATGTCTCTTAGTAACTAGCGCCTATTGGTAGTAAGCCTTCGTTCTTTGACTTCATTCTTACTGTTCCCATTTTTTCATAAAACAATGAGGAACATATTTGCCCATCTAATCACCCAATCAGTTGAGCATACTCCATTTTAATTGTCACCCCGACACTATTATGTTAGGGTAAGCCAAGTTTACATTGCTCTGTGTAGTAACTGAGGTCTCAGAGCTTTTTGAATGTTTTGTTACACATAACCCAACAGATTTCCCTGAATGAAGACATTGATTCTGTTTCCTTTAATGAATTTCTGTGTGCATGTTTAAATTCAGCAATTTATTTCACTCTGATAAAATAAGCAAGGTCTTACATACTGCACAGCAATCCACTGGCCAGAAGAATTCCCCATCTTTGTGCAGCCTGAATAATAATGATGTTTTCTACCCTTCAGGAAAATGAAGAAGAGTAGCTACATTGTTGAGTCTATTAGATATACTGACTCAGAGCTATCATATAGTATTCTGCTTACATATTCATATATGTATAGCACAGATAACCATGTGTTTTCAATTCAAACAGGGTTGCCTATTCCCTTGAATCCTCTTAAAACATAGCTCAGAACTTCATAAAAATAAAAATATTATTATATAAGTCCACTTATTCAACTTATTAGACTTGGATGCTTTAAATTTGTAGGATATTCTAAAAATAAACAAAAAATGGAAAACTAATATATACTCATAGTATAGCTGTCACTTATTCAGCATTAACAATTTTTAAGAGGTTGACATTCTTGGTATCTGTTAATCTACACACAAATAATTTTCCTGTAGTATTTTATGGCAAACTCCAGACAACATATGTGTTGTCCATAAATATTTTATTCTTTTTAAAACATAATAATGGTATTAATTATTATTACATAAAAAATTAACAGTATATGCAGCATGGACAATGAGAGACTTTGTCAGAAACAAGGTGGAAAGTGAGGGCTAATACCTGAAGTTGACCTCTGAACTCCACATGTGTTGCATGGAATGTGTGCACCAGCGTTCACACACATGAACACTTGCACAGCAAAGTAATAGTAAAGGTGGCCCAGATGTCGGACTCCCAGAGCTTCGACAATAGTACAACCATTTCCTGCCCAGTATCTTCAGTTGTAGTTTTAAAACTGTAAAAGTTAAAACATGGGTTTTCTCTAGTAGGACAAGAAATCATAGCTTACAAAAATAATTAATAGTAGTTCTTTCAAACTGTCTAATAGTCAAACCATGTTTATTTACTTCTATTGTCTAAAATATCTACACACAGCTTGTTCAAATTAGGTCCCCCAAAAGTATCCAAATTGTCTTTGTTTATGGTACTTTTATGAGTATTTTTTGATCTAATAATGTGTTTGAGTTCTCTCATAACACTTATTTGTTGAAGGAACTAATTTTTTTGTCTTCATAACATTTCCTCAATATTGATGGACTAAGAGGACCTAATTTCATTCATGTTTAACCACAAGTTAGTCACACTGGTGCTTCCTATGCTTTTTGTCTGTGAGGATCATTTGATCCCATGACACTTACATACAAACAACTGTAATTTTACAAATAAAATTATAAATAAAATAAATGAATATAATCATTTTCCTTTAAATGTATATAATAATTTTCCTTTTATACTTTTTCCTTGTGTTTGTAATGTGAGAGAGTGGCATTTCGGTGTGCATTGTGTATGTGTGTGTGTGTGTGTGTGAGTTTGTGCCCTTGCAGCACCCCATATACTCACAGTGGAGCACCCTTTTTATTCATTCTTGTTTGAAGCAATCTCTTCCTGATCCCAGAGCTTCCACAAGCTCTAGTAATTCCCAGATCTCTGATCCACTTTGACTGGGGTTACAGGCACATTATTTTCATAGTCACTAATCTCACAAACATGTTTGCATGGTCTACTCTCCATAGTATAACATAAATTTTAACCTAAGGCTTCAGCACAGTGGAGAACATGCACAATCATTATGCATGAAAACAGGTACTTCACAAGCAAATACAAACACAGAAGTCTGGGTCTATGTAGATTTCTGTTATGTCAGGAAACCTTGTTTCACTATCTTAAAAATGATTTTTAACATTTACCAAGTTAAGAGACCAGATGGCTCCCTTTCCAAACATTTACATTTTCCTCATCCAATCACAGTAAGTTCATTTCAGATTGCAGTTGTATGTTTGATTTGCTGTGTTTCCTCTGAGTTAGACTACAAAGAAGCTGAGATGTATGATAAACTTCCAATATATTATACAAATGGTGCTCTTGCTACTTGTTTAGATAACACTGTGCAATCACTCCAAAAAGCACAGTGTTGAAAATCTCTGATAAGGGGAGAAGCCTGAGTGGATTTCTGGGAACTGATATGGAAATTTTACCTTTTTTTTTCATTTTTTACTAGCTGAAGTGTGTAAGATTTTATGCAATGAAGCATATGTGCAGTGAATAGTAAATATTTGCACAAAATTAATTTGTTCCCAGAACTGTACTGGTAATATTGTTTTATTTTTTTTTCTTATGTCACTCAATGTGATGATGGAGCAATTCTGAAATAAATGTATGACAGAAAAACCTAAGCCAACTTCACTGACTCTCTCAAGAGACTTATAATTGAGTTTTATAATTTTTAATTTTAGTTTCAAACAACACCACCATCTTCTCATCTTAGAAATCTAATATAGTAAAATCTCCCATCTTCCAAATCAATTGTTCTTGATGGTTCCACACATCCTGACTAGTAAAATATCTAATTTCTTCTTCTTTCTCAAGCCGTCCTTTTTGAATAACCTTGGGGATGTTTTGCAAATGAGCTATGGAAACTTACTGAGTTTATAGTGTGTAAGTGTTCCATCCTGCTTGCAGATGGCAGGTGAGGAGAGAAGCACCAAATGACACCAGCGTATTGAACTCTGCATGAAAGGATTCCTCAGACGTGGTGCTTCAGATGGCACATCTTCAAAACAGACAAATACTCATTTTAATATAATCCCTGTGCGAGTACCCATGATGACCCCCCCCACACACACACACAAGAGAACAAGAACTTCAAGCTTAGAGCTAGCACTCTTAGTTTATACCCACATACTAATATTTCTCAAAACTGAGCATGGTACAAAGGTGAGTTGATGCCAGAGAACTTTCCATTTTATCCACAAGACTCTGCCAGGCTGTCATGCTTTGAACATCCAAATAAGCGGGTCTCAGACATGATTGAGCATAAGGACCTCCTACATCTTTGTAAAGTACTTATTCCTTGTTCACAGTACAGAGATCTTATTCTGAAGCTCTGGATGAGCCCAGGAATCATTATGCTCAATGGCATTGTAGGTACGTCTGCTGCAGACAAAAATGCATTCCCTCCTAGATGAGTAGTAGTGGTATCCAGCCTGCATATTGAAATCATCAGAGAGTTTTAAAGGGACCAAATGTCTAAGACTCTGTCCTTAGCCAATGAAATCAGAACATTTGAGCTTTTTGAGAAAGGGTCTCAGAAGCTATCCAACCGATTGTAATCAGCCAGTCAAGAGAACCATTATCTTAGCCTCTTATGGTAAACACAGAATACCTGACAACTCCTTTCTGAGTTGGTGAAAGTGGCTCTATTTCTTTTGTCACTAAATCTTCATCAAGACCACCCATGCCCACCCTACCAAGCTTCATCATTGTAAAATTCAAGGACCCCTGTACTTTTGATACAAATTAGCCCTACCAAATTTAGGTATACAAATGAGGTACAGTGTACAACATAGGATAGTATTCGCCTTCATCAGCCTATTTAAGAAGAACCTGTTCCATAACTGTCCTACAACTGTGGTACCAAGTTGTGTTTGCCTATATAGAAAGCATCTTCCTCTTCCTTTTCTCAGTCTGTTGCCTCTTTCCCTTTGCATACTCTTACATGGCCTGCACTCCTGGTGGTTTGATTTCAGTTCACAGATGCAGAGTGTTGTCTAGTCTGGGATCTTCTGTGTCCCAGCTGTAGTTTAGGGTCAATATGTCAATCACCTTCCCTTAATTTGATGATGATAGAATGCTGAGCAAACTAAAGAGAAGTAGCATTTTCAGCCTCAACCATATACCTGAAAAAGCCACAAAAATCAGTCCAAATCTGGCTATTTAAGGTAACTCAATGAAGACTTAAATTCAAGGACAAATTTTAAATGTGGCATTGGCTTCCTCAATAACTGAATGAGAAAATGACAGGGGGTGAAAGGAAACTGTGAGCATATCTTGATCATTTTCTTTTAGATCTATGACCTCCAAATGATGTTATATCTATGTTCCATAAGTAATAAAACTATTTATTTTGAAAAAGAATTTGCTATCTTAGAGGAAATAATGTATGAATTAAAACCATTTGATCATTTTAGACTTCATATGTAAGTGTGAAAGTTCTACTAATGATTAGATAAATTAAGGTTGTTAATTTTTTTTCATTTTTATTTTTAAATTCAGTGTTGATATTTGTGAATGGAAAGAACATGTGGTCATAGGCAATGGCAAGCATAGGCACTGCCTCCTCCATTAGCTACTCAAATGACATCTCAGTACACTTTAGTATGGAGGAAAAAAAGGGCTCTCTGTTCCAGTGTGAAAGCAACATTCAATCTCAACCAGCCAAGAAATGTGCTGCTACCACATTCTTTCTCTAAGGAAATTCTAAATGATCTGTATTAGACAGTATTAGAGGGCTAGACTGATGGCTTAATGGTTAAGGCACATGCCTGCATAGCCTAAGGACCCAGGTTCGATTCTCCAGGTCCCACATAAGCCAGATCCACATGGTGACACATACTTCTGGAGTTTGTTTGCAGTGGCTATAGGCCCTGGCATGCCCATCCTCACTCTCTTTCTCTCTGTTTCTCTCTTCCTCTCTAATAAATGAATAAATAAAAATAAAATCTTTTAAAAAAGTATTAGAGATATGTTTTTTCTCTAGCACAATTATGAATATTATAAGTTCAATGTAAACTATAATCAGAATCTATATTCTAGAAATTAATTTCTAAATGTATCCCACATGTGAAATGAATTGAAATCCTTAAGTGTATCAAGTATAAACTAAGTGCTCTGTGTGTATGTATGTGTGCTGTGTGATGTGCTTTCTTGTATCATAATAGCTAACAATGGCTATGTATTATTATATATAAAAACCTGAAATATTAATATAATTAATAGCCACTGTTATGATTAGAACTACGCCTACCAAATTTCTAAAGTAAATTGGGATTGCAAGAGGATTCCTTGCGATCTGAGCAAATGCTGTTAATTTTTAAATTATAAAATAATTAAATCCATGCTTTTTCTCTAGCCATTACTTGTCGAAAGCAAGATGGAGGGCAGGCTGGCATCCATGAGTGCCTCCAGTATGCAGGCCCAGTGCCAGCCCTGACCCAGGCTTGCCAAATCCCCTGCCAAGAAGACTGTCAATTTACCAGCTGGTCCAAGTTTTCTGCATGTAATGGAGACTGTGGTGCCGTTAGAACCAGAAAGCGCACTATTGTTGGTAAGAATAATTGGGATGCTAAAGCCAACTTTTTCAAGATAGGGAAACACAATAAAAGTCAGAGCAGGGCTGGGGAAATGGCTTAGTGGTTAAGGCATTTGCCTGTGATGCCTAAGGACCCCGGTTCAATTCCAGGACCCATGTAAGCCAGATACACAAGGGGGCACATGTATCTGGAGTTCATTTGCAGTGGCTAGTAGCCCTGGCATGCCCATTCTCTCTTTCTCTTTATCTGCCTCATTCTCTCTCTCTCTCTCTCTCTGTCAAATAAATAAATAAAATATTTCTTAAAAGAGCAATAGAGTTCTAGTGTATGTGAAAACCATTATTGGTGCTATACTTGTATTTAACCCATCAATGGATTTGGATACATATCTTTTTAATATATTATGAGAATGCCAAAGCAGAAAGAAACAGCAGCCTGACTTCCTACCCAATATATGATACATTATTTTTTCAGCAGAAATGCACTTGTAGTGCATTTTCTAGAATCTGTGAAGTGCCTAGAGCAAGATGAAAGGTCACCCCTTCATTTTCTCAACATATTCTCACTGTCACAGCCTCAGGTCATAGTTTACCTCCTAGAAAGAAAACTATAACATTAATTCTATATCTGAAAATGGCATCTGAAAAAGAAGTCATGGTGTTAAAAAGCAAAAAAAAAAAAGTTTTAAGATGAACTAGCTGTGAAATGACTATTGAAAACCATATAAATAAACTCATAAAAACTATAAAAATATGTATGATTAAATATTTCAATGTAATTAAAGAATATACCATATTTGCCAAAGTATAAATATATACTACATATATTTTATGTGAAATTATTATAAATATATATGTTTCAAGAACCTATATAACATACACAAGGATTTTTGTTTGTTTTGGGGGAGAATTTTTTGAGGTAGGGTCTCATTCTAGCCCAAGCTGACTTGGAATTCTCTATGTAATCTCCAGCTGGCCTCAAACTCATACCAGTCCTCCTACCAGCCACAAGTTTTTTTGTTTTTTTAAAGTTTTTTTGTTTTTTTTTTTTTTTTTTTTAGAGAGAATGTATTTAGATGCAAAACTTGGGCTGGAGAGACGGATCAGGGGTTAAAAGCACTTGCTTGCAAAGACTGACAGCCTGGTTTATATGTATCTGAAGTTCATTTGCAGTGGCAGGAAACCCTAGCATGGCCATTCTTTCTCTCTCTATTTTATCTTCTCTCTCAAATAAGTATTTTAAATAGACAAGTATTTTATTTTTAATTTTTTCTGATTTTTAAAAACCTTCATTTTTAATATTATTAATGTTTTTTGCTTTAGTAACCAAGTGTGTCACAATGCTGACTATTCACAAATTTTCAAAGATAAAAAATCATAATCAGAAAACTAAATCTAAGAATCTCCACTTCTAAATCATAGTCCTATATAACTGTAACACTTATTTGTTATCAGTAAGTGAGAATGGAACCTGGTGAAGTGATTGTATCTCTTCATCTCCTACCTTTGCACCCATTATACAGGTTAGAATTCTGCAGTTACCTCAAGCCCCCCAGTCAGTGAAACATATGAACATTAAGAGGATTTTAGACATTCAACTCTATAATCACTTATGCCAAGTGGGTTATCTTTAAGTGAGAAAAATTTTAAAAATCAGTATTCAAAGCACCCAATATCAGAAAAAGTTATTTAGAAAGCACTTTGGAGTCAGAAAAGAACATTTACTTATTGGCTACCATTGAATATAATCAAAAGCAGAGAAAAGAATGCTGGGAAGGTAGAAAACTGATGAATTTTTGAAATGATTAATGCTAAATTCTAACTTAAATTGTCTATTGTTTCTCTTCCATAGGAAAAAGTAAAAAGAAGGAAAAATGTAAAAATTCTCATTTGTACCCTCTCATTGAGACTCAGTACTGTCCTTGTGACAAGTACAATGCACAGCCTGTGGGGAACTGGTCAGATTGCATCCTACCCGAAGGGAAAGTGGAGGTGTTGCTGGGGATGAAAGTACATGGAGACATCAAAGAATGTGGACAAGGATATCGTTACCAAGCAATGGCGTGCTACGATCAGCATGGCAGGCTTGTGGAAACTTCCAGATGCAATAGCCATGGTAATCCAATATTACATCAGTGTTTTCTATTTGCTGTGTTTGGTAGTAAGGAAGGAAGATAGATACGTGTTTTGTGGGTCAAAGAAAGTTTACAGAAATGTGTTCTAAATGTAACACTGTGGAGGACCACATAGTATACCATTTGTATGTAACAGGACCTTCAATGACATTGCCTAATATCCAGAGTCAGCAGGCAAGTACCAAAGATTGGTAGCAGGAAGCACTGTGGGTCCCACATCTTCAAAGAGGCAGGCAAAGATGGTTACAGAGACCTCCCTTGGGACTGATCAAGAGTATGTTCATTCATTAGACCCAACCAGCCATTACAGAAGAGATGAGGTCTAAATTCAAGGAAATTAAAGTTGTACAATAGGCAGACTTCTAATAACTAAACGGGAAAACTTTGCAATGTGTCCAGAATGTCATTAGTGTGCAAGAGAAGAAAGACAAAATTTACAAATATCTAATTATTATCCATTAAATTAAGATTATAAAAAAAATTACAGGAAATGCCCACTTCATTTTTCAAACCAAACAGTAAAACTAAATTACAGTGACAATAATTGAGTCTCCAAAAGTCTGTGACTAGTGGCTGTCATTTGCCACAGTATGCATTGAGTTCTTGAGTTTTAATCTGGTCTGTTTCTTTTGAGGGGGGAGAAGTGTGTGTATGTGATGTGTGGTGTGGTGTATCTATGAGGTGTGTATGTAGTGTATGCACATGTGTGTGCAGATACAAACACAGACTGTGCATGCATGTAGAGTCCAAAAGAGACATCAGCTGTTCTCCTCTCTAGCTCCTCCACATATTCTTCTTGAGACAGGATCTCAGTAACCCCCGAAATACAGTTTTCATTCACACTGGCTGACCAGTGAGCCCCAGTTCTTCTCCTGTGTCTGCCTCCCAACAGGACAGGGGTTACAATCATGTATGGTCACATCTGGCTTACGTTTTAATGTGTAAAGTAGATATCAAGATTTCTTCACTATTCTTTAATTTTAGTAGATCTGCTTTTTATTATGGAATGAAAGTAGAATGTAGCATATCTGGCAACATGACAACTGTCATGGATTTGCAAACACTGGGTGGACATTCCTTAGTTTTGTGATGGAGGTGACCAAGAAAGGGTGAGTTAAATTTCTGGGAGCAAGGTACATGGTAGTTACCCTCCAATCTTATTGAAATTACTTCTATTTGATTGGAGCTGGTCAAGTTGTATATTGTGGCTCAGAAGAAAACAAAAGCTAATAGGATCATCTCACATATATAAACCATCAAGGTACCATGGTGACACTTTTATTAGACTCTCGTAAACCTCTCTCTATACAGTAGCTTATAACAACCTTGTCCTTTATTTTAAATTTGTCTCACAGTTCCTAGTTTATGAAATCCCGAAGACTGCACAATAAGGAGTCACTAGATAGAAGTATTGTCCAGGGACATAAATTGAAGATTGTTCCATGTATTTGGTGCAACAGATATAAGGGAAAGAGGTTCAGACTTAGAGAAACATCTGTAAGAGTAACTATTTTATTCTCTGCTTCAAGCAACAAAGGTGTTATCAATTAGATACCAAATGATGTAAATCCACTTCCTATTTTGAGATGATAATATAGGAAATCATAGTTATCAAATGTAAAATTAAAGGTCATTTTAAAAATGTGTTTCTCTTGTGATGTTAAATCTTAAATATTGACCAACATTTATTCAAAATAAAGGGTGAGAAAGTCAGGTATGGTGGCACACACCTTTAATCAGAGCACTTGGGAGGCAGAGGTAGGAGGATCACTGTGAGTTCAAGACCACCCTGAGAATTTCATAGTGAATTCCAGGTCAGCCTGGGCTAGTGTGAGACCCTACCTTAAAAGAACAACATAAATAAATAAATATGGGGATAGAGAGATGGTGTACTGGTTAAGGCATTTGCGTGCAAAGCCAAAGGATCCCAGTTCGACTCTCCAGGATCCATGTAAGCCAGACGCACAAGGGGGCCAATGCATCTGGAGTTCATTTGCAATGGCTGGAGGCCCTGGCTCACCCATTCTCTCTTTCTCTCTCTCTGCCTCTTCTGTCTCTCAAATAAATAAATAAATAAATATTTTAAAAAATAAATAAATAAATAAATAAAGGGTGAGGAAATATTATACCTATTGACAGATTTCTTTGACAATTACATTTTCCTCAAAAAAAAGTGTGCCACACTGTCCAGGCATGTTCTAAACAGCCATCTCTACAACTGTCAACTACAGACCAACTAAGTTTTCTAGATGGATGGTAGATACAGAGTTTTATGTGAGTTTTGAAAAAAAAAAAAAAAAACACTTTTCTTCTTTCCAGTTAACCATACAATTGACCCCCATGTGTATGAAGTATAATGACACCATCCCCTCAGTCAGCATTGCCTCCAGCATTTCTGTTTAATCATTGCTGTCCTTCTGTGAATCATGTTATCAGTAATTACATTCATATGCAATGTGACTTTCACCAGTTTAGTTGTACATTATCTTAACTGTTTCCCATGTGGCCACCTTTTAATGTCTTAAACACAGGGCACAATTCTATTATGATAGCTTGGCCTTACTCATAACAATTGACTCGGTGCTAAGAATGATCATATTCCATAAATCAAACCTTATATTCTAGTTTCTCTTCAAATCATTTAAATCCTTGACCATTTACTCCAATCAGATATTAAAATATACCTAAGGAGATAAATAAATATTCATCCATCTTTGCACATGTATTAAATATATTTACTGTACAAATATTGATATGTAAGCACACATATTTGGGGACATTTGTATGTCCAGGAAACACTATACAAATCATTACAATAACAGATTTAAGTCATTAAAAAACATTTTCAGTTATAACGAGAGTCCTGTAATATCTTGATTGAGTAACAATTCACTAGAAATCTGTTGAGTAATTAACTGCACAGTACTATATATTTCTTATGTGAGTAACCTTAAGATTTTCATAGAATAAAAAATAGAATTTCTTTATAACTTTAAACTTTTTAGAACTTTAAAAAATTATGTTATCTAACCATCTAACCTATGTTATCTAACCAAATCTCTTCATTCTGCTTCACCTTCTGTATTTCTAAGGCACATATCACCCTATAAACATACTATGTAATTTACTTATTATAATCAGTATTTGTGTTTTATCCCTCATATAAGAATAGAGAGGTACTAGAATACTATACATGTTTGAATGTGAAATGTCCCCCTCATGTGTTTGTGATTAAGCCTCATACTCCATCTCCAGCTGGTAGAGCCTTGGGAGTTGGACCCTTGCTGAAGGAGGTATGTCACTGGGAATTTAGTGCAGCCCTCCTGGGTACTAGCTAGTTAGCTCTCTCTTGCTGCTATCCCTGCATCTGATGTGACAAGATGTGATGCCCAACCTCTGCTCTGTCACGCTGTAGTGAAATTTCCCCTTGAGACTGTAGACTGAAATCAGCTCTTTCCTTGCATGTGCTGCTTTTGATCTGGTTTCTGTTCCAATAATAATAAGGTAACTGCTTCAAATCCTTAGAATATTCTAGTCACTGATGTATCCTGAGCATCTGGAAGATTGATGCTCAATAACCATAAACAAATGAAATGCTAGAGAGATTTCTCTCTCATGAAGAGTTTCACATTCCCCATTGATGAGGGTCCCTTTGAAAGAGGGAGGACAGGGAGGAGGACAATGGAACCAATACTATGAGTGTAAAATCAGAATAATATAAATAAAAATATATATAATAAAAACAGAGTTGACACTCAGTGGGTTTGCAGTTGATCAGTGATATGGTACTTTATTGTTCAGTGTCTCTATTGCATTTTGAAAAATAATTAATAAATAAGAGCTACACATGCCACATACTTTGTATGCTACTGATCAAATGTTCATGTTTCTCCTCACCACTAAAGCAGAGAAAAGATAATACTCACACAGCCATTCTCTTTATTGGATCAGAAATGCCAACATTCCTCAAGGCTCAAATGTTGCCACTTCAAGTGGCCTGATTGTACACCATCTTAACTTCTTGGTTCATATTAGTAATTATGACAACTTAAATTTTTCCAAACAGTACTTACAACTTTGAGAGTTTGAAACATATAATTCTTTATTTCCATTCACACTTGTAGTGAAAAGAAAAAAATAATAATTCTACATCTGTGACCTGAAAGATCCTTAGAAGGTGAGAAGTATAAAAATGTCAGATGCTTCAGTCTTTAGCTATATGAACCACATAGCTCCTTCCAGAAAATTCTCTGCAAGTTACCTTCAGCAAATTTTTCTTTGCTATTTCATATAGGCAATTTAAGCCATGATGCACTATCAGTACATATTCTAAGATTAAACTCATGTATAATTGTGATGTTAAATGGTGTGTCAAGTAAACCGATCAGATAATCAGGATTTTTCTTCCTGAGCCCCACATTATTTAATGTGTGCAACTCTCCTGTTGCCTAAAGGTGAAATATTTTTGTTGAAAAAAAATCAAGTAATTACACCACAGACAGACCATGAGGAAACTCCAGAATTGGGTGTTAGGTTAAATTGCTTATCATCATTTGTTTTCATAAAGAGCTAGATAACAGATATTTTAGGGTGTTTAACCTATAAAGTCTTTGTCATAATTGCTCAATTCTACCGTTATAGCACAAAAGGAGCTTCAGACAAATTACAAGCCAATGAGCATAGCTTTGTTCCAGCAACATTTTGTTTATACAAACAGGTTGCCAGCTGGGCTGTTGTTGGAATTGGGTGCTAAACCCTAACTACTCAATATATGGTCCACTGGCCTTTCATATGAAAATACTGAGAAACTATTGGGATGCTGAAATAGCCCTTACTTTAGACATGTTGAGTCAGACCTGCATTTCAACAAGATCACAAAAGGCTTCTACTACACACAGTCTGAGAATCATTGCCCTGTATCAAGCCTCGGGAAGATTCTGTGTTTGGGGCAAAACAATCCATGCCTGCATGTGACATGTTGCTTGATCACCAGTCATAGGAACCTTTGATATTTATGAGGATGGGTCTTCCTATGAGGAAAGCCTATTAAGGTATAATTTTGAAAACAGTATAGAGCCTGCAGTGGAAAAAATACTAGCAATTTAACAATTACCCTGGGGAAATTTCTGAACCTCATTTCAGGAAGTGTTTGCCGAAGGAAAATTTGGATGTCATTTGTTTATCTTGTATTGAATGGTAGCAAAAATATAAAGTGCACTAATGTATTTACATTGTCCTTTACATCTGTTCTTTTCAGAATAGTTATATTCAGCTGAAGGAATTTTGTACTCACTGAACTTTAATCAATAAATTCATTTTATAACACAATATGCTTTTAGCATTTTACTATGGCATTTTTCAAGTCTAAAGAAGAAAATCTTTAAAACATAAAAAGAACATAAATCACTGTATTTGTCAAAGTATCACAATATATCTGTCAAAGTATTAAAGGAGGAAAAAAGTCTGCTCAGATTAGTACGAGAAATGACAGCACTCAGGCTTATATGCTCTTGTGTTTGTAAATAGCACAGAAAGTATATTATTTTGCAAACTCAATAAGCATGAAACAGGGCCTCTTAGATATTAGAACTGTCTGCTGCCATGTGAACATCATGATGGCATTTAGACAGTTGAACTTTTTTACAGGTTCCATTATATCTTTTTAATTATCTATATTTGCTTACCTTGTATATATGTGTTTGTATACATATATATAATTATACATATTGGTATAATTATATATTTGTATCTATTTATATAATATATATCTATATATTATATATGAATATAATGTGTGAGTCATGTATGTAAATATGAATGCAAATGGACCATGGTATCTAAATAGAGATATTCGTAGTAGGTATCCTGTTCTTTGACTAGCTCTAGCTATAGCTATAGCAAGAAACTGTGAAAAACAGGTGATGTCTTCTTGGTCAGGGTACATCAGAATACATGCCAAAGTGTGTTCCATCAGAACATGTAGGAACAGGAGAGGGTCATGATCAAAACTTAGTAAAGAAATCTTGAACAAAATTTCATATTGTGTCCAATTTATGAATAGATTTCTGTTAAAGAGTTTGTAATTTTAAGTTATATATGAAATGCAAGTCATGCCTGATAAAAATAATTATAAACATGGGTAGATTAGATTTTGAGTATAACCTACATCATAATAAAACCATTCCATAAGCCAAACACATTACTTTTTGCAATGGGATTTTTAAAGCAAACATGTAGATTTTAGATTACTGATTAATTAGAAGCAAAATTGAATGAGAAGTTGTTCCTATCATGGTGGAAACTCCGCTAAAAATGAACATGTTTAATTAATTCAGGGAGTAAAGAGAGTTGCAAACAAACTGAAATGGAGTCTCAATTTTTCCAAAAACCCTTTTCAGATGGTAGAATTTATTTAATGTCTAATTGATAGCAGAATTTCAGTGTCTCATTTGATAACATGCACTCAGCTAGAATTGCTTTTGCAGTCATCACTGAAAGGGGGAATTTTCCTGTTCAAATGTAAAAGTGGGAGTGTAAGGTCTGGCTTTTCCTGTAGTAACTGACTAAAGTTTCCTGAAGTAAAGAGTCAGAGAAGGAAGGAGAGAATTCCTGAGGATACAAAGGTACAAAGACAAAGTGTATGCCAGATATTTAATTTAAGTAGAGTGAATTTCTGCACCGTACTCCCATAGGCTCCCTGGAGGAGTACAATAGAGGTAACAGAAGAGCAAGACTTGGAAATTATCCTGCAGCTACAACTCATGTGATGTGTGAAGAAAAAGCACCTGTCATTGTCATTTAGTTGTGGGTGCTCTTGTCCCTGACATCTCAACTCATATATCTGCTGAATAATGTGGTTTTCAACCTCAGCTCACAGAGCCCCTTAGGCTAGGATGTCTGCCATAGTCTTCAATGTACCCTGTGCTTAATTTGGCATTGCTTTGGGATTTTAGGACAAAGGGTTCTGCTGTGTAAAGTAAAATTAAATACCAAGAACAAGTTATTATGTTCGATAATAAATAAATAAATTTATAAGTACAGTAATTTGTACTTGGACTTTTACCAGCATTTATGCCCTTAAATATTTCAACCTTCATCCTTTCTCTGACTTTATCTATTCTAATGTCATTTGGAGGGATGAAAGTACCTGCAATGAAACATATGATGTGATAATCTTATTGATATGTGTGGTATCTCTCTTGATATAAATAGAATAGCTCTGTGTTTTGATGTGTGGTATCACAATTGAGAGACATAAAGGAAGACTGTGTGAATCCAGATATAGGTTCCTATTGTGTTAGTAAACCCCTGAAGATCCAAGCCTGCATTCCATATGTTGTCTTATTTTCATTCCTAAAATGTCTTACCCTGTGTTGCAGTCAGGTTCGCATTGCTGGCAGAAATCACCCAACTAAGAGCAGCTTGTGGGAAAAAAGAGGTTTATTTTGGCTTACAGGCTCGAGGGGGAAGCTCCATGATGGCAGGAAAAACGATCGCATGAGCAGAGGGTGGACATCACTCTCTGGTCAACATAAGGTGGACAACAGCAACAGGAGAGTGTGCCAAACACTGGCAAGGGGAAGCTGGCTATAATACCCATAAGCCTGCCCCCAACAATACTCTGCCTCCAGGAGGCTTTAATTTCCAAGTTGCCATCAGCTGGGAACCTAGCATTCAGAACACTTGAAGTTTATGGGGGACACTTGAATCAAACCACCACACCCTGCTTCATATTTTCATCAGAATGTCAAGTGGTGAACAAGGCTTTTGTGAGGAGAATGTTCTGAATAAATGCCTACATGAAGACATGAGTACCAGACGTAAGCTATGTCTCTGAGCCCAAAAAGTCATACAAATGAGTGTGTGTGTGTATTGTAAATGTCATGTTTTAAAGAAAACCCTGCCATGTGCTTGCTTTCAATATTTATCCCATTTGTACACTCTGCATATATAACAAAAACTTTGATCTAGAATAAACATTTAAAACTCAGATAGTTTTTTTCTACATAATAGTTCCCCTCTTTTGATAAAATTGATTTCTGGCTAGCTTACTCTTAACTATGACCTTTAAGCCTTTAAATTACATGATAATAAAAGAAGGAGCTTTCTTAAGGTTTTGAAGGTTTCTTTATTTTTTAATTATTTTTACTTGGTTGGACTTGAATTTTCTTCTGTAGCTAGAAATAAAAACAACAAAAAGGTTAAAATTTTAAAGTCTTGAAATCTGTAGGGTTTTAAAACATGAATCCAGATGCTAAGGTAAGATGTTTGAGGCTAGCCTAGGCTACATATTGTCAAGGCCAGCTTAGACTACATAGTAATTTCAAGGCTACTTTGTCTAAAAAAAAAGAATGAAAAATCCCCATGAATACAATTTTAAAACATTATAACTATAAAATCTCTGGATGATCTTTTTCTCACTGGGTCAGCAAGATGCTATAGGAAAAAGGCAATAATTATAGGGATATAGAGTCTGCATCATTCTAGAGAATTCACCATCCACACAATTAAGGAACTGAAAGCAAAGAAACCTGTTTAAACTAGTCATGCTGGGCGTGTTGGCACATGCCTTTAATCCCAGCACTCAGGACACAGAGGTAGGAGTATTGCCATGAGTTCGAGGCCACCCTGAGACTACATAATGAATTCCAGGTCAGCCTGAGCTAGAGTGAAAACGTACCTCAAAAAAAAAAAAAAAAAAAAAAAAAAAAAACACCTATCTTTGGAAATACTTCCATAGCAATATTGGATTGTCCTTCATGAAAAGAGCAGTGCCCTGTACTGGATCTCATTAAACATAAATAATTATAATATACTTCAAAGTTCATTTCCACTGTTTATGTGCATAATCTAAATACTCTATCAAACATGACTGTATTCCTGACAAAGCTCTATTGCCCTACCGTAGTTTTCAATTCTTTGTTAGTGAAAATTATTAATGTTGGGAAGTTAACAAATGCTTTAAGTGTATAATTATTTCTAATGCTTGTTATTTTGATTAGTAAGTACAATATGGATTTAGGTTCTTATATAATTTTATTTTCATCTTTAACAAAACATGTGTGTGTGTGTGTGTGTGTGTGTGTGTGTAAATTCAATGAAATTCTTATACTACCTATATCTGAGCCAAAGTTCATAAGTTAAAGGGCTTAGTAATTCACAAGACTGTTTTCACTTCAGACACTAGCTGCAATTTTAGGGATCCCCAGAACAACCTTTTCTCTAACAAGCTGGCTACATATTTGTAAACAGAATTTTCATTGGGGCTTCATTACACTGGCACATTGATTAAATCACTTGGTGGGGTTGAGCTTTTTTTTCTCCATCCTAGATGTCAGTGGATATAACCAGGATTAGTGGTCCAACTGTTTAACCACATGGTTGGTATTTCTTCTGTGACTAGCACCCTTCCAAATTGTTTTATAAACTCATATATGGTGTGAACATCAAATATAGTCCTATTTATTAGAAATATTCACAATGTAGAGGCTACCTGCAGTGAACCAAGGAAAAAGATCAGTCAAATTCTTTATATAAGCTCATGTTTAGAGAAATAGGCTTAGAATGGAGCTCAATTATAGTGACTTGCTAAGAAGTAGCCTTGAGCAAAAATTCAGCTATAAATGAACTTAAACTAGTCTGAATGTTCTTGTTCATTGGGAGACTTCTGGTATGGAAATAATGAACAAACACTTCAGCTATTCATCCTGATGTTTAAATTTTCTCACAAAGTATACAAGGACTTAGTGTGTATTGCAGTTACCTTGTCATTGCTAGGACAAAACCCCCAACCAGAAGCAGCTTGTGGGAGAAAAGGCTATATTATTTTAATTTAAGTTTCAAAATGAGTTTTCATCATGAAAACAAAAGCATGACACAAGCAGGAAGCTACCTCAAATCATCACATATCAACAGCCATGTGCCAGAAAGAGTGGGCTGAGCTAGGGGACATCCAGTGACACACATCCTTCTCAAATTGCCACTACCTGGAGATCAAGTATTCAAAGCACATGAGGTTATGAGGAGCATATAAAACAATAAATGCAGTTAAAATGCTATATTATTGTTTGAATTTACTTGGGCACTTCATTATAAAAATTACCTAATGTTGATTCATTAAATACATCAATTTGTGCCAAACACTGAAATGTTGGAGTTTGGATATATGTACATTGTATTTTGATTTCCCCAAGAAATGACTATCAGATTGAATGTATATTGCTAAAATATTGTGTCCACTTAGGGAGTAGTTACAAAATAATATTTTTCATTTTTTCAAGTAAAAGTCTATCCAAATTATGTGGTGCCTGGTTGCAGATATATGTACATAATATACATTAAATAGGAGAAATTTCTGAAGTTACTTCTTAGATTATTCCAGGTTTTTCAGATAGTTACTCATTCACACAGTGGTCAATCAGAATTAACCAATATTTCCATGTGCTTTCAAAATGGATTCTTTAATCATCCACAGTGTACCTTAATTAGTAAATTAGTATTATTTACTAATTGTGAAGGCTGTTGAAAGCTCCTTTATATGCATATTCATAATTCAAATGAATGAGGTGATGGCATGTGTCTCAAAGGCAGCATATGCTATAGTTGCCACTTTAAGTTTGCCAGTGCTTTGTATTTGCTTCAACTTGAAGCAGAGCTCAGAACACAGTCATCAGACTACAAAAACAGATGATCAGAAGATGAAGCCTGATTTCTTTTCTTCTTGTTGATGGATTGTTTGTTTGTTTTCAAGATAGATTCTTGTTCTAGCCCAAGCTGATCTGGAATTAAATCCATAGTGTCAGGGTGGCCTCAAACTCACTGTGATCCTCCTACCTCAGCCTCTTGAGTGCTAAGATTAAAGGTGTGTACCACCATGCCCAGTATGAAGTTTGATTTTTTTAAAAGATAAGTTGTGGGCTGAAGATATGACTCAGTCAAAGGCACTTCCTTACAAAGCCTGATGGCCTGGATTTGATACCCCAGTATGCACGAAAGCCAGATGCACAAGGTGTCATATGTGTCTGAAGTTTGTTTGTAGTGGTAAGAAGCCCTAGCATACCCACATGCCCATTGTCTATCTTTCTCTCGCTCTCTCTCACTCTCTCTCTCTCTCTCACTCTTTTTTCCCCTTGCAAATAAGTAAACATTTTTAAAAGAAGCCAAAATCAAAGAAGTAGAAATTTGATATTTCCAAGTGTCAGATTCAGTGTTAAATTAGTAAAACTTTTAACATCATAATTATGAAGTCATTTATTTTACTCTGGCACTTTTCAGAAAACATAAATTGCTATTAGTTGTCAGCCACTTATTTATTCTTAAAACACTTGAAATGTTCCTATGCATTTCTAGCACCCATGATTGCTTAATGTTAATTGCCATCAAAAATTATCTTAACAAGAAGACAAGGGAATGCTTATCTGGCAGTAACATTAAGAGTTTTAATGGTGTTAGATAAACATGACAGGCAATTATTGAAAGTTGTTACACATTGGAAAATAAAAAATGAGATACTGAATAATACACTCTTGTTTTTTTTTCTTTATCTCAATTCCTAATTTGTATCTTTTAACAGTTTAATAGATTGAGCTTTATCTGAGAGATGCTGTCTGGAATATTCTATTGGAAAATCAGACATAAAAGTTTTATACCTTCTTTCTCAGTAATACAAAGTGGATTAGTTTGAAGTCATGCATGTCAAATCTCACTAACACTATAATAATCTAACAGACAAAATAGAAAGATAGAGGTTACAATGATCTGTCATTCCATGTAGTGATATGAAGTATATGATTCTCTTTTCAAATACAATTATTAAATGATAAAATCTTAGAGGTTTACTTTTGACAATCATTTAATAAATTCTCAAACTGAAAAAATGTGATGACTTTAGAAGCATTTCAAGAACTTTTTACTTTAGAAATACTAGGGTACTTTTTGCCAAAGCCATTGTCAATCATTTTTTTTTTTTTTCATATTTTACTTTCTTATTTGAGAGAGAGCGAGAGAAAGAATGGGTGTGTCAGGGCCTGTAGCCACTGCAAATGAACTCTATATGCATGTACTACCTTGTGCATCCAGCTTTATGTGGGTACTGGGGAATCAAACCTGTGTCCTTTGGCTTTTGCCAGCAAGTGTTTTAACCACCAAGGCATTCTCAAGCCCCCATTGTAAATAATTTTTATTCATTATGTAACCAGTTGGATCAGGATGTTTCCAGGTTCTTGACATCTTACTCAGAGAATTGAAGAAATTCACACAAACACAGTGAAGCAGCAAGAAACTTTATTAAGAGTAAAATGATAGTAGAGTTGAGAGTATTCGAGGGCTTTGGTATTGACTGGGCTCCTTGTTATAGGATTTTTGTGCATCTGGCTTTACATGGGTGCTGTGGGACTGAACTTGGACAGGCAGGCTTTGCAATCATGTACTTTTAACCACTAAGCCATCTCTCCAGCTTGTTATAGAACTTTTAGGAGAGGATGTGTGTGTTTAGGTGGATTCTGATTGATTGGCAGGTTGGTCCTGGCATATGTTCCTTCTAGTGATGCATCTAATTCTAATCATATGCACATCCAAGCACACATAGGGATAAGATGGTAAATAGTGATTTTGTCCTAAAGACTCACACAGAGGACATTGTTTTCCTTACTTCTCATGCACCCAAAACCAGTCTAATCTGGATGTCTTCCTGTTGTGTGATCCCAGATATATCTGAGAACATATCCAAATAGATACTATCAGGAACGACGGTAACTAAGGTGAGGACAAAACTAATTCATTGTGTAGAACAGGGTGTACACGCAGCTCAGGGCACATGGTGTACTAAGGCTTTAACAGGCTTCCAGGTACATTGTTTAAGAGAAAGATGTGTTTACTTTCCCAGCAAAGCAGTATCCAGGGTGGCTAAACTAGTCTTTACTCTTGGATGCCTCAATTATAGTTTTATATTTATATCTAAGTTATTTGGAAGTGGAATCCCATTGATTTGGAAATGTTAGACATTTTTATATTGCTATTCCACCATATATGAAGCAGTTATTAGTAAGACATAACTACTAACAAAATACCAAGTTACTTTTTTAGGCATATGTGGTGGTTTGAATCAGTTATCTCCTATAAATTCATGTGTTTTGAATAGTTGGTCCCCAGCTAATTGGAATTGAGGAGATTGAGCCTTGCTGAAGGAGGTGTGTTGCTGGGATGGGCTTAAGGAGTGTCATAGCCAGCTCTGACTTTCCAGAGCACAGCTCACTCATGCTCTTGCTGATGTTTTCCACATACTGTGGCAAGGAGGTGATGTACAGCCTCTGCTCTACCATCTTTTCTCCGCCATCACAAAGCTTCTGCTTAGCTGTAAGCCAGAATAAAACCTTTCCTCCCACTAGCTGTTTTGGTCAGGCGTTTGGTTCCATAACATGAACATAACTGCAACAGCACACCATGATTTTTTTGTAATTTATTTGAGGGGGGCAGAGAAAGAAAATGGGTGTGTCAGGGCCTGTAAACAAACTCCAGACACATGTGCCACTTTGTGCTTCTGGCATACATAGGTCCTGGGGAATCAATCTTTCAGCTTTGTAGGCAAGTACCTCAACTGCTAAGCCATCTCTCCATCCCACATCATGCTATTTTAATAAATTTATTTACTAGCTATGGTATAGGAAAAAAGTAATTGGGATTCGATATAAGTTTCATTCAAAATATTGAGTAGAGTCTGTTTCCCCACTTCAATTTTTTGCTGGACTTTCTGCTAGGTTTTAATCAATACTTCAGAAGCCTTCTTCATAATCAAAATTACATTCAAAACAGCATTGTCATCTTTTTGTTTTTAATATTGCACAGCTATCAAGCCTTGCTCACTACATTTGCCCTGGGGTAGATCACCTGAGACCATCCTTCTTCTGAG
Source organism: Orientallactaga sibirica (assembly GCA_036365145.1). Lineage (NCBI taxonomy): Eukaryota > Metazoa > Chordata > Mammalia > Rodentia > Dipodidae > Orientallactaga > Orientallactaga sibirica. The sequence continues at coordinate 3,005,427 of JAEOAD010000019.1, read as the reverse complement.
AACTCTTAACTGCACTCAGCTCTTCCTGCCAAATCTGTGGTCATGCTTTCCAAAATCTTTCCAGGCTTACATATGATAAAGTGATATAATGTGCATGCTCTCTTTCATATCTGTCTCATTCCTAGGAATAAACCCATCAGAAATATACACATAAACTGGGGGCTGGAGAGATGGCTCAGGAGTTTTAAGGCACTTACTTGCAAATCCTGGTGGCCTGAGTTCAATTAACAAGCCACCCACCTAACCTGCATGCAAAAATATGGTTCAAGTATCTGATGTTAGTTTTCAACAGCAAGAGGCACTAGCATGTCCATAAACACACAAACACATATACATACATATGCGCACACACAAATGAGTAAATAATTAAAATTTGCATATACTTAAACATTCCTAAATACATGTACTAGAATGTATTTATCTGTTAATATCTGTTAATCCCAACACTTCCTAAATCCTCACCAAATAATAAAGTTAATAAATAAGCAATAACATATTTACACAAAAAGTGTAACATATCAATTAGAAGTGCTACCAAAATCTTGTAAGTATATGTATGAATCTAATTGCAATGTACAGAGAAATAATACCAACACAAATGGGCATATATCATATCTGAATTAGCTTGTTGTTGCTGTGAAAAATAAGAAAAAAGAACTTGTTCTAGTTTACAACTTTTGAGGAGACAGGGCATTATCAGATTGTCCTTTTAGGCATGCAGTTAGGTTTGATGGAGCTTTATGGTACCACAGGAAGTGGGGGGAGGGTGAGAGAAACAGACCAGATACACCTTTCAAAGGCATACCTCCAGGATTTCCATACTGTAATTAGACCTTCCTCATTTTCATCAGATTCCAATAGCACCATCAAACTGTGAAGCCATCAATAGATTAATCCATTGACAAAGTGAAGCCCTTATGATCCAATCACCTGTCAATGATTGGATCTACCAACTGCAACCAATACTTCAACCCCAGAGGACAGTTAAGGGATACTTCTTATACAAACCATAACACTAATGATTCCATTTACAATGAACTTTTACAAAGTAGAACTATTGTACTTTATGAGAAGATGTACTGTCATGCAGGCAGGACTTCAATGAAAAATTTAAACACTGGATAAATACCTTTAACAAAATAGAGGAGATTGTATGTAGAAAGGTATGCCACAAATTTCAGAATTTATTGGTTCTACCTAGTCTATCAACATTGCTAAAATGGTTTATTCAACCATAAAAAGAATGATGAACTAGTAGATGCTACATGTTTGAACTTAAAAGTTCATAGGTGCATTTTGAAAACAAATGAAAAAGTGCCAATCACAAAAAAAAAAACTACACAAGTAATGTTTGGTTTGATTTCATTTATGAAATGTCTGCAATAGACAATTTTGTAGAGACAAAAAGTAAATCTGTGATTGGCCATGAAGAGAGAAGGGGGACATGGATATTGACTGTAAATAAGCAAGAGTTTCTTTCAGGGGGTTGCAAGAATGCCCTGAATTAGATGTTAGATGGTGGAGATAACTTCATACTTAGTAAATAAATGAAGAAACAAAATGAGTTGATTTTTATAGCATCTGAATTTCATCACAAAAAAAAAAAGTTTTAAATCTACCTGGATCTCCCTATTATAGGTTGTATACACTATAGTTTCAAAATCAAGTCTCTGTAAGGTAGTGTGCAGAGGGAGGAAAACTAGGCATTTGATTCTTGACCAGATGAATTTTGTTCTTTCCACATATTGCCTTGAGAAAAATAGGAATAATTTGGTATCATGGCATGCCAAGTTCATAGGGAAGAACTATTCAAAGACAATTTCCCACTTCCCAAAATGAAGTCTATACAGTATTCATTTAAGTGAATGTGTGATTTGACAGAATGAATAATGGATGGTTTAGATGTCAGCAAAGCCCTCCCATCTCTTACTATGTGACCTTGGACTTGTCAATCATCCCCATGTGTTTTTTTCTTATCTGACTGCTAAAAATCCAGACATGCTCAACTCATTCACAATATTTCCTAGAGAACCAAGCAGATATAAGATGTGAAGGTGCTTTGGAATGGACAACATTGTAAAGCAGGAGGCATTGTTTGCTTATTTAAGATTCTTCATTTTCTTCAGGTTTAATTTTTAAAGAAGGGGAACCACAGGTGCTAAGTTAAATGGATTCTCTTGGATATTGATTGAGAGGGTTTGGCTTTCTGTCTTGAGGAAAAATGTTGCATGGACTCAAAAACCTTCCCCTGTGTGGTGTTAACAGATAGGATTTTATAGAAAACTGTTAAGAGCTTTTTAACGTGCCATTTCAGTATGAGGATGAGATGGCAGCAGACAGGTTATTGTCAATTAAACAAAAGCTGTCAGAAAGTAACATTGGAATGTGGTGGGCATGAATCCTAAGCAGATCCCATGGCAGCTGTTCAGCTGTTATTTTAACAGAGTCACTGTATGTGTGTATCATTTCCCTGAAGAATTTAAATTGAGTCCTTAACTGCAAAGACATCTCTTCACTTGCTTGCTGCTGTCAAGCCAAACATGGCCCTTTTAAATGAGCTGGGATGGTGGATGCGAGCAGAAGTAACATGTGGAAGAGCTGACCTTTGTCCCAATTCCCTCTGACCAGGGTATATTGAAGAGGCCTGCATTATTCCCTGCCCCTCAGACTGCAAGCTCAGCGAGTGGTCCAACTGGTCACGCTGCAGCAAGTCCTGTGGCAGTGGTGTGAAGGTTCGGTCTAAGTGGCTGCGGGAAAAGCCATACAATGGAGGAAGGCCTTGTCCAAAACTGGACCATGTCAACCAGGTGTGTTCCTAACAGTGAGTGTGCTAAGTATTGTAAAGATTCTTGTTCATCTATTATTTCTCCAAAATGGACAAGATTAAATAATAGCTCTGGAATAAGAAATATGATTAATTTCATTTTTTGAATATCATGAGTAAATCCCATGTAATTTACTAAAACACCAAATTAAATGTATTATCTTGAAATTCTCTGGAGCTTCACAGCTCTTCAAGTGGAAGAACATGAATGTAATTCAGTGGAAATGAAAATGACATCTCTGAAATGTCAAGGTATTTAATCTGTCAAAAAATACTATCTAACTACTATGATGAAAGTATGTCAGTCTTATAGTTTCCCTAGACTCTCAGCTAAGATCTCAATTTCCAACAATTGAAATTAAAAGCAAAAAAAAAAAAAAAAAAAAAACAAATCTCTATAAGTTTGGGTCTAAAATTAGAAAAGAAAACAAGCTATTCCTACATTTAAATATTTGATATGAGGGCTGGAGAGATGGTTTAGCAGTTAAGCACTTGCTTGTGAAGCCTAAGGACCCTGGTTCAAGGCTCAATTCCCCAGTATCCACATAAGCCAGATGAACAAGGGGGTGCATGCATCTGGAGTTCGTTTGCAGTGGCTGGAGGCCCTGGTGTGCCCATTCTCTCCCTCTGCCTCTTTCTCTCTGTTTCTGTCTGTTGATCTCAAATAAATAGATAAAAATAAACAATAAACAAATTTTTGATATGGAATACATTTAGAATAAAGAAATATGTAGAGGGACTCAGAGTAATTATAAGTATATTACAATTTATTCCATGGCCTTTTTGTTTGTTTGTTTGTTTTGTTTTTTGGAGAGAGACACAGAGAGAGGGAGAGGAAGATAGAGATGGGACGCGCCAGCAGCCTCCCAGCTGCTGCAAACGAAATCCAGATGTGTGTGCCCCCTTGTGGTCAAGGGCAGCATTGCTCCCTTGCGTCACTACATCTGGCTAAACGTGGGGCCTGGAGATTGGAACCGCTGAAGATTGGAAGCAGCGTTCTTAGGCTTAGGCAGCAGGCACCTTAACCGCTAAGCCATCTCTCCAGCCTGTCCCTGGCCTTTTTTAAAAATCAGAGCTTTGTTAGAGTTTGTAATGCATACTTCATGACCTGCTGCCAGTGGCTGTTATTTGTATTCTACTGGAGATAAAAAGTGAAAGGCTAATTGTGCAATTGTGACTAATTTAAATGTAATAGATCAGACAATTGTTATCACAGTTGTTCTACATGTAAATTAACAAAGAATGAATTTTGTATAATGTGTGCAGATGTGATTTGAATCTGAGTGACATTCAAATGCATCAGGTTTAAATATGTAGAAATGCCTCATGTTAACCTCTAAACACACTCCTCATTGGTACAGTTTCCTTTCCAGATAGCAATAGAGTTACACTGTAGAAAAAAATGAGGAACTGAACTTTTGAATAAATAAAGATGAAAGCGATGGGAAATTAAATGCTCATGGAATCTGAATTTTCCCGAAGTTGAGGATGTGGCCAGCTGAGGGTGATAATGTACTCTCCTGCTGCCATCTGCTGGCAGCCGAGCAACTCAGCCACTGAACACTGTGCATCTTGTATTTCTCTGATTCTGATATTTCTACAACAGAAAACTGAGTTCTACAACTATAACTGAATAAATATATAGGATAGGAATTCAATTACAGAAAACACTTGTTTATTTGCCATGCAAATTTAAATTTAAACAAATTATGATTCACAGTCTTAAGGAAGAGAAAGTGTACACTCAACTAATTTTACTGCCATGTGGATGTGTCCAACCAGTCAGTATGCAATTAAAATAAGCTTTGTTTGCTCAAGAAGTTTCTTTTTTAAAAATTATTTTATTTATTTTTGGAGAGAGACACAAAGAGAGACAGACAGAAAGGGAGAAGGAGACAGAGAATGGGCGCACCAGCAGTCTCAGCTGCTGCGAACGAAATCCAGATGTGTGTGCCCCCTTGTGGGCAAGTGCGGCATTGCGCCCTTGTGTCACTTTGCATCTGGCTAAACATGGGACCTGGAGATTGGAACCCGGTTCTTAGGCTTAGGAGGCAGGTGCCTAAACCGCTAAGCCATCTCTCCAGCCCAAGAAGTTTCTTTAGCAATGATCTCCCAAAACTTCAGGACCTTGTATAAAGTTGCCTTTTTATAAAAGATCTAGCATAAAACCATTTTCCTTCCACTTCCCATCTCTGATGTAACCTGATACAGAAGTTGACAGAGACATTTGTGTTCTTATTCTTAACTTGCTGGAGGTCCATCAAAATATAACAACTGAAAAATCAAAGCTGAAACAATAAATAGTGGATGTTTGAACATTCAATTTTAACTATAAATGTTTTATACAAAAGAATTAAAACAAGAATTTAAACATTAGTAAAATACCTAGAAAAAACATGTAAAGCCTTGTGTTAATGTTGAAAAATATAATCCATACAGATTCTTACTATAACTTTACATTCCTCAATAAAATACCCTGTAGTTCTTTGACTTGAAAGTGGTCTGCATGGTTACATATTCCCAGTGAATAAGCAAGTCTTCAAGTTCTTATTTCCTACAAAACAAATGGATGGATTGATTAAGTAAAATTGGTGGAAAGATAC